>JAFCMP010000334.1:1800000-2043622 GCA_017506865.1 Tribonema minus | reverse complement strand
GCAATGTCCAGGGCAAGCATGCGCGGCCATGGTCCCGTGGCAACGTACCTCATCAAGTGCGGCGCCAATATCAACGCCGCCGACAAGTGGGGCTGGGTGCCGCTGCACTGGGCCTGTGAGGGGGGGCGCGTGGACCTGGTGGAGGTACTGGTGCAATCAGGGGCCAACATTGAGGCTCGAACCAAGGTGCGTCTGACGCTCAATGTATGAACTGGGGGGGGGGGGGGGGGGGGGAGTGAGGGGGCTCGGCATCTGTAGAGTGGTTTGGTCAGGATGAAGCCTGCTCTTATCTTATTGGACACGTTGCTGGTTCACAATGGAGCTGGTTTGAAACGACAAGTATGACGGAAATGTCAGGAGTATACAAGCTCTCAATCCACTACAGGAAGCTTGCAGGGTTCATTTTATGTGGCAAGTGTTTCAACAAATAGCTCAATCTGCTGTGCCTCCAATGGTTCGCGTTCTGCATTAATGAATGAGTGTGAGTTCTTCAGCACGAGCCCAAGTCACCACGCAAAACACTCGTCCTGCCAGTCTACTTACTACTGTACACCAATGCAACCACTACCAGTCACCAGCTGGAACCACTGCCAATCTGCAAGCAGTGATGACACATTCACAATGAAAGCAGTACCAGCCTGTACAGATATCCCCAGCATTGCACTGGAAAAAGACTTGCGCACGTCTCATGCGCCCCCCTCCCGTCCCCACCCCTCCTTCCCCACCAGACGAACCGCACCCCCCTGCACATCGCGGCGCACTACGGTCACGCCGATGTCGTGCGCCTCCTGCTGCGCCGCGGCGCCGGTGCCGCCCCTGCCGACGACGACAACAAGCGCCCCGGCGCCGACTTCAACGAGAGCGTAACCGCCGCCGCGCGCGAAGCCATCACCGAGGCGCTGAGCAGCGCCACAGCGGCAGCAGATGCGCGCACGCTGGCGGCGGCGGTGGCGGCGCTGGCGGCGCGCGCGGACGCCGCGGAGGTGGCGGCGGCGGCGGCGGCGGCGGCGGCGCGCGGCGAGCTGGCGGCACGCGCGGAGGCGGAGGCGCAGCGCGTCGCGGCGCTGGAGGCGGCGCTGGCGGCGGAGACGCGTCGCAGCGCTCAGGCAGTGGAGGAGTTGAAGTCGGCGTTCGAGGCGGTGCTCGCGCGGCATTCCGCGGAGACGGCGGCGTTCCGGCAGGGCCTGGAGAAGGTGAGAGGCTGGGGGCTGCTGTAGTTAGTACACCATAGTGTGCTTGTGCCATTTACTTCATTGCAGGCGTGCCCGCCTCTTGAACTTCATCGAGTGAGTGATAGCAGGGCCTGTCGAGTCTCCTCTTTGCGCGATGTGCCCGGCCGGCTGCAGCATCGCCCTGCATCACCACTCCGCGTGCACGCACCAACGATGCGCGGCACCCTCATCGACCGCAGCAACAGCGCGCATACGCACGTGCGCGTCAGGCCACCAAAAGCTGAGATGGCATGCAACGCCGCGCCGCCCCGCGACGCGCCAGGCCATCGAGGGCGACCTCAAGACGCTGGACGCGGAGCTCGCGGATGTGCGCGCCAAGCTCGCGGCAGCGCTCAAACGTGACGGCAGCGCTCAGGCCAGCGCGCGCGGCGCCGCCGACGCGGCCCTCGCGGACGCGCAGGCGGCAGCGCGCGACGCGGCGGCGCGCGCGGCGGCGGCGGAGACCAAGGCCGCAGCAGCGGAGGCGGCGGCGGCGGCGGCGGAAGCACGGCTGGCGGCGGTGGAGGGGGCGGCGGCAGCGGCGGGGAAGGCGGCGGCGGCGGCAGAGGGCGGCGCGCAGGAGGCGCGCGCAGCGGTCAAGGCGTGTGGTGCAAGGGTGGCGCAGGTACGCGCGCTCACTGTGAATCGTCAAAGCCAGCCGGCCTACCACCATCATGGCATCAATAGCTCAGAGGTCCTTGTCTGGCCCAAGTCCTTGTGTCGATCTGCAATCTTGAATGACGTTGGCGAGCAGGCACCGTGTTGGATTGAGCCACTTGCCATGCGACGCAATGAGTCATGAGCAGCATTGAGGGCCGTGAGGCCTGAAGAAAACCTTGGATGTCACCATATCTGTGCTGAAACAAGAGGTAATTGAGCCATATGATTGCAGCGTAGCACTGACATTTGTGTCCAATATACACGCGGCGTGCTACCGTCAATTGCGATGACGCAGTGCACCACGATTAGCATTGAGGTTTGTGAGGCGCACTGCCTGTGCAGACTACCCCTTAAATGCCATCATTTTTGGTCCAAAACAAGCCTAAATCCTAACCCTAACCCTTACCCTAACCCCAACCATAATGCTGCCTTATGAGCACTGATCAGATCATATGATTGCTGCAAGACACTGACATCTTTGTCCATCATACAAACGGTGCATCACAGGTGTCGGATGAGACCGCAGCGGCCGCGCAACAGATGGCGCGCCTCGATGCACGCTGCGACAAGCGCAAGGCGGAGATCGCGGAGCTGGCGGCACGTTTAGGTGAGGCAGCCTGTATGAAGGGTGGCAGTAGGACCAAGAAGCAACGTGAATGATCGGTTTGAGGGGGCCCTGTGTGCCAGAGCTCGCGCGCAGCCAGCACGCAACATATCACCTTTTTGTCGCACTGCAGCAAAGGTTGTAATTTGGGCTACCGAATGAGAGAGGGGCAGTGTTGAAGTCCCCCCCGCTGGTCAGTGCGAATGGCAACCGCCGCGTTTTCGGTTCAAAATGTATGACATTGAACTGATGGCGATTGCGGAACATAAAAATGCATGCTCACTGAGCAGGCCACATCTCAATGTTCAGCAATGGTCTCCTCTCAAGTATATGCTCCTGCTACTGATGGCGCTTTACATCTCCGGCTTGCATTCGACCGCGATGTCCAGTCCCGCCCTCAAGAATTGCCGTTGCAATAGGTACAAGTCTCGCAGCATTCAAAGGTTTTCAACAGGGCTGACCAAACAGCTGCATTGCCTGCATCATATTTGCCATCATGTCAACAAGTCAAATGTGATCATGGCCACCAAGCTGCATTCCTTGCACTACCCGCTACCACTTTGCAACAGGCACTTGCCAAGATAGAAGCACATTGCATCATGGCCAAATCCGATCTTCCAATTGACACAACACAGGCACTTTCCATCATAAAAGCACATTGCATCATGTCCAAATCCGACCATCAATTGACACAAAACGGGTAAACGACCATCACTGCTTACAGGCCGCGGGGGCGCTCTGGATGACCTGGTGCGGCGCGTCGAAGTTGCAGCCGCCGCAACGTCAACTTTGGCGCAGCGTGTGGCAGACGTGGAAGCGGCCGGTGGCGCGGGCGCGGCGGCGACGGCGGCGGCGGCGGAGGCGGCGGCGGAGGCTGCGGCGGAGGCGTTTGCGGCGCGCGTGGAGGCCGTGGAGGGCGCGGTGCGGCTGCGCGCAGGGCAGTGCGACGTGCTGGCGCAGCGCGTGGGCGCGACGGAGAAGCGGGTGCGTACGTTCGGGGGTGCAGCGTGACACTGTTGAAGCTTTAAGTTGAACATCAAGTAGTGGCAGAAGCTGGTGACCGGAGGCGGGTGTGGCGTGGCTGCTAGCGCAGCGCGCCGACGCCCCCGCTGCAGCGAGTGCGCAGCATTGCGCGCTCATCTGTGCGCCGCATTCATGTACTCCCATCGATGTGTCAGCGCTCCAGGAGCCTAACACGGAGCCCGCCCCCCCATTGTGCACCACCGCAGCATCCTCATGACCTGAGTTTGCTACCTGTCGCGTTCTTTTGTGCGCACGTTATGCAACGCAGGTGTCGGCGCTGGCGGAGGCGGGCGTGGAGGCGGAGGCGCTGGCGAAACGGGCGGACGCGATGCTGCAGCAGCTGCGCGCCGGCGCGGGCGCGCAGCTGGACCAGCTGGGGCAGCGCGTTGCGAGGCTGGAGGGGCGCGTGGAGGAGAGGGAGGGGGGCAGGGACAAGGTAGGGGGGGTGCGCTGTTAATGGGATTGTGGCTTCCAGTTTCTGGTGGTGTACGGCAAGCTGCTGCGCATTCGTTGGAGTGGCGCTTGTTTGGAGCACCCTTGAAGTAGATGAATTGTGGAGCAACGGCAGCACACTCACAAGTGCGTGGCCAGAACCTGGTTCCTCAGTCAGAGAGTAAGCTCTGAGTTGCTGTGCTGTGCATGAATGCAGTCATTGCAGCCGTGTGCACATGCCGATGCGCTGGTGCTGATGTTGGGATTTGGGTCAGGGGTGATGGTAAGAGTCAGGGAGGAGTAGGTGTAGGGGTAGTCAATCCCACTCGGTGCATATTCACAGCAGCAGCAGCAGCAGCAGCAGCAGCAATACCTGCAACTTATGCTCGCACAATCTGACTCTCTCTCCCTCTCAATCTACATTCATTTTGAGCCCTGCAGCAGGAGGAAGGACGCCAAGCACTAGAGCTCGGGACTATGCTGGAAAGGCGCATCACCGAAGCTCGCTCCGCATTGACCGAAGAGATACGACTGGCGGTCCAGCGGGCCACAGCTGCCAACAGAGCAGCCGCCTCCAGTGCCCCCAAGGTATGTATACTGCTGGCTAACACTAACCCTAATGCATGTCCATGATCTGTTGTGGAGTGCAGGATGTGCAGTGGCAGGCCCATGCGGTATGTGGTTGAAGTTGAACTTGCGCAACTGCAGTAGCTGTAGTCGCCCATGCTTGCGTTGCATATTCCTGTTTGGTGCACATGGAGGCAACCGTTGACTTAACTTGAACCAGCCAACACGTTGGCCAATGCCTGAACATGAAGCAGCGCGCTTTCTCTACTCCACCGTACACTGAAGTGGCACTGCAGGCTACACTGGTGATCTCACGCCCCTCGTCCCCCGTGCATCAAGCAGTATATGAGCGAGTTACATCCCTCACAGGATGTACAGCTGACACACGGACACCCCACATGCAGCACCACTCAGCAACCAGCACTACTTCAGTGCTGCAATCCCTCAGGGCCTGCCTACTACAGAAGCGTCTCCTCCCGCCCACGCTAACATTCGCGCACCTGGCGCTTGTTCACTGCAGGACGGCGACATACAGGTGTTGACGCAGCTGGTGCTGAGCGCTGAGTCACGTCTGAGCGAGGCTGCCGCAGAGATACAGAAGCTCAAGGACAGGGTGCGCGCGCTGGAGCGGCAGGCCGCAGCTGATGTGCACGCGGCTGTCCTCTCTTCTAGGTGAGAATGGAAGTATGACGAGCGCTGAAGTACCTAATGTTGACGGCGGGTGAAGTCAGTGTTACGGAGAAATTCCAGGAGAATACTTGAGGGTGGCGCGCTGCAGCAGACATGGGCGCGCGTCACCAGCATGCCGAAGCAGTGCACTTCGAGTAAAGTAGGTGCTGAAGTATGCACTGCAGAAAGGGCATCGCTTGATCAGGGCAGTGCGGCGCGACTCTTTGCCCACTGCATGAAGGTGTGCTGTGTGTGAAACACCATGTGGCTCAAACAATGCCCGGCAGTCATCGCTCTGGCATTGTAACAGCCGCTTTTGTTGAAGCACATGAACCCGATCTGCCAAATATCAGTTGCCTCATTTCAATTCGCTGTTCCATCGCCGCATCGACCGCTGCCGCACTCCTGCAGCCCCAGCACCAGGAGCACCAGGACTCTATCGCACAAGGTGGAGAGTTTCTTGAATGCGGACCATCACACTTCCCCCTCTGCCCCGGCTCTCGGCCGCTCCTCGGGTGCATTCACTGGCATGCTGGGCGGCCTTGACAGCGATGTACAGCACGTCAACGACAGGATCAGCTCGCTCGAGTCGCTGCTAAGCACGCCGACTTCAACAGTCCGCGATCCCTGGTGATGGAAGGGCGGTGACGCCCCTACGCAACTTCAAGTGTTGCTGCACTGCAGCGGCGATGCCCCTCTTCTGGTGTGCGTGGCACATCCTGAAGGGCTGTTGCTGCTCCTGCAAGGGCAGTTCTTTTTATAAGTATGATGCCTCCTGGCCGTCTAGCTCTGAAGCACAGAGTGTGCATGTGGTGTGCACCGGATGCGGTGTCTACACTACTACTTGAAGTTTGTGTCAGTGGCCAAAGTCTGTGTGGTGTGTGGCCAGCTCTGTAGTGGCCATCACAATTTGCAGCCAGCTCTGTATAGCTGAGCAGATTGGCTGTCTGTGGCAGGCGTGTCTGCCATGGAGGCTCATCATGCCACAAATCTATGTAAATACATCACATTCGGGCATTTGTACATACTTGAAGTATGATGTGATGTGATGATGAGGTGGTGTGCCTGCGCAGTTTATACTTCGAGGTCATCTGTGTTCATTCACATGTAATGGCATGATATACCTGCATGTCCCTTTACATGCAGTTGCTTGATGTACTCCGCCAAGAACTCTGTTGTTGCCCTGATGAGCAAGACGGCGACAAGAAGTCCTATTAGAGGAGGTTTGCCTTTATCAGTGCCTGTGTGATCGACAAGGTTGCAACATGATTTAGGAAGTCAGAACTGCAGCATCATTACTTCTGAGTGTTGAACTGCACCCTCGTGCTTGCCATCAAGTATGCTCAGCCTTAAATCACCTGGCAGGACATGTACTTTTTATTAATTCTCGCTCAGGGCGCGAAAAAGCCCAGATGATTGGCATCTAGCTGTAAGGAATCTACATGTCGTATGACAGTCTGAAAGTGTCGCAACAACAACCACTCAAACGCCGCCGCCGCCAAATGGCATCTCGGGGTCCTCCCCTACGTCCTCCTCCATGTGCCCCCCCCCCCTGGATTCTGCCATGTGTGTCATGACACGGCCAGAGTACGCCATGTGGAGCGCTGCCGACAGTGCCGAGCGTAAGCGCGCCAGGGTGATGCCCTTGAGAGCTTTAGGGCGCGCTCCTCCGGGCACTGACATCCTGCTGGCATACTCCGTCGCCACAGCCTCCAGCAGCTTCCGCCCCTGCTCCCCGATGCTGCCAAATGACCCTATTGCCAAAGTGGCAAGTTTGTAGCAATTCTGATCATAATGACCAGAATAGTGGGTAGTCTTGGCGGCCTCTTGGTCGCGGCAGCATCGCTCGGGGTCTGCTGCAGCCTTCGCCGCCCGCGACGCCACCTGTGCCTCGAAGCAGGTAACGTCCACCATGAGCGGTAGGTGGCGTGTCGGGTCGTCGTAGCCGGTCACCGGGAAGGCGTCGGCAGGCAGCACGATGTCCATCCTGCGACTCCCCGGCGGCCCGGCGGACCCCAGAAACGTCGTGTAGTCCTCGTCCACCAGTCCCGTTTTGAGGTATTGCCGCAGGATGCGCTGCGTGGCCCTCTTGACGCTATTGTGGACGATGGTGTCGTGCGCCTTGACGCGTGGCGCTTGACACAGCCGTGCATGCAGGGTGCCGCCCGGCGACTTCCCGCACAGCTTGCAGCCTGCCGTCTGCTCCTCTACTCCGATGGCGCGTTTGACGGCCAGCTGCCAGGATCGTTTGACGGCCAGCTGCCAGGATAGGCCATCGAACGAAGCCGTTGTGGAGTACATGGGCTCGTTGAGGAATGCCATGCCGATCGAGTGCATGTGGCGCTGCGACCGGAATCGAGCAAGTGCTTGCGTGCGTTGCGTGCCCTGCGGCAGCTGTTGCAGGTCCGCCTCCACCTTATCTGCAAGCTCGGTAGCGAAGGCATCTGCAAGCGCACTCTGATTGGGGCGCTTCAGGCTACACTGCAACTGCAGAGCACTGGCGTCAAGTACGCAAGCAGCATCCGCACCAGTGCCACCACCTGCTGTCGGCCGCAGCGGCGGCTGCTGCGTAGGTGGTTGCTGCTGCAGTGGCGTTAGCGCTGGTGGCAGTATATGTTCCAGCTTGTCACCTGTTGCTGCACGTAGAGATGTGGCAGCTGTGGCGATCGTCCGCATGAGGGGCAGGCGCGCCACCTCTGCTGCTGCTGCGCCTTGTAGCATTGCTGGTGTGGAACGCGCAGCGCCTGCATTGACGGCTGCCGCTGCTGCGTGCGCTGGTGCTGCAGCTGCGCCGCCTGCCGTTGCTGCTGCTGCCAGTGGTGTTGCTGCTGCCGCAGGTGTTGGTGCAGCACCTGCCGCATTGGCCGCTGCCACCGCCATTGCCGCTGTCGCAGCCGGCACGGTTGCGGCGCCGCCTGCCGACGCTGCTCCTGTTGTAGGTGCTGCAGCAGCCCTTAGGCTAGTAGGGCCTGTAGCAGCTGTGTTGCCTATGCCCGCAGCCGCTGCTGTTGATGCTGCAGTTAGTGATGCCGCCGAGGCCACTTGAGGTGCAACATGTGCTGCCGCTGCTGCAGCAGCCTCTGATGCTGGAGCAGCTGCTGCTGCCGCTGCTGCTGCTGCCGCCGGAGTAGTTGCGCCGTGCGCCGCCGCTGCTGCTGCTGCCGCTGGTGCCGCCTGTGCTGCCGCCGCGGCCCCTGATCCAGCGGCAGCTGCGTCGTGTGTTGCCGGAATGGCTGCGCCATAAGCGCGGCCAGCCGCTGATGCAGTTGCCGCTGCCGGAGCGGTTGCGCCTCCACTGGCAACCGCCGCTGCCTCTGTAACAATTGCCGCTGCTGATGCTGCTGGTGCGGGTGCTGCTGCCGCTGCTGCCGGTGCCGCTTGTGTTGCCGCATCCTCAGCAGCGTTGTCTGCAGCCGCTTGAGGAGCCGCCTGCTGCAGCACCCCCGCCCATCCAGAGAGTGCTGGTTGCAGCGCTTGCAACGTGCCCGCCACATACGCAGCATCAGCGATGTCGCAGGCGCTGGTAATGCCAAGGCCGCCATGCCGTGTTGGGAGTCGCGCTTGCTGTAAGGCTGGGCCGTGCGCTGCCAGATGGAAGTAGGGGCCCCACTTTGCTCAAACTGGCGCCAGGTCTGGCCTGGTGGCTGCAGGCTCATTGAGTGCTCAAGCACCCACTGCGTGACCCGATCCCACTCCTTGGCGGCTGGCGCTGTCTGCGTAGTGGGAATGGTGCGCAGGCAGTACGTCATGCGAGGCACCACGCAGTAGCGCAGTAACCTGAACATAGCCCTCGGAGATGTCAGGCGCGCGCATCGCTCTGCAAATCGAGCCCCTGCCCCGCCTGCACCCGCTTCCCTGCGCAGCCATGCGTCCACAAAGCTGCTGTGGCCCACCGGCACCCCCAGCAACACAGCTCCACGGTTCTGATTTTCATCCGTATCCCCCACTAGCTGAACGCCCAGCTGCTGCAGCAGTTGCAGCTCATGAAGTGATGACAACTTTTGATTCATTTCCTGTTAGGATTCTACATAAGAGTGCACATCAATTGCATGGCTGTTACTTACAAGTATTGATAGTGTTCAGGTGCATGAAGACATAAAAGTACATGTAAATGCTGAGCAGTAAGGCAGTGTGTGCACCGCTGACACATTGCCTGCTTCAGCGCAGCGGCAATGACAATCGCATGGCCAATGTTGATGCACACAGGGAATCATCGGCTTTCGTTGGCTCGGCTGCCACGGTATGGTGACTGAATGCGCGCTCACAACAGTGCTGCCCACATTCCCTTTGAGACAAGCGCAGGCACTCATGTTGACGGAGCGACAGTCCCATGGCGCACCAGACCGAGGCAGCATCTGCGATGCAGCATCCTTCCATGTGAAGTACATGACGTGCTGCAGCAGAACAGCAACAACAAGTTCCACTCTTGTCATCACTTCCAGTCCCAAAACTGTGATGCTATATTACGTCATACATACATATGTATAGGATGCAACCGCAAGCGCTCCTCCTCCCGCCCCCGCAGCCGCGGCTCTCGCGCAGCGCTACCGCTGCTCCCGCTTGTCCATCAGCTTGTCCAGCACGCTTAGCCCCATGTCCAGCAGCAGCGACGACGCCTTGGCCGCCGTGTTGACCGCGATCGACGCCGCCGCCGCCGCGCGCTGCGGCGCCGTCGGCATGCGCAGCGCGTACACCGCGCGCCGCGCCGCCGCCGCCGCCGGTCCGCGCAGCGTCACGCGCTCCCCCAGCGCGCTCATGGTGCCATCCGCGGCGCCCAGCGACACCATCTGCCCGAGGTCCATGTACCGGAACGGCAGCGGCGCGCGCTGCCGCCGCCGCGCCGCCGCCCCCCCCTCCTCCCCCCCCTCCGCAGCCGCCGCCGCCGTCGCCGCCGCCCACACGTTCCACGCCACATAATCGCTCTGCTGCATGGCGGCCTGCGCAGTGGCGGGGACGCCGTCAGCGCCGTCAACGGCCGCCGCGTCGCCGAGGCAGTAGACGCTGTCGAGCCCGTCCGCGGCGAGCGTCGCGCTCACGCGCACGCGCCCGCGCGCGTCCAGCGACAGCCCCTCCACGCCGCGCAGCAGGCCATTCGGCCGCGACCCCGCCGTCCACACAATTAAATCCGCGCGCAGCGTCTCCGCGTCGTCCGCGCCGGCCTCGCCGTTGGCGCCGCCGTCGCGCGCGCGCACGGCGATGGCGCCGGCGGCGACGCTCTCGACGCTGGTGGCGGTGCGCACGTCGACGCCGAGCGCGCGCATCTTGGCGGCGCCGGCGGCGCGGTTCGCGGGCGCGGCGGCGCTCAGCAGCTCGGGCGCGCGCGTGACCATGGTGATGCGCGCGCTGTCGAGGACGCCGGCGATTGTCGCGGCGATCTCGACGCCGCACAGCGAGCCGCCCACGACGACGACGTCGGCGGGCGCGTCATCGCTGCGCGCGCGCAGCGCGCGCAGGGCGAGCTGCAGCCGGTACGCGTCCTCCACCGTGTAGAAGGGGAGGGCGTGCTCGCGCGCGCCCTCCACGAGGTCCGGCACCGGCTCCGCACCGAGCGCGATGATGAGGTCGTCGTAGGGCAGGTCGCGCGTCTCGTCGGCGGCGTCGCAGAGGGCGGTGCCGTTCAGGTCGTCGCACAGGGCGCCAGCGACGGCGATGGACTTGGAGGGCAGGTCGATGGCGGTGACGGATGCCTGGACGAAGGAGATGCCCGTGCCCTCGAGGAGGGACTTGAAGGTGGGGGCGACTTCGCCGAGGTCCGCGTAGCCGGCTAAGGGGGGGAGGGGGTTGCATGGGTGAGGGGGGGCTGACCGCTGAGATGAGTGTACATGTAGCTGCAGTGCTACCCATGTGGTTGACTGCCATGGCAGTGATGGAACTTGCGATAAAGCATGGTGTGGAGGGTTTGTGAGACGTGGAGCTAGTGCTGTGGAGGCTCTGCGCACACTCCATGTGAACTAGCATGGCAGTTACGGAGATGCGCCGCAATGCGTCAGGAACCGTGGTAGGCCAGGCAGCGTGGACGCTGAGTGAACTCCTCGGGCATGCTGCACATGAAAAGAATTATTGAATTCCACACCGCTCAGTAGGGCGTGAGATGCGCATACATGCCAGTGTCACAACTGCATCATGCACTTTTTGTTCCTCGCTGCAAGCCATGTGGACGGGCTGTCAAACACCAAATTATAGGCAGCTGCATGTTTGATGAAGGCGACGAGCGGGCTCATCAACTATCAGAACTGGTGCACGGCTACATTCATGATTTTTGAGCAACCCACATGCACAGGCTAGTTGTGAACAGCAAAAGCAGCCACCAACGTCGACGAATGTGGGCTGCATGGCACTCAAGCTCGCTTTCAATAAAAAAGTAACGGATGCAAGAAGTTGCATCGCGGTCTGAAGGGGGTGACCCAGATGCCACCGGGTCATTCCTATATATGCGTGGAGTTTCCATTCTTGACGAATTGTCACTCAGCAAGAGAGGCAGTGCACCTGCTCACCAGCTTGTCTGCAAAGACTTTAGTATCAAGTGTTGCAATGCAGAATCTGCATTTCTGAACCCAACAATCGAGGAGTGCTTGCTTGCCTGCTGAAATCCTTGTACTGATCTCATGCATCAGTTAGAAGATCACAACATGTGCTCTTCATTTCTCACCTGCCAGATCGTACAAGAGAGGTAGGAACACAAACTTATCCCTCTTGTCGATTAGGGTGATGTGCGGTGTGTCATTCCCCCATGGCAGCTTCGCCAGCCGCAGTGCCGTGTACAGCCCGCCGAATCCTCCCCCCACTATGCATATCTCCTTCCTGGGCTTTTGCGCAGCTTTAGCTTGCGCAGCATAGACGGAGGCGCTAGTTGGCGCTTCTGACGACATGCGGCATGCCTTCGTACTGCTCACGCGAGCTGTTGCAGTGTTCGTCAGCCTGCACTTGCTTGCGCCGTGCAACGCAAAGGCTGAGCTCCTCGCCGCCGCTGCTGCTGCCAGCACACAGCACAGCCATTGTCGGACCATGCTCAGGCTGTGCAAGCTGTAAAGACTGTGTGAGTCACCGCTCAACCGCTCCTGAGGGTCTCGCTGAAAGTTGATGTGACTGCACACACCGGTGACAGCTCATAGAGGGCTTTACCAGCAAGACAGTTATAGCCGTCCTAGCTCGTCTGCACCCCTGGGCTCTTAACTGCATACCGACCGCCGATGCACACAGCTATAGTTCAACAGCAGCCTTTGAGAATCTCTCTTGCTTGAAGCAGCAACGAAGGACATCGCCGCCACTTCTGGGATTACCCATAGCGTGGAGTATCACCATGCGCCAAGGCGGAATACTGCTGCTTCTGCTGGCGCTCATCGACTCTGCCAGAGCGGCTGTAGCCCACGCTCCTGTGCTTCACGAGATTCCAAGGTGAGGTTTGTCCTGTATATCCTGAATTGATGCTCCGGACGTGCTATGCCGCTGGTTGACCAGCTTCAGATGATGCCGCATCTGACTTCTGCGCTATTGTGCTTGCGCTATACAAGCTTTGCACAAGCGCCGGCACTTGAGACTACCCCTCCATTTCTTACACTTGTCCGACTGCCTTTGCCGGTTGCCGCCAATATTCCTTCCTTGTCGGTGTGTAGCTTGCAGATCAGGAAGAACCAGCAACAGCAGAAGGAGGACGGCGTATTTGATGCTCTAGCTGATGGCGCTGAATCCGCCACAGACTTCTCGGAAGAAGCGTTTGCTGTCGAGGATGCGCCATCGGACACCGACGGCGAAACCGAGGCGGGGATCACGGAGGAAGGAAAGGACGAAGCACCCATTCCTGGGTCGTTCCTGCCTGAAGGCCAGGAGTTGGAGCCCAAGAAGCAGCTGTCGCCTTCTCAGCAGCGCCTGGCTGCATACATCGAGGATCCTGACAACTCTCCACTGCCGCTGCCGTATGCAGTGGTCGAGCCCAGGGAGGAGCAGCAACAGCAACTGCAGGAGCCGGAACATATAGCGTTGCCAGGAGCAGGGGCGCTGGTGCTGGCGGCGGCGCTGGGAGCAGTGAGCGTGCCGGGCAGCGGCATTGTGCGGCGGCACTGGCGCTCTTTTCTGGCTGGCGCTGTGTGTTGTAGCGCGTCGCACACTGCGACAGTGCCAATTGATGTTGTGAAGGTGCGTCCTCATTATGCGCGGCAGCGGTTGTGGCACTCAACCTGGGAGCCTCGTTTATCGATATGATTTTGTTCCCGGGGCAGCTCGCTTCCAAAACTTGAGCTTGCTGGTGTCTAGCAGCAGACAATGGTTGCCTGCCAGAGATATACTAAAAAGTGTAGATTATCATGTATGGCAGATGCTGCGTTCTGCATGATTTGCGGCCTGGTGCACAACTCGATTGTGCGCTGTGTGAGAGCGTGAGTACCAATTCTAGGTAGCTCATGATGTTGTCACAGTGTTTTCCAGGATGTGTGTGCTCGAGCTCGCGCGCTTCTGTAGTGTCCTTTGCAACCGCTATCTGATTTAAACAGCTTTGTGTGTCTGTATACCTTCAGTGAGATGAGGTGAAGGTAGCCCTGCGGTGACACCGCCAGCAGCAATGTGCAACACTGCGCAGCGGCTCGCCAACTCATCTCACAGCACACTCTGTAACTGTCTGCGCCCTGGACCTTTCAGACAAGCCTCCAGTGTGCGCCTGACCAGTACAGAGGCGCACTGGACGCGCTCAGTCAGATACTCAGGGACGGAGGGCCTGCGCGGCTGCTCAGCGGCACGGGGGCAACGCTGGTGGGGTATGCATTGCAAGGAGCGTTGAAGGTGGGTGCTGGCAGCGGCGCTGTGCTCGCGTGGATCAGAAGCGCTGTGTTGTACCCCGGTCTGGTTTCTGTCCCTATAGAGGGGGGGGGGAGTGTGCGGTTCACATGCAAGGCTTGGCAACAGGGGTGGATGTGCAAAGTGCAGACTGAGGGGCCTCTGTGGAGTCATTTCTCACCAGCGCGCAGGCAACCTTTCTGGAACTGAGCGTTGACATTTGACATGCTGTCAGTAGAGATGGTTTCTACAATTTGCATGCAGCAATGGCCAGCATTGGTGCAACCTCACGCACAGCCGTGCTGGCTCGAGCTGACACACGCCATCTGTCACTGTCACCGACCACCCTGTTTCTCCATGGCTCTGTTGCTACCGTCACCACACCCTTTGCATCGCCGTCCACCCTTTCACCGAGTCAGCAGCCAACCCCCCCCCCCCTCCCCCCTCTCCTCCCCCCGGCACTCCAGTTCGGCTGCTACGAGGCCCTCAAGCCCGTGGCGGCGCGCGCCCTCCCGCCCCTCCTCGCGCTCGTCGCAGCGAGCGCCGCAGCGGACGTGGTCGGCTCGTGCGCGCTCGCGCCCATGGAGGCCGCGCGCATCCGCATGGTCTCCGACGCGGCGTACCGCGGGCGCGCGCTCGGGCGCAGCCTCGCGCTGCTGGCGGCGCGCGGCGGCGTCGGCGCGCTCTTCGCGGGCCTCCCCGCGCTCCTCTGCAAGCAGGTGCCGTACACGGTGACGCAGCTCGTGTCGTTCGAGCTGCTCAAGGGGGCGGCGGCGGGCGCTGCAGCGGCGGCAAGTGGCGGCGGCGCCAGCGAGGCGGTGGTGCTGGCGACGCGCGTCGGGTGCGCGCTCGCGGCGGGCGTGCTGGCGTCGCTCGCGTCGCAGCCGGGGGACACGCTGCTGAGCGCTGTGAACTCCAAGGGGCGCAGCAGCGGCGGCGGCGGGGGGGTCGTGGACATGGTGCGCATCGCCATGGATCTGGGGCCGGGCGGGCTGTTCCGTGGCGGGGGGGCGCGCGTGATACATGTCAGCGCCGTGGTGATGGTGCAGCTGCTGCTGTACGATGCCGTGAAGGGCGCGCTGGGCGTGCGCAAGTGAGCGGAGAGGGGGGGGCAGCGGCGCGAAAAGCGAACAGGATCGCGCCGGTTCACGGTTATGTACAGGACAGGCACACGGCGACAGCAGCAGCGCTGCTGCTGTGGTGCTCTGACGGCGGACGCGATGAGGCGCGTGCCTGTGTACAGCAGCGGCAGAGCAGCATCATCAGCAGCAGAGCAGCATCATCATCAGCAGCGGCAGCGCGGCAGCAGCAGTGGCAGCCATGGCAGTAGCGGCAGCCTTCATTCAGCAGCAGCAACAGCAGAGTCCTATCCACAAGGGTCGGTCGCACGCACCGCAGCGTACGCGTACCACGGACGCGCGACTCGTCTCGCCCAGTGCGCGCTCAGCGGCATTGGTGGTGGACGTGGTTTGTAGGGTAGGTGCAAGTGGCGCTGCTGCCCATGCACATGATGTCATCGCTCAGGAGCAGGCACGGCAACGCCGCACGCCACGAGGGTGCTGTGACACCTTGCGGCAGCGCTGCGCCAGCTTCACAAACGCCTGTCAGCACACATACACGGCAGCTTCTTGCAGCAGAGGCAGAGGCTGGAGGCGGACTTCGTGGGTGGCCACAACAGATGTGCGCATCGTTTTTTGTATCAAGGTTAGGAGACAACACATGCGGGCACGGGCACCAGTGCTCTCCGCCATGCAAGCAAGCAGAAGACTTCGCATCAGCTCCAAATTTGGCGGCAGTTCTCAGAATGTGATGGATGTTCAGCATGGCACCCTCCTTTCCCTCTTATTTGCTTCGCACCCTGTATCCTGTGCATATATTTATCATTATCGCTTGATGCCTTGCATGTATGCAGTTGCGCACCTGCATCTGCAGCATCAGCATATCATGTGGCACTGCATGTGGGATGATATTGCCCCCCCCCGTGGATGCTTTTGAAAGTAACTTGACAATAGCGCTTCTGACAGAAGCGCTTAGCCGTAGGTTTCCCTATGCAGCTACCTATGCGCATGCAGAGCTGAACTTGTTCAATACTACAGTTGGGTTCCTGGTTGAAGTTCAGGGACGGGAGCGTCACCGCCTCCGAAACTTCACATGCCGCCAAAGAGGCACCACCACGCTGCTGCCCAACATGCTGGAGCCTGTCATTGCTGCTTGGCGGGAGGCTTCTCCGCTGGAGAAGGCCGCAACTGCAGTAGTGTTGGCGGCAACAGGATTCGGGACAATGAATCCGAAGTTCCTGCGGATTGTCAATTGTTGGAGACGACAGCTGCTGGTCTTGGTGCTCGCATGCGTAGCGGCGTACCGCGTGAGTGCCAAAGTCGTCGTCGAATGTCATCTGCATTTGCTGGCCATGTCATGGGTGTTGCAGAAGCAAGTGCTCATTTGAAGTGTTGAAGCCATCAGTGTACCTCAACCTTGGCCCCTTGTGTACTTCTCTTTGTGCCTGGTGCAGATAACACACCAGGACTCAGGAAACTGCAGTTTTGCTGACAGCATCCTTGCCCAGCTGTGCGAAATGTTGCCAGGAGCAGTTGGCATGGCATTTGGCGACATGCTGGGTGCGGTGCTGGTGTTTTGGGTTCTTTTCAACATTGGGTACGTGTGTGCAAATGCAATGCCTGTCTTCACAGAGTACAACACATGAAGCAGCAATGCATGTCAACTGTTTACCTCCAGGTGCACAAGTGCGTAGCTTCCCCAGGACACCGGCAACTCTCGACTTCAAAGATTGTTCAAAACCACTCCTGCTCCACTTATAGACTCATAGTGTGCTATTTGCGTTCATCACACATGCAATGCATGTGCTGTGAAGATTGCCAGCCGAACCCTCTCGGAAAAACCTTCAAGTGCAGGCCACCGTGTGTCAACTCTAGCTCTGCTGTTCTAACAACGGAGACCAGGCACAAGCACAGAGCATACATGTGAGCAAGCCTAGCTAGCGTTGTTGCAGTGCGCATTCTTCGCCGTAATGCTCACGCCACACACTTGCACTGCGGAAGCTGTATGGGAGCTTCAGCACATCTGATTGCACTTGCGCACAAGTCGATTGTTGCAAAGTTGCACAAGTTCTGCCCTTCTGTAGGCACAGGCGTTGCTGTCGGCGTACGCCACCATCCAATCTTGGAGTCTTGGACACACGCGTTCTTTCCTCTCCAGCCAGCCTAGGTACGCAACTGCCATCCTGTCCTACTTGGTGACATCAACACCTCGACACTGTACTTGTGTACACGCGCGTGCACTGCAGGCCGGCGCAACGGCGCCTGCACACGCTGAGCCCCGCCGACTGCGTATCCTGGGCCAAGGACACGGGCTTCAAGCTGGTGGCGTGGCACCCCTCTGTCGCGAAGAAGCTGGCGAAGGAGCTAGCGGACCTAGAGGGGAAGCTTGAGGTCAGCATCAAGGGCCACGAGTGGGCGACGAAGGCGACGCGGTTGCGAGCGCTGCCGCGGGGCGCGCGCGGTGCGGAGGACATACTGCGGGAGATGAGCGCTGCTGCTGCCAAGGAGGTGTGTGTGCTGGCGGTCGTGATGTATGGCCACTGTGGCTTGAGGATGCAATCCGACCTCTTTTTCTGGTTTGACGTCCTCGCGTGCAGCGCGGCAATGATCTCTTCGTCGCCTGAGCATCCACCATGCGCCATGAATAGCACTGAATAGCTCTTAAATGACTCTTGTCGCTGTCTCTCATCAACACCTTTCAACGGTGCTGTCTCAGCGTCCGTGTTGAAGTTGCAGGGCGTCAGGCGCACTCGCAATACTCTGATGAGTCACCTCATAAGGGGATGGTGCTCATCAGTACATGCCTGAGCACTGCAACCTTTCACTTCAACACGTGACTTCAAGATGTGACTCACCATCTGTTCTGCACTTGCAGGATGGCAAGTGGGAGAACGGCCGCGTCTCTGGCGCGGTCTATCACGGCGGCAGGCAGCATATGCAGCTGCTTGACCAGGCGTACAGGTCAGCGGCAGTCAATTGCAGAGCTCCTTCATGGTTACCAACTGCCTTATCGCGCCCCCATATCGTGCATTACACGGAAGCGATTCAGAAAATCGTAGAGTTGACAAGGAGTGGTTAGCCGCAAGTGCCTTCCACCAATGACCGTGGTCGTCGCTGTTGCGGTCATTTGCCACGAGTCAAACAGTGCACGAGGCTCAACACAACGAGTGTGATGGGCATATTGTGACCTCTTTGGTTGCGCATAGGGGGTGCTCCGTAGGCACTGTCTGTGCAGGTTTCAAAGGCGGGGCAGCCGTTGGCGCATTCTTGATTGCTGGCCCCGCGCAACACGTCCTTCACAGCTGGGCGCACTTCTTTGAATGCGTCATTATGTTGATGTTCATGAATGGTAATTTTTCATGCATGCACTGGAATGTGCCTACAGCAACTCATGCGCAGCGACGGACACATTTTTCAAAGCTGGCGAGCTTGTGAAGGCGGCATGGCGGGCTCGACAATGTGGCCGTCTTTGCCTGACAGCCTCTTATAACAGTATACTTCGAGGTATGTACATTCAGGTATGTATGTAACACACAATCCCATTCTCACTGATGTTTGGTTTGCACTGCAGGCTGCGCATCCGCAATGATCCATGTCAAAGCAGCAAGATGCCCACTCCTGTCATCTGTTGAACTTGTTGCCTTCTCGGGACTTGTGCGCCCTGCCTCTTTTACTCTGCAGCCTGTTCAGCCTGTCCAACCCGCTGCACACGGACATCTGGCCCAGCGTCACGCAGTACGAGGCAGAAGGCGAGTGTTGTCATGTTATCATCATGCGCTGCGCTGTTTTGTACTTCTATACGGTAGGTATAGTACAGTAGGTTTGCGTGTAGCTGAGCACTGTGATCCTGTGTGGCGGCAGCACTTCAACATTGTGACCACAAGCGCGTACACGGCACTTCAAATGCTGCTTGCGAGCAAACATGGAAGAACGAGAGTGCAGCGAAATATGTCATGATGCTAGACCGGCCGGCGGTTCCCTTGTGCAGCGAGCATCACCAATCACGACAACAGAGTACGAGTGTTATGAATGCGTCCCGTTGGCCTTATTTTGCTAACCTCTCAGTGTGTATTCACAAGCACGCAATCACTGTGGCGTTGACCTCTCATGCCAGTGTCAACGAGCGTCACGATGCACAATGGAGCAGGCAACTGACACTGTGGTGGACGCATCATCGCGTCATGCTGGTGTCACTGACAAACCATGCCGGTAGCTCTCGACGCGTTATCTGTTCATCCGCTGCAGTGATATCCATGACGGCACGGCTTCTCGACGGCGGAGATGCCAATGTATGTGGCAGCCTGTCCTCAGGGGGCACCGAGTCCATCATCCTGGCCACCAAGTCTCATCTGCAGTACTACAGACAGGTGGGCATTGCCGCGCTGGCGCTTGTGATGATTGCCTGCACGCGTGCAATCAATGCGTCCACAGAGCTGACGCGTTTGATGTGTGCTTCGCATGAACAGCTATGGTGTTGAGCAGTGCTGCACGCTGCCGTGCCTGCACTGTGCAGCATATAACGTGTCACCAATCACTCGCACTGCTGATTGATCATCAGGGCCGTGCATTTGGCAACGATGTTGAGAATCTGCACCCCCCTGACATCCTCTTGGACTTGATAGCATTGCCGGGGGCAGCGGACCACTGCTGCTGTCCATGGCGCAGCGCGGAAAAGCACACAGCCCAACACACACTGTAGTGCAGCAGTGCACATCTTCCTTGAAAACACGGCCACGGCGTGCAGCGAACCTATGCTGCCAGTCTGAAGCCAATGCGCGCCATTACCAGTGTGACTACCGCAGAGTATCGTGAAACCCTACGTATGCGCCTTATCTGCGTGGCTCATACTGAAAGCGCGTATTGCTGCTCTTGTGCGCCGTGCAGCACGGCATCACTGCGCCCGAAGTGGTGGCCTGCGTCAGCGCTCACGCCGCCATAGAGAAGGCCTGTGCTCTGATGGGCATCAAGCTCATCAAGGTTCCCATGGATCCAAAGACATACAAGGTCAGTTGCAGCGCCAGCCTGCCGCCTCTGCGATCCGATTATCAACTGATGTGCTTGTTTGAGCACTGGTCTGCAATACTGGCTTTGTACGCATCACATGTTTCTTCGATCAGTGGCGTGAATGGCAGTGACGCGCGGCTCTCAAAGCCGTTTGTTCGACCTGGCCAAAGCATGTTACAGACAGCCTGTTTTGCATCATCGCAATCACCTGGGGCCGCAGTCATTTGTCGCAACAGAACGGCGTCTCACAGGCATTCCTTGCTTCGCTGGCTGTGTGGCTGCATGTTGAAGTGCGTTTTCCGCAACGCACCCATCACAAGGACTTGCACAAAAGAGGCGATTGTGGATTGCCCACGGAGCATGCGCCGATGCGCAAGCTTTGCACATCTGTGCACTGCTTGAGTGACTCTGACTCTGTGCCCGCCCAGATTGCCACACATTCGATCCCCTCTTCTCTGCCAGCAGCCCAGCTGACGCTTTGGCGCCATAGATACTGATGCCAAGTTCATGTGCGTCACTGATTGAAGTACATGTGACGTGCCCGGCGCAGGTGTCCGTGCGCGCAATACGGCGCAGCCTCTCTGTGAACACCATCATGATTTACGCCAGCGCGCCCAGCTTCCCGCAGGGCATCATCGACCCCATTGCTCAGCTATCGGTGAGTGCGCCACGCGTTGTTGCGCGAGGTCGGCAGAGTCAGGGCAAGGGTTAGAGTTAGGGTTAGGGTTAGGGTTAGCATAGCAGTTGTCGGTACAGCACGCTATCGCCACCATGTGCTGAATACAAGGCAACATGCGTAAAACTGGCCAAGTGATTGCAGTCGTTGCGCACCCTGCAGTAAATCGACAGCACTCATAACCTTAACCCTCAATGTGCTGGTCTGAATATGGTGTACTGGCAGCAGTATGCAGATTGCTCAGTGAGCTGAGCAATGTTGTGCGATCAGAGTGTTCTCTGCTGTTGAGGCTTTTCAAGGCCCATATCTGGACCACTGCCTCTTCTTTATTGCATGTTGTCAATGGCAGGTCTTGTGCTCACGGACAAGTCTCAAGTGGTGAAATGGCGCCTGCCTGAATGAGCTGCTGTAGCACGTCAGGCAATAATGTTTGAACTGCCATCGCAGAACATGTCTAGACCAGCTACCGTGACGCACATCGCAAGCCCTCTCAACAGTTTGTGTCTATTCACGCGAAGTGCTGTTTGGCGCTTGCGAGTCCAAAACGCACTGTCGCTGGAGCCACAGCGCTGTTCCACAGTGCAGGCGTTCCTGCAAAAACGACGTCTCAATCTGGCAGCAAGCCCCCATCGCACCCTGCTGAAAAATTCACTACACTGCATGATCTTCTAATTCATTCCGCTGCCACAGGACCTCGCGCTTCGACACGGCTGCGGCCTCCACGTGGACTGCTGCCTCGGCGGCTTCTTCCTGCCGTTCGCGCGACGTGCGGCGGCGGCGGGCGCCGCGTGGGCCCCCGCCATCGAGCCATTTGACTTTGGCGTGCCGGGCGTGACGAGTATGTCTTGCGATACGCATAAGTATGGCTACGCGTCCAAGGGGACCAGCGTCGTGCTGTACCGGAGCAAGGAGCTGAGGGCGCAGCAGGTGAGCGCTGTGGTATGATATGTTGAAGTTGAAGTTGGCACCATGTTTAAGTTGAACGGAGCAGCGATGGAAGGGGTGGTGGCTGTCTGTGAGCGATGAGCAACTTCTTGCGTGATGTGTCGTATGCGGCTTCTCACATAGATGCATGCGGGACTTTGCCGTGGTTCTGTGTCACGGAGAGGAGCACACTACCGGGCTCACGTGTTACAGCTACGGCACCACACCACCGTCCCTGTCAGCAATGGCAAGGGGTGTGTAGTGCTTGCGCGATGAGGTTGAAGTGCTGAGTTGACGTTGAAGCAGCCCTTCCACGGGGTTGGGCGACGGGCCCCGGCAGCGGCTGACCCAGTTCATGGCTAGGGCTCAAGCCCTAGGTGCACCAACCCTAGGGGTGGGGGCAGGGTTTGCTCGTTGGCAACGCAGACCAGGACGCAAACACTTGTTCACTATGTATGCCGTCCGTGTTCATCATCCCTCATGTCACTGTAAACAACCATCTCACCTGCGCTGACCTCTTCTCCCTGCAGTACTTCTGCTACCCTGACTGGACCGGCGGCTTGTACGTCACGCCAACGCTCGCGGGCAGCAGGCCCGGGGGCCTGGTGGCGGCGTGCTGGGCGTCCATGGTCAGCCTGGGTGAAGAGGGGTACAGCCAGGGCGTCGAGGCAATCGTGGAAGCCCGGCACAAGGTGAATGATATTTAACATCTTTAATGATTGTTGTTGCATCTACATGATGTCAGTGTGGAGTGTTAATGTAGATCAGATGCGCGTTTCTGAGAGGGGGTGAGGCGTCTGCTTGCAGTGCGCAGTACTGTAGGCGAGGCGACATGCGGAGCGATCGCGACTGCTGTGTGCGACAGCCTGTGCTCGTGCTCCCATGCAGAATGCAGGCGGGTGAGTACAACGACTCGCCACTCAACTTCACTTTGGGACGACCCCTTTGATGCGCAGGATGTACGCAAGCTTGGCTGTGGTCAGCAGAATTGGAACGAGGTGCACACTAACCCTAACCTTAACCCTACAACCACAGCTGCGGCGGGTATACATGGGGCAGCCTTGTCAATGGCATTGACCTCACCGCTAATGACAGTGTCGTCGCCATGACGCTGACACAATGCAAGTAGTACTGCAGATTTGTCACGACACGGTGTGCTGTGTGCTCTCGCTCCAGTGTATTTCCACAAAGTACATGTGTTGTGTGTCGCCACAATTTTTTCACGAATGTGCTGTGGCATGTGATTCCTCGAGCAACAACATTGCTCGTGCCGATGTGCTGTGCCTTAGCTTGTACCCTGCACAATGTTGATCAGATATTGTCTGTTGAAATTACCTTGAGGGTTTTGCCTCGACAATAGCAGCTCTGGCTCAATCTGTTCACGCGTCTGCTGTCAACTGATGCTGGTGGCACCCAGGTTGCAAAGGGCGTGGCGGACACACCAGACCTATTCGTGCTGGGTGATCCTCAGGCCATGATTGTGTGCTTTGGCAGCAAGACGCTCAACATCTACCGCGTCGGTGACGCCATGACTGCAAAGGTCAGTGCTTGCTGCTGCAATCTGCCTGATGACTGAGAGCGGAGGCATGTATTGCGGCGGTAATGACAGAGCACCGCGCTTGAGTATCGCTGCAGTGTGCTGTGTCCCTTGTCTTGGGGAGCGTGCAATGAAATGATTGACCCAAAGGTTGTCGGTCTTCTGCTCTATAGTACCTGTGAGCTATCGCAACTTTCGGTTTCCTCATTGCCGGGCCTGCATTGTGCCAGTCTGCTGCACTCAGGCTCTTGTCGCCAAGTGCTCCTTTCACTCAATTACACCAAGTAAGGTGCATCCTCAGCGCATCATTGATTGGGCAGCTCTCCTGACGCATTAAAGCATTGGGTGGTGGACTGCTCTGACGCCATCATGCACTACACCTTGCAATTCACAACGCAAATGCTGCTTAAACGCTGGCATCGCTTGCAGCAAAATCGCATCATCTCACACCGCATTGCAATGCTGCTCGTTGTAGGGCTGGAGCCTGAACGCGCTGCAGAACCCGGCGTGCCTTCACCTGTGCCTCACGCTGCGAACCGCCAACAACACCCAGCAGTTCCTACAGGACCTCAATGAAAGCGCGGAAATCGCCAGGAAAGAGCAGTTGGCGGCAGCCGCCAGCGGTGCAAAAGACGAGGGCACTGCAGCAATGTATGGGATGGCTGGCAGTCTGCCAAGTGGTCCTTTGCGTGCCATCATGACCACCTACGCAGATGTCGTGTACAAAGCATGACTGCACGAGTAATGAGATCAGAGGGAGCTTTACGGTGTACACATGGGGCTGACGCGATGGTCCTGTTGCTCGTTGGGAGTGTGCTGCTGCTGAGCTGTCCATGTTGCACCAATGCGGTTGTGTACCTGACAATCAGCATAGCTTGTGGCGACCTGTTATACTTGGCCCAGTCTACTTCACTGCACACAATCTGGTTGCACACATGTTCCACTCGGCATTGGCAATTCCTTGCGTCACATGAGCAGATGACTCGGGCATTGTCACTGTTCTGAAGAACACTCTTTCAACTTCCAAACTTGAAGAGCGAGCCATTTTTTTTTGTTGGGATTGCAGGACACCGACACCGACGCCAGCAGTTGGCCTTGCCTCTGTAGGGAGCTACCGCAAAGATCTGCCGTCTACAGTAGTTGTCGGGCGGCCCAATCGTCAGACGGCACACATCTGAGTCAAGACTTCGTCTCGATTCAGAGGGTCAACTGTGAGGCTAGCGGGTGCTCCTAGCCAGCAAAGCAGTGGTCAACAGAGGTGTGTATCGAGCGCAGCGACATATGACTACTATCATCAGAGTACGGTCGAGCAAAGGCACCTTCCGTGTGCCCATCACCCTCAGCAGCTCGCTGTCGGATCTGTGGGCCAAACTCACATCAGATCACGGACTCACGAAAGAGGGCCACTTCTTGGCGACAAAACCCGATGACACGCAACCCTCGCACTCCGACACGGACAGTCTGGGTTCTCTAGGGTTGAAGCACGGTGACATGCTGTATGTAGTGAGGACAGATGACGCAGAAGGGAGCTTGTCGCCACCTGTGGGTGGCCTTATGGCCAGGAAAACCAGCCCTCCGCTGCCAGCAGCCGCAGCACAGAGCCCTCCGCCTCTGGCAGCAGCAGCTGCAGCATCAGCAGCAGCAAGTCCGCCGCCCGCAGCAGCAGCAGGCTTCGCGTATGGCGGCGCTGACAGCGGCGCACCACTCAGTGGCGCAGCAGGCGGCGCCGGCATCGGCTATGGCGGCGGCGGCGGCGGCGGCGGCGGCTATGGCAGTGGTGGCGGCGGCGGATATGGCGGCGGCGGCGGCGGCGGCGGCGCAGGCGTGATTGATGATGAGATGGCGGCGTCGCTGGCGGCGGCAGGCCTGAATCCTGATGGCACCCCCATGTATGGAGAAGAGGAGGATTTGGCGCCGCCACCGGAGGCACGCAAGTACATGACGTTGCTGGGCGGCGATGATGAAGGGGGGGATCCGATGCGGCGCAGGAGCAGCAGGGGTGCGCGCGCGGCGGGGGGCATGTTCTCGGAAGTTGCCAGGTGAGTTGCTGTTGTTGAAGTTGAAGTTTATAGATGAATAGATTTTTATGTTGGTAGCATGGAAAGGGCGGTGATGCGTGATCCAAAGTGGGATGGGGGGTTGGGATGGAACTGAGATGATGTGCAGACCGCCAGGTTTTTGACAGCTCGCTGAAGCTTAGAGCGGCGCACGTAAGTCGTCTGTCCGCCACTATCAGGAGGGGTTTGCCTAGGGCACATTAGCACCATGTGACTATCCGCGCACCCCCTTCGGTTTGCGGGTTGATTGTGCACATACCACCATCAAGCACGTCGGCGCTTTGGCTTCAAGCTGCACTGAACCAGGTGCGCTTCTTCTTCCTGCGTTTCGTGCTTCGAAGGAAGGTTGCAAACTAGAAGTAGATGTTTGACTGTTTGACGCTGCTCCTGCTTCATGTGCCACTCATTTGGAATGTGAGTTTGTGTACATAGTATTTTAAATGCTATTGCCAGCATGGAACGCATGAGGTGTCATTATAAGGTCTTGTACGCTGCGCCCCTATTGACCCTGGTCGACCCTTGTTATAATTGCCAACACCATGTCAATGCAATAGAAACAGGGCTTGCTTATGTGCGCCAGCCTTGTTTTACTGTGCACCATACAACCAAGTACACATCACACTCTGCATTACTGAGCATGTCTCAAAGAAGCATTGCCTTGCCTCTGCACGCATCTCTCCCTCACTTCTCCGCAGCGGTGGCAGCGACGCTGTTGTCGAGAGCTGCCGGTGCACCACACTAACTACAATCGCTTCATCAATTCATACAATCAGCTTGCCGTTTGTGCATGATTTTTGTCCACTTCAGAGCCCACGAGGAAGCGATGCGTGCTGCGCTCGGCGTGGGAATGGATGGCCTGCCCCTAGCGGCTGGGGCGGCGAGGCCGCGCCCGCCCGCTGTAAGCGACAGGGAGATGGCGCGCGCACTGGGCGACGTAAGCGTAACTGTTTGTAACTTGTAACCGCCTGCTGCAAAACATGTTGAAGTTGAAGTTGAACTTGAAAGCTGTGACCACATGAGGGTGTCTGGGATGAAGTCACGTGTGTGGGTCAAGTGGAGATGCTCAGCAGATTTGCATTGTCACGCATACAGTGCGGAGGTTTGCACTGCCGCCGAGATTGGCGCTCTATTCTTGTACTTATAGATAGCTGCCTTGCTGTTTACAAATGCATGTGTCGGTCGCCAAGCTGCCGCTGTCAACATCTTCGCCTCTCATGGTGTGAAAAGCCAATCGTGTTGCGTGCCGTGTGGTGCATCACTCCTGTGCTCAAGTCCTTATGGCTGTGCTTTCTTTCTGCTGATGCCGATGTTGGCGCTTGTCATGGCGCAACAGGATGCGGAGCAAATGTACCTACAAGGGATCCTTTCTCACCAGGACCTGGTGCACTTGGTCGAAGTAAGCACCCCCATATACAGTATCTGTCACTTGGTGTGCTAATGTATGCGCTGCCTTCGCTGAGGGTAGACTACATCGGCACAGGGCTCTACATGCAGCCCTGGCATTTGCACTGCTGTGCACTGCTGCAACTTCACCTGAAACCATACGCTGTTGAGGGTGCCTACTTGTTTGAAGAGTCTTGTAGAAGCACTACGTTTGGGCCAGCCATCCTGTGCAGACTTGTTGGCAGGGCTGCAACGTCTGTGCTTGCCCTGTTGCAGAGCTACGCATGGTCGCTGAAAATGTGCAAGTGTGTGCATGTGCTGTGGCCTACTGAGAGTTGCTTGATGAGTTGGCGGAATGAACCGCTGTGGCCATTGCCGTCATGTGAGTGCCATGTACTTGCAACCATAGTACATATCAGAGAGATCACCTTATCTGGTGATCCCACTACCTAGACTGGTGTATCCTGATCGCCTGGACTCCAACCTCTGAACTTGCAACCTTGTGTACTCTTTTCATCACAGTACACTTTGTCATGTGGCTTCACTTGGAGGTGGCACCATGCTCCACTGTATCAATCCTATCATTAATATGAGCTAGCGCCTTATATGACTGGTACAAGCTGTCAACCATGATCAGTTCTGAGTGCCCGGCTGTTCTGTACTTACCATTGCAGCAAGCTGAGCGGGAAGCACTTGGGGATACAGGGGGCGCAGCGGGGGCTGCAGGCGGGGCAGGGCAGGTATGATCATCTGTTTTTCAACATTCATACAGCTTCCATAATGTGAATTGTGATCCGGCGCAGTGTTTGCATGAGGCAGAGCTGCAAGTCCTCGAGGTCCTGCAAAGAAGAAAAAGGTGCAATGTTACTGATACGTGCTGCTTGTCTGATACTCCCGTGACAGACGTTGACCTTGAATGTATTGGTCATGACACGCTGCTGCGTGCTGGCCACAGTACAAGCATCCTGCCTACACTGTAAGTGTGGTGGAGAGCGGTGTGCGCTGCGGTGTGGGCGGGGGAAGCACAGGCTCGGCGAGCGTTGACGTTGCATCTTCAATGAGTGCTATGCACAAGCATGGCATGGCCGCATTACGTTGTACGCATGTGTACATACGCTTCAAAGTACAACAGTGTATGGCAATGGCATACTTGCATGCACCATGGTTAGCTTCTACTGCAACGCAAACATCCCTCAGAAGCCATGGCAGGAACACCGTCGTCAGCAGCACATTCTCATTGAAGTGGCGTCATGCAATCATCATACTGTACATGGCGTTGCACCAACACGTTTATCGTATGCCATTTGACGCCTCTTGATCGCAGGATGCCCAAGCCGGCGCGCTGCCTAGCGGAAGGTGAGTGGCACAGCTCATGTCAACAGCTGCACGTGAAGCGATATCCAACGATACTGAATTACGTGCCTTCAAAGACCTACCTGGCTTGCATATCTGCTGGAATGCGCGTCGACACCGCGCCTGCTGAGCATGAGGATCTTCAACGAGGTGCAGTGCAGTACAGTCGTCTCCTCTGATTGTTCACATGTAGAACGCAAGGCTGTGGCAGCCATAGTGCACGTTACTGAGCAGCCGCGCCAGTGCCGCCATGCTCATTGAGCGCCGCTGCTTTTCCTCACATTGCACCAACCAGCCCCTGCGTGAGTCTCTGACAACCCCGATGCCCCCTACAGAGATGATGCTCAGCACTGAGCTGAGCGCTGACGTGTGTATCAACCACCGTGCGCCCCCTCTGCCGCGCCATCTGTGCTCAACGTGTCCGCCACATGTTACACATGCGGCATTGAAACAAGCCCCCCCCCCTTCATGCGAGCCCCCTCACGCCAGCAACCGGAGCCCCCACGCAGCTGATCCCCATCTCCATTGTCCTCTGGTGCCGTCACACAGCATGAATTCTGACGACGACATGGACGGAGGCGCAGCCGCTGTGGGCGCCGCCGCAGCGCGCTACGCGGCGCGGCCGTTCACGCAGCAGCAGCAGCAGCGCCACTACTCGCCGCCGCCGCCGCCGCTGCGCGCGCTGCGCAGCGCCAGCAGCATGGACGACGACGAGGCATTTGCGCGGCAGCTGGGGGAGGAGGTCATGGATGAGGGCATGGGGGCGGTGCCGCCGCGCGCAGCGGCAGGTGCGGCTTTGAAGTGGGCGGTAGTTGAAGTTTGGGCAGATGGTGACGTGCCAAATTTGCTGCGGAGCCACGTGGGCGGCGCTCTTGCTGTGGATTCGATGGATAGATGGACACTGTACACTTTTATAATGTTTTTTGGACTTTGGTTTTTTTGACATCGTGTTCTATGTGGGGGGTTTACTCGAGTTCACCCTCTCCTGGCTTCCCAGTACTCGAAACCATGATGTTGACTCTATGCGCTGGCGAGTTTCCATGCAGCGAGGACTCATGACAGCATGACGTGTCTCTGCGCCCCATGATTCCAAGGCCAGTTCACGATAGTCTATCCCATCCTGCTTCCGGCAGCGTCGATATCTGCGCGAGTCTTAACTCAAAAGCATTTCTCATCCCTGCGCTGTGCCATGACAAATCCTCTCGTTAACGCGCCATGATGTGACCATTGCCATGGGCCTGCAGGTCCAGTGTTATCGTCAGAAGAGCGCGCCGCTGCTGCCGCTGCAGCCGCAGCGGCGACGGACGCGGCGCGCGCTGCGGAGGCTGCGGCGGCAGCAGCGGATGCCGCAGCAGCGCTCGGCTATGCTGCCACAGGGGATGATGACGATGCAGCCATGCAGGTGAGGGCTGCGCGTTTTGTAATGCGTGCTGGGGGTTGGGTGACATCAGCAGAGGTGATGGCATCGTTTCGGTTCAGGGCGAGAGGGGTCTAGGGGTGAGGTTAGGGTTAGCATCAGAATTAGAGTGTGGATCAGCAGGTGATCCTAAGTAGCCTTAATAAGTAAGATGCTGCGCGACTGGGGACTGATTGCTGACCAACGTGTCAGGATGGCTAGGCTCAGGCAACATTTAGTGTACGATGCTGTAAGGGAACCTATGCACTCACAGCCCATGCAGCTGTACCCTGTACCTTAAAGGATATCAGAGCTCAGTCGCTCTGCGTCGCACTCAGCTCATTAATTGCGCAGTGCGTGAGTCTGCAGTTTGCACTGTGACTGCTTCTGCACGTATCGCATTGAAGCACGAGGCTCTGAACGGCACAAATTCCTTTTGCCGGCTGCACCACACTTTCGCAACTCCATGCACTCAACCTTCCCCTGTCTCCCTGTCCCCTTGACGGCCGAGCAGCGGGCACTGGAGGACAGTGTCATGAGCGCCATCGCCACACACGGAGCGCTGCCTGCAGCCCCTGACTGCCTCGCCTGCAATGCGCAACCGGTGGCAGTGCCGCTGTCGTGCGGCCATCGCGCATGCCAAGAGTGCGCGGATACCATTCCGATATGCCCCGTCTGCTACAAAACTGTAGAGCGGGACTAGGCGATAATAGTAGCTTCACTGTACACTGGCACGACGGCTTGGCACCCTGTGTCTATGGTGCGGGTGCTATAACAAAATGATAGCACTTGGGCGAGTGAGGCGTCTCCTTGAAGTTAGTGTACATGCACAGTAGCGAAGCCCGCTCTACATGTGCAAATGGTTGCACATGATTTTGCACTGGCCATTTGCGAAGGCCAGCATCAATCAGTTGCCGGCAACGCGTGGCAACCTGGGCACAGCAGCACGCGAGCAGCTGTGTGGACATCACATGTACATTCCATACTGCATCATGCATTGAGCCTGCTGCAGTCCTCACATTCTGTTGCAGTGTGCGCATCCTCCGAGTGCCAGCTTGCCTATTGACAGGGAGTGTGCTCATGCATACCTAGCAGGGCAGCAGTGCGAGTGCGCTCGCAACTGCTTCATGTGATGAGGTTGGTAGCTCTTCCATGGCATCAAGCCGCCACCTTGGTGGCTCCGTTTGCATTTCTCTCATTCACGAGCGTGGCGGCCATGACTGGGTTGCTATTCATTCAGGCATTGTGCTGCATTGCCCGCACGCAGTGTGACTTCAGTGTACATTGATAGATGCCACTTGTGACGTCATGCAAGGATTCCTGTGTCGTGTCGGCGACACGACACCCATGGCTATGACCATGGCCTTGTCCCCCCGCATGGCCGTTTCGATGCACCTTCTAAAAGAAAGCATAAAAATGGGAGGCACGCACACCACCTCAGCAGGCTAGAGGTCAGCTAAACAAAAGCAGCACCGGCCCCGGTTGATAGGTGCTAAGTCATTCATGCAGGAGTGCAATGAAATAACGGTGCTGAGTTCAGTGTCGTCATTGACGTGTCACAGACTGGAATGCCAGACACTACGATACAGTCGTCATCTTTTGCTTTCTGCATGTTGGTTGCACCAGAAAGTCAGTCAGTCTGCAAAACACACAGATCCGCCTGCAAAAGTGTTCCTCTGTGTGCAATGTACATGTACAGCATTGCATGCTGCGATCACCACCGTTCCGGAATTCCTTGCTGGTGAAGCGGCAGATGCATATGCAGCGCAACCAACAGCCCTGTAGCGGGGCGCTGGTTGACAAAGTGACTCAGGTATCACTGCCTCTATGTGTATGCACAGCATGGCAACGGCCCTGCACTGCTGCAGCAGGCCTGAAATCCCATGAACCGCAGTCATGAACCGCCATCGCCACGGCACGGTCGCGTCAAACAGCGTGCGCCTGGCCGCCGCTGGTGATGAGCGATATCATCTCCAGCTTGACGTCGACGCTCACGTCGAGCGTCTTGACGTGGTTCAGCAGCGACAGCTGCGCGCGCGCGCGTTCCGCCTGCCGCGACAGCCGCAGTGCCGCCGCCGCCGACACGCTGTCGAGCTCCGCCATGCCGGCGCCAGAAGAGGCGGCAGCGGCGGGCGCAGCGAGAGCCGCCACGGGCGGCGCAGCAGGCGCCGCTGCGTGCGGCGCAGCGGTCGCCGCCGCGACGGGCAGAGCAGCGGACCGCGTCGCTACGCGCAGCGCAGCAGCCGCAGGCGTCGTAACGCGCGGCACAGCGGGCGCGGGCAGCGGCTTCATCATCAAAAGCGGCGGCGGGGTGTTTGCGAGTTGCCACGGCGGCAGCGGCGCAGCCACCGCAGCTTCCATCCTGCTGCTGCCGGGCGCGGCGGCCCTGGCGCGTGCACGTGCGCCCTGCGCGTCACCCCCGCCGCGCTCGCTGCTCCCGCTGCGCTTGCGCGCGTCGCTGCCGGTCGAGGACGCACGCAGCGCCTGCCGCGTGCCCGCCGACACCGACGACGCGCCGGCGGCCTCGGCGGCAGCGGCGGCTGCGGCGGCGGCGGCGGGCGACTGGGTCCTGGCGCGCTTGGCGCTGGACTCCCTGGCGCGCGTGGCGTTGCGCCTGCGCTTGACGCGCGCTGCGAGGGGCTCGCTGGACTTGACGGCGCGCTTCGCAGGGCTGGCCCCCGGAGTCTTCTTGCGGCCGCTGCCGCCGCCGCCGCCAGCGCGCTGGATGGGACTGACACCCGGAGCGCTCTTGCGGCCGCCGCCGCTGCTGCGTCTGTTTGCGGTCTTAAACTTGGCTACTAGGGCAGAAATGTGCTCCTCGCGAAGCGCCTGGCTCTCGGCGTATTTTGCAGCGTCCGCTTCTGAGAGTTCATTGAGAGGCACGTTCTCCAGCTGCGGGTGTACGGTGGCAGGAGATGACGCAGCACAGTGTTGAGCGCTGTGCTATCAGGTGCTCTGTGGCGCCACTGGCGCTGTTGAAGCTGTAAGGCTACAGCGGTGAGGCGAGAGGACAGCAGTCAGAGCTGATTCTACATGCAGAATGGCAGGGAGCCATGAGCGTGTGAGGTGTGGTGAGGCCATGACGCGTCAGGGTGTATCACATGAGTGCAGCATGGAAGGGAGCATGAGGTGTGCAGCAGGCATGCAAAATACCACTTCTGATAGTTTCACAGCGCCGAACAAGGAAACCTCCAAACAATGAACTCTTGTTTTTCCCCGTCCAGATTATCAGGTGAGTGCAACCACTGCATGTCTTACTAGCGACGTTCAGCAACTCGCACAAGTAGACTCACAGATTGAGTGACATTACCATCGGTACAAGTGCCAAAAGTCATACCTGAAGTACAGCGCAATGGCTCAATGTCCAATCGGCAGCCCCCAAACACAGCACCCCAATGACATGCGTATGATTGGGGTGCCCCTACTTGACATCCTCAGCTTCAGATCACATCAGACAAAAGAAGCATGAATAAGCTTCACGCTCACCTCTTCATCAGAGTACAATATCCTCATGGCATAGTTGTAGGCCAGAGCAGCCTCCAAGGCAGAGTCGTACGAGCCCAGATAGAGGTTGTACTTGCTGTCACAGTTGAGCATTGTGTGGGTGCAAAGAGCAGTGGGTCGCGTTAAACATGTTTTGTATTGCGCTTGTCCCCAAGGCATATACTGCTGTGCGTGAGCAGTTGATGCACAAGACCATCACACTGACATTAGTAGGACCAAGTCCCTGGTGCAGCACAGTGACTTTAGCCAAGTAGCAGTTTCAGCATAGACAATCACTGATTACATACTTCTTGAAGTACCTAACCCTATGCTAAGCCCCAATATGTGGAGCATATGGCACTGTGGCGCAATCGACAAGTCAGTCGGTCATGTGAGTGATAAGCAGCGGGCTGCCATCAGATATAGTCTAGGGGCCCACACTTCACTACATGGCGCTATGAGAAGCTGCTTGATTAGCAGGTAGGCTTGGAATAATCATGTATCGCCCCCCATTGCTCCAAAAAAGCGAGGCCAATCAATGGATACCCATGAGGCGAGAATGAGGTGACATTGCCGTTGGCACGCCTTATTTGTGGTATTAGCCATAGAGTAACTCAAGTTCCCTGGTGCACAGTAGAAATGTTGCAGCAGCCAGGATCCATTTGACAGATCTAATTGACAACATGAGCATCATGCTAGGACTAGGCGACGTTGTAGTAAGACAACATTGCTGTGAACACGCACAGCAACCCAGCGGTGACCTTGCTGCTACCAGCTCCTCTCACATACATTCAGGTACTTGGGACACGAGATTATGATTGAAACCAAGGAGCAGCACTCAAGTGCCTGCATACCTGCACAAAATTCCACTCTTCAGAGGTGAAGCACACGAGAGCTCGTGTGATTCAAAAAGTAACTGCATCCAATCTTACAGGGGGGTAGTTTGCGAGTGCTCTGGCACGATTTGGATGCATGTGAGGAGTATTTTCTGAAACATTACCTGTTGAAGATGCAATTATACCTGATGTAGTGCCGCGCCTCAAACTTTTTGTAGCGGCGATATACTCCTTGGAACCGTCGTGCGGCTGAGCCTTTGCTGGCACCCTGCCAGCGAGCAAGGCAGAAAGGCAATGACTCATCTACAACTTGGCCAACCATTTGCGCAAACGTCTCATGTTGCCACTGTGCGCATGTCAGAGGAAGACACAAGCTGACATTATGGTCTAATTTTAAAAGCAGGGGAGTGGTACGTCGTGCCGCACGCTACTGCTGACTGCCCATAAGTACGCCACCTGCAACGACGCCGTCACTGCGTCACACTGCGTCACCAAGTCTGCCAATGAACTTGAAGTACGCATGAGTTCTCTTCGCCTGAGCACTGAGCAGTGTGCACTCAAGCGCAAGGTCGCATCAGCCGCACGCCGTGCAATCAGCGTATGAGCACGAGAGCGCTGCGTTGCGCGGCTCAACAGATACCAGCACGGCTCATCAAAACATCATGAAAGCAACGCTCCAGTCTCCAGAGTGAGAAAGCGCTGCTGCGCAGGAGGTGTCCCAGCAGTGGAGCGCCGCTGCAGTTTCCCTTGCAGCGCCACGCGCACGATTGTGGCAGCATCGCGCGGCACAGCCATTGGTGTTTCTAGAGCTGAACAGAGTGGCTCAGGAGCACACTGCTAAATAGCAAGGGCGCCGCATAAGTGTCAATGACTTCTCCGCCATTACGCCTTTATTGGTAGTGCTGTGCTGAGCAATACTGCTGTCGAGCACATGCTTCTCAAAGTGCACGTATGCCATGAAACTCTGTGTCAGAACTGGTTGTTTGTGTCATTGACGGTGACGCTTTGCCGAATGATGAGCAGGAACCCTGAAAGGCACCGCCGCCGCCCACAGGCGGTCGATGCACGCACTGACAGCCTGCGTGCTATGTCGCTCATGTGCAAGTCGCTGTATTATGTCAGTAGTGTTACCGCATGCTGGTGTCAGTCTTCCATGCAAGCATACACGCAAGCCACATCATCATGTACAAGTACTCCACTCAGCAACGCACACTAAATTCTGTTGACAGTTCCTGATACGGGCAGCCGTTGTCGCGTAGCCCATGCGTATGCATTGAAAGGTAGCTGTGTGTGCACTCTCCTTAAGGGACAACACTGCACATTGTGTTGCCTGCATCATCGCTCTGCTCTTTGCTGCTGTCACGGGCAATCTGGGCCCGCAAATTCGGGCCCATCCACATGATGGCTACCGAATATGGACTCACAGCAATAGTTACAGTGCTTCTTTTTTTTTTACAGTACGACACACTCACCTCATCGCTTGAGCTTTCTGCATCAGACTCCGAGCTGCTTTCTGCTGTCGCGTCGAGCGGTGCTGCAGGGGCAGAGCCTGCAGCAGCGCTCGCAGCTGCAGCGGCGGCTGATGCTGCTCGTGTTTGATGAGCGATGCCTGTGGACGCGTTAGACTCTGCAGTGACGCCGGAGCGCAAAGTACAGCAGAAAGGAGTGATTCAGCATCAACATCTCTTGAAGCAGCCCGGTCGTGAGTACATGCGCGCTGCGGGCGACCAGTGCTACAGACAAACAGCTGTACGCGCAATCGGCACAACGTTGCTGTCAGCGTGCATGTGTTTCTCTCCGAAGTGGTGTAATCTGGTGTGCACTGTCGCTGCTTTTCCGCAACACTGTCATGATGTGTGAGCGTCCGCCACCGCACTGCAAATATGAGGCAGCCTTTGACCTTTGCCCATACAATACTATCAGCAGTGCACAAAAACTCATTGCCGCGCGTATTGCCGCGCGTTCTCACCATTGACGTGGTGACCGTCGCCATCCGCTTCTCCGCCTTCTGCCACGGCCTGTGGCATGGGGGCATCGGGCTCGTCTTCCAGCGCAAGCAGCGCATCGTCAAGCATGCGCTGCAGGCGGGACATCACATCATGGCGTGCATTGAGAATGAGAAAGCAGCGGCGCGCAGCATCACGTAGCTAATTTGTGCCTTGCTGCATAAGAAGGGCAGCAAGCAGGGCAAACTGATTCGACTTGACTGCTTTCGAGGGCCATGAACTTTAATAAGATGGGTATTCACCAGCGCCCATGAGAGTCTGTCGGCGCCGTTGTGCACAGGGGGCATCACAGTTCAACCTGCAAATGACAGTGGTACCATATGAAGTCAGTATATGCAGGTTGTTGAGCACTGTTGAGTGTGGTTCAGTGGCGTGTGCATCTGTTGCACGGACCTCGCCTGGCTCATACGTAGGCTACATGGCTCAACTCTAATCATATCAAATATGTGCGCACAGGCCTCAGGCACAGCCGTAAATAGGTGGCACAGTTGACGTAACCAATAATGTGTGAGGAAGCGGTTACTGATCAAGAAAAGTGCTTATAAAGTTTCAAGTAACATGGTCGCTGAGTGCAAATATTCTTTTCCTAAACCCCACGTACTTTAGAAAAAAAAACTGCGTGTAGTCTAAATGCACCAGGGTTCAACTGCATGTGGTCATGACGTAACGAGGGCAGTGTACACGAGTATTGTTGCACCAATCAAAACGAACACAGGACAATACAGTTAGAGTGTTAGGGGCGAGCATAGAATGGCCTGAACTAACTTTAAAAAAAAAAAGTCACATGAACACTGGTGACCAGAAGTGCATTATTTCGCAACGGCTGCCACTGTCGCATTGTGACACAGAGGGCATGCGGTGACATCGCTCATATAAGTCCAAAGGGCAGCTGCAATGCACGTCACAACGTACAAAACCGAGCCAAATCACAGACGCGTGATGTCGTGCCATGTGACAGCCCGACTCACAGTTTCAGCTGACAGGTCCGCTTCCCCACCGCTTGCATTCGCACCGCGATCATGTTCTTGTGGACTGTTGTGACCTGATCAGCGGGCGTTCACAAGCAGCACGATATCAACATCACTAGCGGCAGCACAGTTTCATGCAACTTGTGTGTTGGGACGGCTGCTGGAAAGGTGAAACCTCACGCAGCGCAGTCAGAATAGCTGCTGCGGGGGCATTGTCCGCCGATACCAAATGCTGCTGTGCGGTGCAAATACGTGGTGTTGTGACAGTCAGGCCTGCACATCTGAGCATTTTCAGAGTTCGCGGACATATCTTCCCCCGATGATGTCACTGAAAGAAAGAGCGCCAGGCGCACTGCGCACGCATGTGCTCATGCACACACGGGTCACAATGACACAAGTCTGGACAAGTCTAGGCATCAGGCGCACGACAAATCAAATGACCGAAGAGAACAAACCCTGGCATCTGCTGCGTGCTGCGCTAATGATTTCGGGTCGTTCTGATTGCAGGTCGACGCGTCCAGTCTCTGCCAAGTTGACCATGCTTGACCTATTCCCACAAACATCCACCACGCGATTCAACCTGGTGACCTGAACAGTACACAACCACAGTTCAGGTGCACACTTCTACAGTTATTGCACATGCAGTACGTTGTCTTGATCTTTGCCGCGGGTGCGCTAAACCCCTCACAACCGCCAGACTGGCAGCGCACCCTAACAGCAGCAAAGCCAACCACCCGCCACATGCTTACGACATCCTTGGAGTTGCAAGTCACAATGCTTGTAAGACACTCACCGTTGCCATCATGATCATTTTCGCCACCTTGGCCTGCCTCGTCATCATCGCTCAGATCAAGCACACGCCGTTCTGGCCCCGCCATTGTGAGCTGTGGCTCACTCAGCAAGCGCTGCAAGAAGGCACCCAGCCAAGTGCATGCAAATTGAGGGCACAAGGCACAGGATATGTTGATGTCAGGCTGTATCTCAATGGGCTCATGTGTAGGGCATGGCGCCTTATTCCACTCTCAAACTGTTACCGCGCTGCTTCGGTGCATGGGGCCGCGGCAACACGCCACATTTGGAGCGTGCGTATGCTGCTGACTTTCATATGGTGAACTCGGCATAGAACCGAAGGCGCGGCATGATGATTTGTCCTCCATGCAGGTGCGATGAAGCAACAAAAGAAGTTGATCCATGATAGACCCACTGCCGGGTAAATACCATATATGCTCTGTCTATACATGAATGCTTGTGCAGGTTGATTATGCTCTGCCTATACATAAATGCTTGTGCAGATTGATGCATACTTGAAGTACTTCTAGTAAACTCATTTCCGGCTATACACCTCAATGGCATATGCTCTGCCTATACAATTATGCTTGCGCGAATGGCGAGTCTGGTCCATGGCACCGTAGCCGCTGCTCAATGCAACACCGTTCGGACCATGCTGAGAACATAACTCGCGAACTGCATTGTACTGTAGGTGTCATGTCATCGCCAGGTGCAGTGTGATGAGCGAACACCAAGGGCACCAGGAAAACACACATCCACAGCCGCTCCAAACAATGAGTAATGGCCAGCAAGCATGCAACCTCAAGCACATGTACATACATGTGAATATGCTGTACCATACATCTTGTATGTAGCTATAGAGAGTTTCTCCCACGTAAATGAAGAAAGCAGTAAGTACATGCACACATCTGTAACACTTGTCACATGTGATGTCATGTCTCACCCTCACGTCACTGTCGCTAGCTGCAGGTGCCGCATTTGCGCTGCCTGCTGAGTTGTCATCGTCGCTTGCACGTGGTTCCATGCCACCACCCGCTTCCTGTGCCATGTCGGGGGGCTGTGCGTCTTGCCTGCCTGCAGCCGGTGCTGCAAGCAAGGGGCACAGAGAGGAGTGGATCGGAGCTTGAACAGCGGTGCCACCATGTTGACGGTATGAAAACGAATCAAAAGATCGTAGAGCTCTAGGTGACGAGGGATGGTTAGCCGCAAGTGCCTTCGGTATGTTATGCCGGCGTGATGTGACGATGATGTGCATGCACTGCCAAAGGCTACGTGCACTTACGAAAACATGCACCAGCAATAAACTGCTGGTTGGTGTTCATTGACAGCAAATGCGCTTCATTCACAAGGGAGTTCACCAGTGTGCTCTATCCACTCCGTGCAATGACCTGGCACCAGGTATCAATGTTGAAAACGCGGCCTGTTTCCCATTGTTGCAGTCTTATATTATGTCAGCAATACTGACGTCTCCAGCTCCTTGCCAACAACCTTCTGACAGAGGTTTGTGCAATCAACAAACAGGGTTGCTCTGCTCTGTTTGTTCTACTGCAGCTTAATGTTGTTGAAAACAACTGCTAACCACCATCCTCCGCACATTTTAAAAGCAATTCCTTATGAATGAGAACAGTCCCATGGTGCTCTGACAATAGGAACCACTTGCACCCTGTAACTCATACTCGCTGGTCCCGCTATACAATCCATTTCCGCTGTATGATAGGTACTTTTACAACAGAGTGGCTGTACCTCCATCATCCTGCGTACTCTGTCCTGGTGTGGTGTCCACAGCAGCTGCTGGCGCATCGGGACACTCCGAACCTTCCAGCGTCAGCAGCATCTCCTTGAGCATTCGCTGCAGAATCACACGTTTGCAATCACATGAGACCAAGTAAGCTGAAGAAGACAGGGTCAGGGCACGTGCTCTGGGCAAGCTACGAGATGACATGCGTCGTGACGGCGGCACCAGCCTGCTTGCTGGTGTGGGGCCTCATGAGCACATACTTCCACATGTTTCAAGAAAGCATAAGTGTGTATGTGCTCGCACCACCTGCGCTTGGGTTTTATGCACGCATCTGTGCTTGAGCACGACAGTTCAGAACTGGGGGAGCTGGCTGGCTCCACATCAAACCTAGCTTAGCTGAACACTCGTGTTGCAGCTGTAAGCTCATCAGGCCTGCGATTGGTGGTACATAGTTGGTGGTTGTGCAGCCGGCAGCACAAGTGATTCTTGCACATGGCTTGGCTCGCCGGATGGCGTGCGCGCAGTAAGCTGACTATTCGACGGCGAGACATGGGGGCAGCACTACACAGAATGGTTCCTTGCACAAAAATAAAGTAAGTCCTAGCAAAACGCAAGGCTTCAGATCAGCAAGCAAACCCTGTCTGACGCACGGTCGCACTGTGTCATCCTGATCACTACTTGAGTTTGCGCTTATGCTGCACAAGCACCATGCGCCACAGCCCATTCTGGGAGTGTATTTGGTACAGCCATGCTCGCTCGCAGCACTATGTAGGGCACTGATGACCGAGCATACTGCTGGCAATACCGCATCGCATCTGCATTTGCCTTGGCCGGCCATAACGAAGGCAATTTTATCTACCCACCAGGGTTTTATACAGCAAGCGAAATCCACGCCATGTGCGCAATGCGACGTGAGAGCTGCGTGGCAGTTGGTCACTGCAAAGCTCACAAGCATACCAGGTCGCAGTGGAATGACTGCTTACCACGGCACTACCAGCAGCCGAGGAGGGGGGACATGAAGGATTACAAGGGACGCATCGGACGCAGTGTACGGATGATATCTGAAATCCTGTCAAACACGTGGCTCATCCCTCGGAAGCGATATGTTTGTACACAATTGCAGCTCTGTCAACATTTCGCAGCCAGAGACGAGAAGACGGAGGCTAGTACAATATGGATCGGAGCATTATGGCCTTCTGTCAAAGTTCCAGACGCATCGACTTGCTCAGTTGAAAACGGTGACGTGAAGTGCTCTGATGTAGAATATGGACTGACGAACGAGGCGTTGCACACACGAGCAGTGGCCTGAATGTCTTCTGGCAAAGACCTCCCAGTAGAAGCTCACCTGGCTTTCGGGAGATCCCACATCCTCGCCGCTCCCTTGCGCTGCTGCAACATCTTGAGGCTGCTCGTCATCTGCAGGAGGTACATGCCGGCAAATTAGCAGCGCAGTGCCATTCTGAACGACCAGCATATCTTGCGCTCGGCACCTGAGATTGATTAAGCAGGTATCATCATCATTTGGCGATCAAGGTGACAACATGGGAAGGGCGCATGCGTCTGATTCTGTCAAAAGAAGCAAAAGCTTTCAGCTTGAAGCAACTGCCACAAAGTTGAGATCATCCTGCAGGCGGCAGATACGCAAGCCGACAACACGGCAGATGCTTCAGCGAAGCAGAGAGATTGTGTGCGTGGCAAGCTCTTACCCATATCGTATCGCTCCAACCTCGCAGCTGCTTTTTCGATTTTGACACAATGAGGACAATTGAAACTTGAACTTCTGGCAATTCCGACACAGTCTCACATGATACCGATGGCTGACGGGAGGGCACCGCTGGGCCTTGTGGTTCCTGCTGTGGACAGTCCGCTGTTTGCCAGCGCTGTTTCTGCGCTACGCAAGCACAAGCCACAGCTTGCAGTCTCTCCTTCCCAGCTCGGAGTCATCTACTCTTCGCTGCTGCAGCTGCCTGCTAGGAGGCTCGTGAGGCTTGGGCTGGTGTCCCAAGAGGACATGCGGAGCGCCATCACAGCTCAAGTAACCACGTCCGATCTCTCCGGCGAGCAGAGCCGCGCATTCAGGATCGACAATGGCATCGTGGCGGGCCTCGCTGGTCTTGCAGTGTCAGGCAGCGGTGCGGCTGCCCTCAGTGTGCCAGCCGCAGGTCCCATACGGAAGCTGCTGCTGGAGTACGGCGTCGACCTCCCTCCCCGCCAGATCGCCCTACTCCTTCACGCCATTCAGGCCCCTCCCATCCTGTTCGCCAAGCTGGGCCTGATCCCCGCGGAGGCTCTGCGGAAGACGCCAGATGGCCTTCCTGCTACAGAAGTGCAAATGTTCCGCCAGCAGAGAAGCCCCTTCACTGCCGCCTCGGCCCGGCGCTGCAGCACTGCACCTCAGGAAGCCCTCCGTGCGAAGCTAGCGCGCCGCCGGGCGGCTCGGGCGACGCGGATGGAGCTCGATGCACCCTACTCGGCTCGCAGGGTTCGGCGGGCTTCTGACGTTCGTGTGGGAACTCTCGGTACTGTTGGCAGTGCAACTTGGCACAGATTGAATGCGTGCCTTCTGCATGAGGGAGGGTCGATCTGGGATCAGGTCCATCGAGCGCACGGCGCAGTGGCTGGGAAGTAATGGAGCGGTACAGTGAGTGCAGGTGGACGGGAAGGTGCCCACGGAGGGAACATAGGGGGCGGGGAAGGAGGGGGGGGGGGGGGGGGGGGCATAGAACAGCTGGCGCACTTGCGAATGCAGCGGGTAAGAAACTACTTCTGCGGTTGATCCCAGGGTTGTCGCAGATGCAGTGGGCAGGGTTGTGACTAGCAGCGGCACGAAACACAGTAGTGCTGCTGCCAGTTTGCTGCTCATGCAGTGTCTGCTGCCCTGCTTCCTGTGACATTGTAGGCACCTTGTGGCTTCTGCAGTTGAGTTTCTATACCAAACAGTCCATGGCGCATGCAGGCCGAGTGGCTTGAGGGGGCGTGTTGCAGAAATGGTTGGGGAGCATAGGTGCCGCATCGCTCCGGTCCCGGTATGAAAAGGGAGTGTACATAATGCACGTGACCTACACCTTCCATGCTGCAGCTTCTTTGGTTTTACGCTTGGTGTGTCACTTGAACACCAGCATTGATGTGACCATTTTTTCAGCGAACTAGTGTCCAATGGCATGCTCACTGATCAGCGTCAAGCTGGCAATGCGTCATTGCGGCAAAAGCTGACTTTGAAGTATTTCATATGCACCTCATGATGTATTCTGTAGAAAATGTGCTGCTGTTTTTTGGCATGTTTTGAATAATTAAAATCCACAATATGAAAGTGCATGCAAAACTGAGTGCTGTCATGGTCAGCTGCGTGTGGCAGACAGACAACTTCGTGCAGCTAAAATTGAGCCGTGCCATTAGCAATGACACTCCACCGCAGGATCTCTGCAATAGTGTTCCGTGCGTGTGAGCAAGAGAAAGGAAGCTCCTTCAGACTTCTGCAATTTGGTGACCGGGCACTGTTGGACAGCGAACATCGATCATGATATTGCAAAAGCAGTTCACATGCACATGCTTCTTGAAGTAGAACGCAACAATGTCCCAGTGCCCAGCACATGGCATGCAGCCTGAACCCTAGCCCTGCCACGTCCCATAGTGATGCTGTACCACACACGAGTCTGCGTCAGCATTACCTTGTCAGGTACTATGTGTGTTGGTGGACAAAACCTGCTGCATACCGTTTAGTAAAGTCCACCTTTGCAGTAAACTTGTGTCGATGCCCAAGCAAACTGCTATGCTGCATCACTTGGTTGTCAAGAAGTTGCTGCATTACCAAGCTGAAACAAAAAATTTGGGCTGGGAAAGACCACATTCGGCATGGTGACATTGATGGGCGCATACGCGCACATCTTGTGCCTGAACTTGATGTTGCATGTATGGTTGTTGCAATACTACTGAACACAGCCGCAAGCATCAGATGAGCGAGCTCGGCGGAATTTGAGGTCATGTGCCCACCCACACAACGGTCCGTTGTTTGGAGCACCATGGGCTGTAACTAGTAACCGACAAACACAAACAACATACACATCGCGCACGCCAGGCAGCAGCGCTCCTATTCCAGTCCTTTGCGCGCAGCACGCCTCGACAGCCTCCCCCATCTCCCAGGGTCTGACCGCCGCGCAACGCCGCCGCCACCCCCTGCGCCGCCGCCGCCGCCGCTGCCGTCGCCGCCAAAGCCGCCCACCGCCGCCGCCGCCGCCGCCGCCTCCTGCTGCTGGCGCCACCGCACGAGGGCCCTGAGCCTGCGCCGCGCGCGCTCTCGCAGGCCCAGGTGCAGATCGCCGCCGTGCCCGTGGCTGCTGCCGACGTACTCCGCCGCGACGGCGGACAGGCCCCCCATCTCCGGCGCGATGAGGATGCCGCAGCCGCACAGCTGCGTGCGCGCGGGCGCGCCGCACGCGCCGCCGCCGCCGCTGCTCATGCTGCCGCCGCCGCTGCTGCCGCTGTTGGCGCTGGCGCGCCCGCCGCCGCCGCGCCCGCCGCCGCCGCCGTCCACCTGAAGCGCGCCGGCAGTTGCGCCGATGCCAGCGTGCGGCTGCAGCGTCTGCAGCAGCGCCGCCACGGCGGGGTCGCCCGGGCCGAAGCCGCGGAACGTCGGCGGCGCGAGGGCGGCGGCGGCGGCGGCGGCGGCGTGGAAGCGCGAGTAGGGGCGCGCGTCGTCGCGCGCGGGCCACGAGCCGTCCAGGCGCTGCAGGCGCAGCAGCGCAGCGGCGGCGCGCTCCAGCGCCGCGTCGCCGGGTTTGGCGCCCAGGATGCGCATGCAGTGACCCTGAAGGGGGAGGGAGGGGGGCGATGTGACGTCGTTGAGGGCGTGGGCTGTCAGGGGTGTGCGCAGGCCACGCGTGAGGTGCGTGGTACTACTCGGGGTGGATTTCATGTCAGTTGACTGGGGTATGAGTGCGCGCCCAAGCATGCTGTCGCAGCACGCGTGGCTGCCATACAGGGTTCACTGAGGCTTGCGCAGCATGACTGCCGGTCATTGGCTACAAACATTTCACATTGCTGGGCTTCCAGATTTGGCAAGGGATGCCAATACCAGCATGCCAGCGCAAACGCCGCAAAGTCCCATGTGCATCCCAGCGGTATGTATGCTGCCCCACATTTACAGCATTTGCAGCGACTGCCAGTACACATGCCATGTATTTCCTTCCCCGAATAAACGAACGGGACAGGGGGACACAACAGGGAATGTTGGAGCCACAGACTCCCCCGCATGCACGCATGTCGTGATCGCTGATTGCTCACCAGCTGTCCCAGGATGTGCACGTCGCCTTCCTTGAGTGCCACCTCCATGCTGGACGGGTGCCTGGCGCATACATACATACATGCACACAGCAATAATATTGATGAGGACATTGTCAAGGGTGCTTCAGGGTGGCATGTGAGGCATCGCCACATGGCAGAACTGCTTGCATGGCGTTGCATCTTCAGGGCAAACATTCTGCCGAATAAAGACGAACTGGGTGACAAGGGTTGTTGCAGCTTCATTTGGTGCCGCTGCAAGAACGTATGGTGAATGGCTCACAAGTCCTGCAGTGCGTCTCTTGACCTCTTGCTGCAGCTCATGTAGCAGTGTGCACAGTAGCATGTCCTAATTAAAGATGACAATAGTAAAGCTTTGGCTTCGTCGCCAATCATGTGGCTGCAAGAACAGATCCATATACACTGAACACACACGTTCATGCGCTCACATGATAACGTATGCCTCCATGGGCAGCAGCTTGGGCGACAGGCGAAGCTCGCCAAAATTTGATGCTATGTGTATAACTGCAAACACCAGCCCCATCTGCAGACATAAATCAACAGGAAACAGCAATGAGCAGTTCAAGGTGGGCTGTAGGGGATGCAAGGAGACCAGTAAGCATGCCACAGCAATTGGTGGACAGCCACAGTGATTATTCATCCAACCATACCTGAAAATGTATGTAGGTTTGAAGTGCACAACACACCTTGTAAGGGCTAAGGTGACATGTACTTCAGACAATCATTTTTGCTCTACCACCACCAAAGCTTTGAATGATTGCTGATCTACCCCCATCAAAGCTGCAAATGTTTGAGAGGCCCGGTAAAAGTTCCAACAACCAAAAACTTCAAGTTGAAGTAAACCATGCAGCGTTGCCTGTCATGTACTCTGAGGTATGGCCTCGACATTGTTGACGGTGCAGGACCCCGTACTAACACACAACGTGCTTAATGGCAACGTAACCGACAGAACTCTCATGCTTTGATGCCAGGAGGTTTGCACACCTCAAAAGCTCTCACACTCCACCACATCACACGTCTGACACTATGTACATACGCACAAGCTTGACATCGCTCATCTGTGATTTATCGCGCCTCAAGCGACAATTACTGACAAGTACTTAGTCCGCGCACCTGGTCTGCCCAAGCTTCAAACTCCATGTCCACCGCCAGCCTGTACGGCCGCACCTCGGTCAGCCGTGGCAGCACGTCTAATTGTGCTTTTGTGGCGCCCAGATCCACGCGCGCGCCATCTGCAAAGTACGCTGCCGTGACTGCCCAAGCCAGGGCGCAGGGGCCCGCACCCCCCTCCCCGTCGCCCTCAGTGAGCCCTAGATAGTCGTGCAGACCCATGTAGTCGCTTTGTTGGACGAACCTGTGGTGAGGGTACATGGGCAGTGAGTTTGTATGTGAGCAATGGTGTCACTGGGCAAATCATCCTGCTCTGCAGCTCATATTTGCATGTGGTCTTACGTGGCATGTTCACTGTGACATGCCAGGACTTGCAGCTGGTCCTAGGTGCAGCAGGTTTGACAATGACACACACATACATATGACCAGCCTTGCGCTTGCACAACAACATGGATGGATATATAATGATTACCCTTTAACAAACGAATGTCGTTGGCGTTAGACTCAACTGATAGATGAATGACTCAAGGCAACAATGCAAGTTTCTGCAACGACTTGCATTTATTAGAGGCACACAATCAACTGGTTGGTGAGCTGCGGCGGAACTTTGCTACACTTGAAGTTGCAGTACGTGTTGTTGGGACTAATCAAATCAGCCATTGCAGTGTGTTTGAGCAGCAGTACTTGATGTTGGGATGATCAAATCAGCCACTGCAGTGTGTTTGCGCACATTTGCTGACATGGCGTTGGGACTGGTCAAGGCAGCAATTGCAATGTTTCACTTGCTGACATGACAAGTAGCAACTGCGTGAGAAGACTAAAGGTCAAGACAATATGAAGCGTACATCAATCTCTACAGTTGCCCACTACAGGACTGAAGTTGTACACAGAAACAGGCATGTTGAAGATGCCAAAACGACATGCTGTACGGTGAGACAGCAGAGGCCTTGAGCAAAGCAAAAGCTCCATGTCTCCTGTTGATTTTACTAGTCACGACTAATATCACCCGCCATGACCAACATCTGAGATTTATCATCATTGTGATTAGATGAAGTGGCATACGAGCGCATTCGATGCAAGTCAGAAAGATGTAGTACAAGTACATACTGTATTGTTGGGCAGCTCACTTGCGGGTCTCCGCCTTGAGGGAGTGTGTGATGCCAATGCGCTCCAGCGCATGTATGCCCATCACCGCATCCATTACGTCACTTGCAGAAACTGCGGGGGCGAGAGAGCAAACGGACAATGTTTGGACGTCAGCACTGTGCGTCATCGCCCTGTGCGCCCAACCATCGCATTGGCAAGCAAGGTTCACATTCTGTGAGCGTCGTGTGATTGCGGCATCAGCAAGTCTGGACAAAATCATCATAAGGCCATGCCAATGCTAATATGGCGCACATTGGCCAGTTAGGAGCGAGAAGGGCGGTTGGTCTGCTGATGTGTCATACATGCGTACACAAAGTGACTGCCGCAAGAGGCACCTGCATGGAGCATTTAGATACGCCATGGTATCTGCCATCTTGCCTTACTGTAGATGGGACCCCCTACAGTGATCTGAGGGGCAGTTGGCAAGTCACCTCTTGAACCACGCTGTATGTCGCTGAGCTTCTGATATCGCATCTTCCAGCGCTGCGCCAGCGCCTCCAGGCGATCCAGTGCAAATTGTCGCAGAGGCTCTTTCGTGACCAGCGAAAGGTCGTGGAATGTGTGCTGTGGCAGCAGGCAGGTCACGAGGCTCTGGGTTAGAGATGTGAAGACCAGCAGCAGCACCATCACCACATTCCGAGAATGTGCAACGCTGAACATTCACAAAGTTCGCGCAACAATGGCCTCTCTAGTAGTGCAGCACGCAGTGCTAATGATGCATACTGCAGCCAAGCGCAAGACAACGTGAGCTTCTGCATGCCTGTATGGTACCAAATGCTCTTGGTGGCATATTGTCCTGGTTGGCTGACTCAGCTCATGCCACATCACGGATCCATATATGCAGCGCCCAGTCCAGAGTCGCTCCTATGCATGTAAGTCAATGTACCTCCATATCTGCTTCTCCTCCTACAAGACCTCATGACGTGCTGAGCAAGAGGCAACATTTTCTAAAGTCACAGTAAGGTGGTCAAAGCAGCTCGCCTCCCAATCGCTGCTCACCATCATGTCGGCCCCGAAATCTGCAAAGTTCTTGGGGTCTTCGACCAGCCGGTAGATGAAGCTCAGCCCTCTGCGCACGGCATCGACCACCCCCGAGGCTGGCGTAGTATAGGCCGTTAGGGCTATGTTGAGCTCCTGATGCAACTGCCGGTGTCGCGTTTCAACGGGAGCTTCGCGGTGATTTGGCGCCTTTGCCATGGCCGTTTCTTGCTCCTTCTCGCGCCTGTCATGACCGGCAAGCGTACGGTGCGATGCGTCAGACTCCTTGAGTCAAGTGTATGCTACAGAGCAGGTGCTAGAGCAAGCGGACAGCAGGTGGCAAGCCATCACGTGAGATGCAGCCTTGCCGGCACTTGAAGGCCGACAAGGCCCGCAAGTGTCCTCTGCCACAGCGCACATGATCAGGACTGAGTATGATGCCGATGATGATAGAAGCGGCCATGCATTGTCCACCTCGATGATAGATTTGATCATCGCTGTTTGGTACTTGGCACTGCATGCACAATTCATGGCCATGCCAACCTCAGTCACAATGTCCGCTGGCAGCTGCGCACCGCACGGATGTAGGTACTGTACCTGAGCTGAAGCGCGTCGTGCAGCATCACGCACTCGTCGCACAGCCAGTTCACAGCGGCCTTGGTGGCAGCAGTTCCGGCGGCCGCGCCGCAGCACGGCAGGTGGAAGGAGCGACAGCAGGGGCCTGCACACTCCAGCAGCTCGCCACGCGCCCTGCAGACGTAGCAGACCTGCGGCGGGCGAGCGCGCACGGTGTAAACCGATATCGAGGCGCAATGGGTCAGTGGTGTTCAAGAGAGCCTTGTGGCAGTGAGGCAGTGATTCGGAGTACAGCGCAGCGGGTGAAAGGCAGTGGTGTGTGGTGTGTGTGCCCTGACGTTGGTGGCGTTTGCTCACACACCTGGCCATCAGACACAGCACAACTTTGCAGACCTGCAAGCGCCCTGGCAACGGTCAGCCCATCACCAGACAACTTGGCTCTCACCTCTTGGTTAAGCCGGTTTGGAACCACCACTTCCTGAGATATGAACGGTGGTGTCTTGTCCCACCATTTGTTGGCCAACAAGCCTTCCTCTGCCTCAGACATCTGCCCCAGGGACTCCGCTCCAGACACCTGCAAACGGCACACATCGGGCAGCATGACATTCATTGCCTCGAACGCTACAAGCTTGCACACAGAAGTCTTTTTGACTACTGTGGATATGGTGGTACTGTTTGACTCGTGGCAACTGCTGCAGCAGCGGCGACCACGGTTATTGCAATGGTGGAAGGAAGGCACTTGTGGCTAACCATCCCTTGTCACCTAGAGCTCTACAATCTTTTGATTCGTGTTCATTTGTCAAGCACCTTGCATTCAATGCACCTTACAACCAGAGCTGCGTATCAAAGAGAGACGTCTACGCTCCGCCATCTGTCTACGTTGCTCTGGCATTTGGCCCACAGCAATGGCTACGAAGGGGCTGTGCAGGTGCCAAACGCATTTATGAAGCATGACGACCTACAACCTTGCGCAATCGATAGAGTTGGCAGCAGCCCACATCGTGCCTCTGAGCTCGAAAAGTTCGATATGGCACAAGTGTTGCATGCTGAACCTCAGGCAAGACTCTGAGTGCGCCCTTGACTGCATTCAGGTGAGCCTTTTGCAGCATGAAACTTGAAGTTGCAGGTTCTTACCTCAGCAGCATTCAGCTCCTCTGAAGCCACGGACACCATAGGCGAATTTAGCGATCCTGGCCTCCTGCTGTCGCTGCTGAGGTTGCTGAGATCCACCGATATGGATATGGGCGGCGGATTGGCTGGATCGTCGACATCGAGATCTTGCGGCATTGCGGCTGATATAGTGGTGTTGCTCCTGAGTATGCTCGCTGGCTCTCAGCAGACAGGAGTGTTACGCCAACATCATAGCCATGCCATGAAGCTTAAATGCGTGAGTTGCCTCAGATCCTTATCCAAAGATCCCCAAGACGTACTTCAAGTGTTGGTTGAAGTTGATGATGAAGTTGTTGAAGACGACGTCTGATCATCAGTGTTCGCATCTCTTCTTGCATTCCAAGTGGTGCGGCATGACCAAGGCTTCTCCCGACCGCGGCACCGCTAGATGACATTGTTGCATCAACAGCTAACAAGGACGAGCAGCTAACTGGTACGCGCAACGCCGAAGATACCAATGAGAAAACCATCTGCCGTAGCTCTACAGGCAGCCGACACAAGACACAAGGCTGCTGTGTGGCAACCAAGCGACTTCTTCTCTAGTCGATTTCAGTGGCTGGAGCTGAGCCAGTGTGGGTCAGGGTGGGTCGGTAGCCCATGCACTCGGCATCCGTTGCAGACACGGTGAAGTGGGAGAGAGTCCTGTACAAGCGACAGCCTTTCCCTGACAACTATGTACCTGACGACTTCCTGTGTTATGCTAGCCGCGGTAAGTGTCGCCACCTGCCTTCGCATAGCAGCAGCCTTGCAGTTGCTTTGCAGAGAAGACTGTCCACACGACGTGTATGTGACTCTGCAGGCTGCATTACGGGTCGCGCACTTTGCAGCTCTGTACTATCAGCATCTATGCTGTCCTTTACACAAGTGCTCCTGCTGTACCGCTGTTTATGGCAGGCCAGCGCCGGCGCTTCAGCTGGGCCCGCTCTGCAGTGCACACCGCAGCCCTCATTCAACAGCTGAGCGCGGTGGCCACCTTCCTAGCCATCTACGCCGCCATCGTGGACCTCAGGCTCACGGCACAGGGCCTGCTGCTCTTCGACGCCTCCGCCGCCACCGCTGGCGCAGCCGCAATGTCGCTGCTAGGAGGCAGTGGGCCTCCAGCCCTGGGGCGCGCGGCGTTTCATCTGGCCCTGTTCACGGCGTTGCTGCGCATTCTGGCTCCCGTACTCCGCACCCTCACGGCGTCCGTCGCTGATGACTCCATACGCGCGCTGAGCGCTGGGCTGTGGCTGATGCACGTGCTCGCCTACTCGCGGAGCGGCAGCCGCAGCGGCAGCAGCAGCAGCGGCAGTGGCGGTCGCAATGTCAAGGCCAGGCTCGGTGAAAAGGCTCGCACTAATGGCGATGGCCATGGGCATGTATTTGATGGTAGCTGCAACCATGCTCCTGGCAGCTGCGGGGTATGCCATGACAGCGATGTGGGCGGCGACTCAGATGGAGGTAGCAGCAAGGCCGGCGGAGACGGCAGTGGTCGGCGCAGCGTTGGCGGTGGTGCCGTTTCCCTTAATGCTGCTGTGTTTGCCGCAGTGCTGCTGGCTTCGCGTCTGCCGACAAATGAGCTGGTGAGTGCGTTCAATCCTTATGCTTTGAGCCCCCACACTTGCAAGCATGCGACTGTTGACCTTATTTTATGGACTGATGTCAGTTCCAACAAAACTCAAGTAAGTCATGGAAACGCAGATGCTCGCAACGGTAGGCAGGCTGGACCTTTGAGTTGCGGCACTGGCTTGTAGTTCAGCCGGCAGGCTGTGCGGTTGCTGGAGCATGGGGTTTTTTTTAAATGTCACTTTACTGGATGACAAGCAATGCTTGCTGCAATGCACCACGGCAAATGTATGTGGGGACATCTAGCGTGGCCACAGGCTGCCTGCCTGCTTGTGCACCGGCGTCTTCGTTTTTGCTGGAACAGGTCACCCTACGTGGTCAGTTCTTCCTTGTGTGTTGATGCTGGCACTGGCTTACTCATCTGCCACAATTCTTGCAGCGCAATGACTTCCCTTCAGGAAGTATTGCAACATAGGAGTGTTGGCAACACAACGCTGGAGGCCGACTCCAAAAGCAGCTGCCACTGGCAGGGAGCTATTTAGATCACATCCTATAGTCTGCTTGCTTACAGTATTTGCGCGGTGTCCTGTCATTGTCTTGCTGGTGCCTCTTGCAGGTCTTTGGCTTCGCATTACTGGCAGCAGAGCTCTTTGCGCTATTTCCAGTGGTGTGCTGCTCGGTGCAGTCCCACACCAGCCCTGTCGGCCACATTGCCATGGCTGCCCTGTTCGCAGCAGTAGCAGCTTCTCTGCTTTGGTTACAAGATTGCAGGCTGTGTGCTGCATTTTGCAGCATCGTATTTGCTGTGACAGTAGTGTGCCCGCTTTGGCTGCACCAGCTGAGCAAGCACAAGTGCATCCTGCGTGGTCCCTGGGACATTGCGGATGTGCCTGAGATTGGCGATGACGACTAAGATGAGGCATTCCGGAGCTCAGGTCAACAGAGTGGAGCGCGTGAGTAATTATGGTGGTAGTTGTCGGAGTTTGTTGCAAGGCGAACCCCTTGGGGCATGCCACAACATGTTGACATAATTTCAGCAAATGGTTGTGAGGGCAATGAACACATCACAATGCCTGTGACCTCCACTGCACCAGCTGCTGTTCCCCGTCCACTTGACATCATCTTTGCCACTGCATGGCACAGTGGCTCATGCTGATGCACGTCCAGCATGACATTCTTGATGCCTGAGTCTGCACCGCCTGGCCGGGGCTGCATCATTCCCATGAACTTCACTTCATGTCTGACTGTGACTGCATTGCCTTTAAAGAGTTCTGTGAATGTTGCAATAGTCATCAACAATTATCGCTTCAGGCGTCAAGGGAAGAAGTTCAAGTCATATCTTTTCAACTTTCCCCAAGTTCAACTTGAACTTTATGGAATTTGAAGTTGGGGACCGTCGTTTGTTCAGGCTGTCTGGCGAGGGAGTAAGGGGAAGTGACTGTGACAGGTTTCAAGGCCGCCAAAGTCGCGTCGCCTTTTTGCTATTCCACCGACCGTGCATCGACTATCGTTGAAGGGTCGGGGTGTCGAAAGTTGACAGCTATTCGAAGTTTTAGCGTCATGCCGGCTGCAGTCAATAGCCTTGCAGGCACGCATGTAAAGGAGGGTGTTTGGCCCAGGAATACTTGGCGGCTAGGTGCGCTGCTTGGAGAGGGCGCCTGCGCAAAGGTACCTGATGTAACAGAATGGACATGACAGCAATAAAGCCCAACTGTCGCAAAAGCTCGAGACATTCGGTGCTTCATCAGCGTTCTTGCTGCTCCACCTCGTTTGCAGTATATGTCCGCGGCTATGTCAGTCATGCGGTATGGTGCTTCGAAGTCTCTTGTGCGCACATGGCGCAAAACGCTCAGCCCGGCGGGCGGCCGGGTGGATATTTGTGTTGGCATGCTCACTAGCATGATAGTGTTAAGGGCTGCCATTAGCATGTAAATCCTCTTCCGCGGCATGCTCGCTGGCGGCCTGTGAAGCTGAAGTGTGACACCTGCCAAGTGCACTTGCTTGAGTGTGCCTCCACTTTTCAACTACGTTGTCGTCCTCTGTCTACCTAATAATGACATTGTAGCAGCGGTGCATCACATATTGCTACAGCCTCCTGCCTTAAAGCCTTTGGATCAGACCTGATACAGGCCACATGGCCGTGCCCATTACCCTGTGTGATGTACATGTGCAATGCACTCCCAGAGATTTGATTTTGCTGCACTGCGTGGGAGTAGCAGCTTTCAGCCACTTGCCTCTTCATTGTCACATGACATGTGCGACAGCAGATGCAGTACAGTCATCAATCTCTCAGCTGCTTCGTCAGCACTCTCGAATTCGACTTGATAAGAGAGCAGCGCAGCGGTGCTGCAGCTGACACGACTCATCCACCTCCCATGACCACTTACATCAAGGCAGCACTGTTCTCATCACGTACCATTGCTCACACGCTGCTCGCACGGCAGGTCTATGAGGCGTTTCTGGTGTCCACAGGCGCCAACACCACTGCGCAACAGCAGCTGCAGCAGTACGTAGCCAAGGTGTCGCCACTGCCAACTGGCAAAGCGCCGCAGAAGGGGAAAAAGCAGGACCCGGTGCAGCAGTGCGCTGACGTGCTCTTCGCCGAGCATGCGCTGTACCGCAATTGCCTGCGCGGACACCCACAGGCAAGTTGAACTGGGGCTGCTGCTTTTGTGTCGCTGAAGTTGTCATCAATCAGCCACAAGCGAGGGCCGTTGCGCAGGCTTCAACTGGCCTCCTACATGTGCAAAGCTTGGCCGCTCACCTGAGCTGCTGCTGAAAGCCCCACGTTGACGCGTGTTCGGCATGCCCCTCCTGGGCAGTCATCATGTACGCCAGCCTGGCATGTTCCGTGAAGTACACGTGCACTCGCTTAGAGACATGGTGACTGTCCAATGTCATGACTCATTACATGTGTACCCTTGTCTGCGCACAGGTGCCCATATATGTAATGACTCATTACACATGTACCCGTGTCTGTGCACAGGTGCCCGCCCTGCCGCTGGACGGCGGGTTTGGCGATGACCCCAATGCGCTGCTAAGGTTCCTCATCATCGAGCGTCTGGGGCCTGACCTAGAGGCACTGCTGTCGCGGCACAAGGGCCATGGCATGCCCCCCGCGCAGGTGCAGAACTATGGGCGGCAGATCCTCTCGGCACTCAAGACGCTGCACGATGATCACAAGGTGTGTGTGTGCGTGCGTGGGCAGTGTGAAGTGCGAGAGGGGCGTGGCGCGCAGGGATGGTCATTCGCTCTGCAATATGGATCAATGAAGCCGGCGGGGCTGACATGCCATACACCAGCTGCCATTACTATGCTTGTGGTGTGTTCAGCAACCATTCTCACCTCTGCCCATGTGCCTCATTTGCAACACTGCTCTCCCAGCTCAGGGTTGAGCACTTGTTGCTGGAAGGTCCATCTTGTGTCAGGCTGACAATGCCGTGCATGTGATCGGCAAGCCTTCCTGCTGACATTGCACAACAACTGCACCCGCCCGCTAGGATACATGCACCACGTGGGACCAGCACCGTTTGCTCATCTTCCGCAGCGACATGGACTGGAGGGCAATGGCCTGTTGTGAACCACACTTGCATGCGCCATTGGACAGTGCAGCACGCGTCTGATCTTCTGATGATGCTGTTGTTGATGGTCTTGCAGGTGGTGTTTGTGGACACCAAGCCGGAAAACTTCATGGCAGGACTGCCGGGCACGTCGAAAGCAGACACCATATTCATGGCCGACTTTGGCCTGGCGCGCTGCTATCTGGGCTCAGGGGGGGGGCACCGGCCTTTTGCCACGGCAGGAGTGGAGGGCACGCCTCAGTATTTGAGCTTGAGCTGTCATGCGGGGGGCTCGCCCGGGCGGCGCGACGATTTGGAGTCTTTGGGATACGTGCTATTGCATCTGGTGAGCGTATGGACTTGCTTGCCATTTGAAATACATCTGAGCATGTTCTGAAGGTTGCTTTGAGTCTGTTGGGATGAAGAACAACTCACTCATTGGCCCATTGATGAAACCACGATGGCATTGTTAGATAGTTGCTCAGCGATTTGATGTGACATGGGGTAATACATCGGTTACTTAGCTGTTTGTGTTTACTCAACTCAGTCAGTGGCGGATTCTATTTGGCCACATTTACTGAATAGTTCTTGAAAGTATCCGCAATTGCTTCGTTGCGGCCAGCGCGCTTGCGTTTCACTGCTGCAGTGAAGCGCACAATGTCTGCGCTGCAATCTCCCTTAGACTGGCGAGGCAATATGTGCTATGATCTTTTGATTCGTTTCCATGTGCACTTTGCACCGGCACCTGAGCCTGAAGCATTGCCCATCATACAGTCCCACCCGCTTGTCATGCATGGTCATGAGCTGCATGCTTCTGGACACTGCCGCGCTCGCCTTACAGTTACAAGGGCCCCGCCAGCCGCTGCCGTGGGCGTGCGCAAAGAGCGACGCGGAAGGCCTGGCGCTCAAGCGCGCAGCAGATCTAAGGACGCTATGTGCCGCGGCACCCGCGCTGCAAGAGTGGATAGCGCTCGCGCGCGCGACGCCGTACGAAGCGCGCCCCGATTATGACAGGTTCTTTGCCATCCTAGACAAGCTGGCAGCAGCGGGAGTGACAGCCACTGCCGCGGCCGCAATAGGCGAGGCCAAGGCGGCGCGAAAGCCGCGCGCACAGAAAGCGGCTGCCACGGCAGCAGCGGCGGAGCCCGCGCCCGTAGCAGACGCCGGCGGTGCGCAGCGGCGGCGGCGGGGCGCACCGGCAGCAGCGGCGGCGGCGGCGGCAGCGCCAGCAGCAGCTGCGGCGCCCATGGAGGTTGTGGAGGTGTCGTCGGACGAGTCAGGCGCGGAGGGCGGTGGCTCTGCGGGTGATAAAGTTCCGCCCGCAGTTCAGCGAAAGCGCGCGCAGCGATGGGCGCAGGAGCGCACAGGGGGCGCGGCGCAGGCGGCTGCCGCAGCGCCAATGCAGGTGGGGCCGGCGGCTAGTGCCGGTCAACAGAGGAAGCGGGCGCGGGAGTGGGCGGAGGAGCGGCAAGGGGGGGTGCATAGGGGAGGGGGGGCTGCGCCGATGCAGGTGGCGGCCGCAGGGCCAGGGGGGGGGGGTGCGGATCAGGCCGGCCGGTATCAGCTGCGGCCGCGGCAGAATGTGTACTACGCGTAGGGGGACTATTGAGAGAGGAGCGGGGGTGGCAACACACTTGTACAGCAGCAGAAGGTGCCAGTGGCAGGCGTGCAGCAGAGAACTTCAAACCATTCCAAGGAAACTGTTATTAGAGGCTGCAAGCATGGTGTTTTGCCGCTGGACCGTGAATCATGCAAAGGAATCTGTACGTGGTTGTCTTGAATGATGCAGTAGCCTGTCGTGAGGGCAAAGCAGATGATGGACTTGTCGTCATGTGCTGCCTTGATTGGCAGCCTCTCTTTGTTCCTTGAAACACAATGCCCAACATACAGTTACCCGCGCATTACAGTATTGTGATTCTGTGTCACTCGTCTCCCGTTCACCTGGCGTACAGATGACAAGCTACTTTTTTGCTGTTGCCAGCGCTGCCTTGACAGCCTCTCTGTCCCTGTCGCTCACGTCATCATCAAACCTGCGCGCATCAGCAGAACATAGCATGGCGGTGGCGTGTGAATGACACGGTGTTATGCTGCAGCATTACAAGGAAGTTCAGCTCAACAGCAATGAGTGATGAAATCGTTAGACAGAGCTGCTTCCTGCACCGAAGAAAATCTGCAACACACTTCCCCGCATGCATTGAGAGCCATTATATAGTGCTTGCACTGATGCGGCCAAACCACTTTCATCACACAGTAGCCACCCCATGCATGAATGTGTCAACGCACGCCGCAGCAATCGTGCAGTGCATGCAATGTGACCTGCGATCCAGTCCCGCATCAGCCAGCTTCGGTCGTTTTTTTATTGTTGCAACAGCATAAGCTCAGCCTGCCATATAGCTATATTCACTCATGATGTTGTAGTTGCATTGCAGGCTGAGTTACCGCTAATAATCTTGAGGTAAAAGATCGTACCTGTCGCCTGGCAGGGCACCTTCGTCATCAGCAATGTCGGCTCTTGCGCCCTTGGCAAGCAGCAGTCGCACAGCGTTGTGGTGGCCAAAAAATGCTGCCAGAGACAGGGGTGTGTCGTGCGTCATTGACAGGGCCTCTGTCTCCACCTGCGGCATTGGCGCAAAAAGTTCGTGTTTATTGCCTGCACATCTTGGCATGATCATGCGGCCATGTACCTGGGCAACGACATGCATATGCTGTACGAAACCCAGTGACTAGGCGGGGGGGCATTTGAGGTTGTGGCTTGTGACAAGTGTTCTGGGCTCGCCTAGTTTGTTGTTGGCTTTTCTAAATTTGCACACCCTGGTTACTGTGCGGGCAGGAGCATAGACGACCCTATGCAGGTAGGACCAAGCTCTGCCTCGAGCACAGTCCTCAGAATCAAGAACAATCCCACGGCACATATGCCCTGACACGGCCCCCTGACTGTATCGTGTTAATTATTTTGACACTGGTAAGCATGCAGACTACACCAGTGAGCAGTGACAAGCGCATGATGTTGAGAACTGTCACTTCAGGCAGGCCAAAAACAAGGTGCGCTGGGGATCACCTACGCGCTGGCAGCATTCAATGACACACTTTATGAGAGTCTATGGACAAGCTCCGCAACCTGACCACCATCAACTTACTTTACTGCTCCCTGACAGCAGTGACACCTACAACACGGGTTTGACATGCACCTTGTGGTCGAGTAGCATGCTGATGAGACCAATGTCGCCGCCTTCGCACGCCAGGTGCAGCGCCGTGTGCCCCTGGCTGGTGCAGGCTGACGCGCTTGCACCCTGGCTCAGCAGGAAGCGCACTATCTTGTCGTAGCCGCCTCGGCACGCGACCAGCTGTGGCGTGCATGGCAGAGGCATTGGGAGGTGACAAATGCAGATTGAAACAGTGCTATCTGTTCGCAAAGCATGTTCCTACGGGCATGTGTGAGAGGCAGTGCCTCGTGTGTGTCATTGACCCCAGTCAGTGCCCTCATTCACCTCAATGACATCACATCACGTGACCGTACACTGCACAACACATCCGACACGCGACCTTGACAACACAGCACACTCGCATCTGCACACGCGCACTTACCAGCGGCGTGAAGCCCTGGTCCGTGCAAGCCTCCACGCTCGCGCCGCGCCTCTCCACCAGCCCGCGTACGAGCGCCGCGTGGCCGTTCTGCGCCGCCAGCAGCAGCGCCGTGAACCCCCTCTCGTTCTCCGCCTCCACCGCCGCGCCGCGCGCCAGCAGCTCGCGCGCGGCCTCCACGTGGCCGCTCTTGGCCGCCAGCAGCAGCGCCGTGAAGCCGCGCTCGCTGCGCGCCTCCAGCGCCGCGCCCGCGTCCGCGAGCTCGCGCACCGCCGCCGCCGCGCCCGCCTGTGCCGCCAGCAGCAGCGGCGTGAAAGCGCCCTCCACGGTGGCCTCCAGATCGAGCGATGCCGCGGCTGCGGCGCTGGCGGCGGGGGGGGGGACGCTGCCGCTGCTGCCGTCGTTTTGCCCGCTGTTGCTGTTGAACCTGCTGTCGGTGCCACCGCTGCCGTGAGCGCCGCTGCTGTTGTGGCCGCTGCCGCTGCCGCCGCCGCCGTGGGTGTCGATGAGGCGGCGTATCTGCCTGACGTCGCCACGGGCTGCGGCCTCGTGAAGGGGCCCCCAAGATGCTGATGCGGCCCCCGCCTGCATGTGTCAACATGGAACAGCAGGTCAGCAGAGCAAACATCTCCATTGGCAACAGCCCCTCAGGGATGCGCCGCCACAAGGCTCTGTGCTCCTTTTGGATCACTGAACTTGGCATCAATTAACAGTGCATGTTGAGCTCGTGCCAGCCTTGTGCATGCCGCAGCGTGCAGTTTGCATCCTGTGGCAAGCGTCTTTGATGGCCGTATGAGTGAGGTTGACTATCCCTCCACGTGTATGTGAAGCAGGGTGAAGTACACTGACAGAGACGACTATCCATCTCAATAATGGAAATGAGCCTTTCGTGCTGCTCAGCAACTTGCTGGTTCTGTAGCATGTGCTTCATCAATGGCTGCTGCCATCATATGAACAGACATGAGCGTGCGGCAACTTCATAGCCAGTTTGTCAACTGAGTAGCATTACTGCATCATGACCCCATGACATTATCATGGACTGCTGAGTAATGGTGCCATTATGCCATATAATGTATGTTTTCGGCTGCACCACCCATGCTGCCACTTCCTTCACAACGCAAGTACATGCATGCTTTCCCTGCCAGACGCAACGCATTCTCTTCAGACCACCACTACGCCATGCCCCAACGCTGACCTGAGCCAGTGGGCGCACAACGGCGGCGACGCTGCTCCTGCGGAAGTGCTCTTCGCGCTCCCCTCCCTCATGCCCCTCATTGTCACTCCCCCCCGCTTTTTCCTCCTCCACCACCCCCGGCAGGCGGCCCTCCTCTGCCGCCACTGCGGCAGTGCCGTCAGCGTCAAACACAGCGCGCGATGGCTGGCCGCGTGCCCTACGCGCTGTGCGCTCTGCCTCCTCCAGCTGGGGCAGGCGCCGCTCAAACTCGTCCATGCCCCAGACAAGTTTCTGCACGGCGCGCTGGGCCTGCATCGAATGCGCGCAGCATGGGGATGCCATGGTGGTGGTGATATGTCAGCATGGACTTTGCGAGTGCGTGCACCCTCAGGCTGCTGACTGCAGAGGTTTGTATGAGGCATAGATATTGTCAGCCCATTGTGCACACAACCGTCGCGGTGGTGGGCATGTGCGGGGCAAGCATGCATGCTGTCCCCTGCATGTAATGAATGGGTGCATGCTCACCATTTCGAGTGGCACACCTCATAGACATTCTCAGCAACTGTTGCAGCATTGACCAGCCGTGTGCCAGACATGCATGACCATCATCCCATCAGGTCAGTGATTCAAGCACCCCCCATCAAAACGCTCGAAATCCTCACCTGCAACGGAACTGCGTCATCAAACACCTCCCCTGGAGCGCTGCCCTCAGCGTCCCTCACATCCGGCGCGGCGCCATGTGTCATCAACTCGCTCACAACGGCCGCAAAGCCAAAGTATGCAGCGATGCTCAGGGCCGTGTCGCCGCTGTCCTGCCGGGCATGCAGGTCTACGCCACGCGCCACGAGCGCTTGGACGACCTGGTTGTGTACAGCAGCAGCAGCAGCAGGAGCATAGTCAGATGACAGGACCTGATGCAGATCCGTGCTGCCATTGACCTCACAAATTGATGACCGGTGGTGTCCACCATAGACGCTCCCGTGCGTTGGTGCTTTCTCAACATGGTATGATCATGCCTCCCATCATGCATGGGGACAAAACAAATATGGCAGTCTGAATGCTGACACTTCACGGAAGAGCAGCATTGCTCCTTCTAGAACATGTGAACTGACATGAAGCAAATGCATCGGCATGCAGCCACATGCCATTCCTCCTCTGCATACTTTACGGCAAGTAGAAGTACACCATCCAAAATAACTGTCGGAGAGGCCAAATTGCCGCAGACACTGTATCAGCACCCCTTGAAATGCAGGACGGCACGTACCCGCAGCAGGCCGTTCTGCGCCGCAAGCATGAGCGCCGTGAACCCCTCCGCCGTGCGCGCGTGCACATCCGCGCCCCTCTCCACCAGGAACCACGCCGCGTCGCCCTGGCCGCACTGGCACGCCAGCAGCAGCGGCGTGAACGCGTGCGCGTTCGCCCCCTCCAGCGCCGCCCCCCCCTCGTCCAGCAGCAGCGCGGCCGCCGCGACGTGGCCCCGACTCGCCGCCAGCAGCAGTGCCGTATTGCCCTGCGCCGTCGCAGCGCTGGCGTCGGCGCTGTGGCGCAGCAGCAGCCGCAGCGCCTCCGCGTGGCCCTCCTCGGCGGCGCGCAGCAGCGCCGTGAAGCCCAGCAGCGCCGCCGCGTTGACGTCCGCGCCCCCGCCGGCAAGCAGCGCCTGCATCACATCTGTGGAGCCGTGCTGCGCGGCGACGATGAGCGGCGTCGCGCCCGCGGCGTCGCGCGCGTCTGCGGCGGCGCCGCCCGCAAGCAGCGCCTCCGCGACCGCCGAGTGCCCCTTGCTTGCCGCCAGGTGCAGCGCCGTCGCGTCCGTGTCGGCGCAGCGCGCGCCGCGGTCCGCGCCGCCGCGCAGCAGCGCCGCCACGCACGCCGCATGGCCGTAGTCGGACGCGAGGTGGAGGGGGGTGGGGGACGCTTTGCCGCCCGCGCGCGCCTCCACGCAGGCCCCGCGCTGCAGCAGCTCGGCGACGACGTGCGCGTGGCCCTCCTGCGCCGCCAGCGCCAGCGCGGTGAGGCCGTGGTCCGTTTTGGGCTCCAACTGAGCGCTGGCGTCCAGCAGCACGCGTACGGTTTCGAGGTGTCCGCGCTCGGAGGCCAGGCACAGGGGGGTGAACAGCTGGCGGTTGCGCGACTCTATGCGCGCGCCGTAGCGCAGCAGGAGCGTCACCAGCTGCGGCTTGCCGTAGTACGCCGCCATCATGATGCTGGTGTAGCCCTGCTTGGTCTTGGCCGACACGAGCGCGCCCGCCTCCAGAAGGTGCTGCGCAGCCTCCACGTGGCCACAGGGGAGCACTGTTGCTGTGCCTGCTGACTGATCCTGCTGCTGCTGCTGCTGCTGCTGCTGCTGCTGCTGCTGCTGCTGCTGCTGCTGCTGACACGGCATTTCGGGGGCGCCGCAGTTGCACGCCAGCAGCAGCGCGTCGTACTTGGCCTCGACGTGGCGCATGGGGTCCGCGCCTCGCTTGAGGAGCTCCTGCACGACGGTGGCGTGGCCAGCGCGGCACGCCACGTGGATGGGCGCCCACAAGCACTCGTTTCTGGCATTGATGTCCGAACCTGCAGAACAGCAACGTTGTGCATTGTGAGATGTGGTGGTTGACTTCAGTTCACAGTGGCTTTGTGCACTGCATGGTAGAACCCAGCCACTCTCTTCGTCAATCTCATCGAGGACGCACCGCATAACCCTGCAGTGAATCACCACTACTTACGTAACACCTTGAAGCCTCTTGAGAACATTTTTGATGCTATGTAGTTGTCATGGTGAAAGTCGAGTTGTCGAAGTGCCACGCACCCGTTCCTGAATGATGCGCAATGCCGATTTCATCATAACATACTTTCATCGCAACATTACTTACCGTACTGTTCCAGATAACTGCGGATTTTTGCCAAGTCACCAGTTTGAGCAGCATCACAGATGAGATCGGCTTTGGACGGCGGGAGCTTCGTGAAAGGCAGCAGGTCCTCTTGAGGCTTGTGCTCCGCCCCCAGCCTCGCCGTCAAAAGCTTGATGAATGGCATTGCTGTCACGCGACGAGGGCCGGCATCAAGTCATGTCTACTTCAGGTGCACTCCAGTGGTCGACTTGTCGCCAAGTGCTACCGCGAGAGCCGGAGAAGAGCAAAAATGTTTGCCGTTACATTCAGAGACCCTGGGTTGTTAGTTCCCGCCCGATTCAAAATGAGAAAGCTCTGCTGCAGCAGCTGCAGGACGCCGCTGCCTCTACAGGCTGCCAGAACCTGCTGCAGTCTAGCACGACAGCTTCGCAAAGCTTAGTCACTCGACTACAGGACGGCAGACGAAGGTGGTCGCTCTGATGCTATCTCTCGCAAATCATAGTTAGCTCAACTTTGTGAGCCGCCATGCGCTGACGGAGCTCAAAGGGCCCAGACCCACAGACTCGTGCTGCATTCTAGATGCTGGCGTAAGCGGTTGTTCTCCAAATCATGACGGAGAGGGAGGATTTCCCCAAGTACGACAGCGAGCTGGACAAATGTCGAGACTTCTTGAAGGAGTTCCAAAAGTTTGGCGAGGGCTGCAAATACATGGACCTGCTGCAGGAAGTGGCGAACCGAAGGCGAACTGTGGTGGAGATAGAGCTGGAGGACGTACTTGCGGTGAGCTCGTGGCCAATGTGCCAACACAATATTGCAATAGACCTGTATTGTTTTGACGTGACTGTGCAGCTCGTTGGGTAAAGCTCTGCATGTTATCAGGAGCCCATCAGTGAAAAATGGTCACCAAGTGCTACAGTAGCCGTGATGTCAACACGGAATGTGTATCTGCTGCAGAGATTGCCATTGTCCACGGCCGCTATGCACAGGCAGCAGCAAGCAGTTGCAGTAGTTATCCATGGACATGATGGTATAGCTCAGAAAACAATGCATCAGATGTGAGCACTCAGCAGCATGCGTACGCACATGTTGCCGGGTACGCCTACGGTGATGTATGCTGCGCAGTGCACATTGCAAGATGTGATCTAGAAATGCGGTTTCATCTAGGCAAGGTACAGGCGCTGTGGTGCTAATGAGCAGCACAGCACATCAATGGTTTATGTAAGCATTACTCCAATGGCATAATGACGCCGCTGTGCGTCAATGACTCATCTGTTTTTGGCAGAGCAAAGTGCATGCTGACTCATCCCAATGAACCTGACTCATCTATTTATCAAGGCATCATATGTGGTGTGCACAGAACACCTCGGACAACGAAGCAACTGCAGAGACACCACACTTGCCGCAAATATACTCGATATTCGATATGCATGTGCTACATTCTAGGCACATGTGATGCCTCAGTTCAAACTATTGAGCTCGCTGTATGTCCTTTGCACTTCAAAGCGCTGTGGTGCGATGGAGGCCCCGCTCATACACACCGAGCTTACACAACAGTCACCTCTGCGCCTCATCGAGGGGTCTTGAGGTGGGCACACGGCGTCATCTGTCACCCATGCTTCAGGCACTGCGAGCAGCCTGCTGTCGTGGCTCTCTCTGCGGCGCGACTTATTCTCTCTGCGGCCCTACTCATGCATTGTCTGTTGCTGCCTTAAGCATACTGGAATATTGGGTATGTGGGTAATGAAGTGACACAATGCTGGCTGAGTGATTGCGCTTCCGTACGCACACAACTCAACGCACTGCACACAGCACAAGCGGGAGGACGACTTTGTGGAGCGCATCGGGCGGAACACGCACCGCTACCTCAAGCTCTTCTGCAGGGCGATAGATGAGGTCATGCCGGATGCTACGGAGGACATCAGCGCCAGGCGGGATGTGTGGGACGTGCTGTGCGCGCAGCGGCTGGAGCAGCATGAACAGGTGCACTGCTGCACTCTCAGTGGACTGCGTTGTACTGCTCGTGTACGTGCCGGTGATGTCGTTTCGGTCGGCCGGAAGAGCATGAAAAGACGCAGCAACTACATACTGTGATGCACACTGCATCGCGTTGAGCTCTGCAAGGGGCACTCAAGTTCAATTTTCAGAGTGTAGTTCCATGTGGGACTACTCAGTATTCTTGTCAATAAGTTTGGTCAGGCGAATCTAGTCATCTTGTGTTCGTTTGCGTCAGTGATAGTATACTTCAAACAATGCGCATGTATCACCAAATGCAGCCCTGATGTAGGACAAAATCATTGGCTGCCAGTATCATGTGGTCATCACCTGCAGGAAGCGTGTTGCATGATGTTCTACGTCCTATATGCACACACTAGCTTGAACAGCATTTGATGTGCGGCTGCCTTGCCCAGGCCCGGCGTGCGCGACATTCAGCAGATGATAATGCAACACTCTGGGCTGCAACAGAGGTTGACATCAAGTATGTGTTGCATGGCAAGGCATTGGGCACCTCGACCAAATGCTGCAGTCATGCTGAGCCAGGATGTGGTGGGCGTTGTAGCATTACAGGGAAAATGTGCTTGGAGTCTGGATCGTCATGAGCATTTCGCATCAGGCTGCGTCGTCAAGCCAAACACTGCTGCCCCCTATCCCCTCTGCGTCATCCACCCCCCCCCCCCCTGGCCGCCCCTGTGCTGCGCGTTCCCCCCTCTCCCTGCCCCCCCGGCAGGCCTTGAACCAGCCAGACGCGGAGCTGGAGGGCGCAGACAAGACGGGCTTCCCGCCCGCCCTCACGCGGCGCTACGAGTGCCGCATCCTGCCGCTCAAGGGCGCGGAGCACAAGCCCGTGGCGCTGCGCGACGTGCGCGCGGACGACGTGGGGCGCCTGGTGCAGATACGCGCCATGGTCACCAGGGTGTCCGATGTGAAGCCGCTGGCGGCGGTGGTGACGTACACGTGCGACACGTGCGGGGCGGAGGTGCGTGTCGCGCGTGCGCTGTCGCTCGCCGTTGCGTCAGTTTGGATGCAACAGTTGCTGGAGGGGGCGTTCTGCGGCACTAGCGCCGTTGTGTGACGTGGATACCTGAAGCCGCTAACTTCGTAAAATGTGGTGTTGTGATGGTGTTTTCTGTCCCCTTTCTGCGCAAATGCAGTAGTTGACGCCTTGTCTGCAGGGATGAGGCACTCAAACAGCTTGTCATGCATGTTGCGCTGCACACATGACCGTACTTGCCCCTGCCACGCCTGCTGGCTGTCTGCTCCGCTTGCAGGTGTATCAGGAGGTGTTCAACCGGCAGTACACCCCTCTGCACACATGCCCCTCCAACATGTGTGTAGAAAACCACGTCAAGGGCAAACTTGTGATGCAGGTGAGCTTCACGCTGTACGCATTCATGAATGCGCAGAGCCCATTGCGCAGCGCCACGGCCGTGACTGCGTGATAAAAGAGACTCCGCTGAGAGCTGATAATGTGTTCTTCTATGCTGCGCTTCACCATATCTACACCCCAGCTCAGATGAGAGTCAAACGTGCCATGGTGCTGATGCTTGTCATGGATAAAACAATGTCCAGAGAGACCTGCAACACAGTTGGGTTCTTTGACTCGCGTGTCCAGCGGTGCTGCCTCAGTGTGGTCATCTCGCTGACATGACCCTACATGGGACACTGCAGCGTGCTGCCTCGCTGCATGCATCAAGAACATGATTAGCCTTATCCTCTGGTGATGAGAAGTTGCGCTCTCTGCAGCGTAGTATCACTGCTGTGTCATTGCCAGCAGCAACATGACACCAGGGCGCGAGGACCCCGCACCATTGCTCAACATCGGCGTCGTCATCGCAGTAACCATGTGGCGCCAGCAGGGCCATTGAGTGCATGACCCATCTTTGCCTGCGCAACAACGGCGTCGTCTTTGGACCATCAACAGCATGACCACAGGACGTCTACGTGCGGCATTGGCTGCATTAGCCTTTTCTGATGAATTATTGCTGTGGCCGTGTAGGGCATGATCGCTGCATGCACAGCACTGCACGCCTTGACACTTTACAAACTGTTCTGCATGTGTGTGTTGGGTGTTACTGTTGTGTAACTGTTGTGTACAGACACGGGGGTCCCGCTTCCTGAAGTACCAGGAATTGCGGATACAGGAATTGGTGAGTGCTAAACGCCGTCCAGCAAGAAGATGTTGGACAATCGGCATTGGCTATCAAGCCAGCTATCAGCTGTTCGTGCAGAGAGAAGATATCACATGTCAGCCATCGGAGCCAATAATGCTGTATACTGACATAACATTGCTTGTTACGCTTCATTGGTTGAGGAAGTATTTTCAGTCACTTTCAGCTGAAAAGCGCTGTTGTGAATATCGCGACATGTGTGGTATGCTGGATTTATGCAGCACCATTTTCCCATGCAAGCCCGCCAATATACTGCCACAGACTTGCAGTTCAGCATGCGTACCGTATGCTGAAGTGATTTCTTCAGTACGTGGTTTTTGCGTATGGTGTACTTGAAGTTGCATTTTCCTTCGCCATGCACGTGACTTCATGAATGTTCATTCTTTATCGGCAATGTCATCATGCTCATCATCAGCTGGCGTGTAGAGCTTACTGACCTTGATGCGTGCAGACATGCCAAAGCTCCACACGGTGAAATGCACGGGCATGCATCAATGCTGTTGGGCACTGCTTGTTATTCATCGAAGCACAGACACTGTGTTGTGCTCGGCTGCGCCCCTGCATTCACGTTTGGCCATACACCAATTGATGCCCATTGCTGTACTCATTGTGGCCGCACTATGACATGCGGTTTGTATACACATAGTCGCTGTAGTGTTTGTGCACTGTAGGTGGACTTGCTTGTCCGAGTATCAGAACCGCTGCTCTATGTACCTGTCACATGCCTCTGTCTGCGTTGCGCACTTGATGCCATATACATTCATGCGCTGACATTACAACAGCCATACCCTTATTTGTCATGGGGCGTTCATCATTGCATGCCACCCTGTACACAAGCTGGGTGTTTACCATTGCCTCTCGTTCCGTGACAATCACTTCAGCCGGATCAGGTGCCCATAGGCCACGTGCCGCGGACAATGACAGTGCAATGCCATGGCGAGCTGACTCGGTGCTGCGGCCCAGGCGACATCATCACGCTGGCTGGCATCTTCTTGCCAATACGCTACGAAGGGTCAGTACACTCATGAATTGTCAGATGCCATGCACTGCTCAACAGCTGTGCTCCGCTGCGCTGTGGCGTGTGTACATGTGCTTTGGAGAGTCACTGTTGGTTTGTTCGAAATGCTGTGTGCCACTCGATGTCTGGGTGTGCTGTTTGCTGGTCGCAATGTGGAGTTTTGAGCATTGTCTTGCACGTGTATGATTGCTGCATTGTGGCATCTTGTGGCAGAACGTATGGCTCTGCGATTGAAATTCTTCCTCTCGGAAGCTCAATTTGACTAGATGCCAGTCATGCTGGAATCGGGACAAGTTTTAGGGCGTCATGCTTTGTAAGCTGTGGAAATTAGCGATTGACAGTGGCAAGCCTGATTCTCGCTGAGAATGTAGTCCCTGTTGGGGTGCATTCACTCCAGCAGCATGCCGCTTTGACAGCGTACATGTCATCCCATGCGTTCCACGCACTACGCATCGTGATGTTTCAGGTTCAAAGCCATGAAGGCAGGGCTAATAGCGGACATTTACGTGGAGGTGCAGCACATCTTCAGGCACAAGAAGAACTATGACGAGTGAGTTCGCCACCATTGCAGCCTGCAAGCCTAGTACTCTGCATCATTGGAGCTATGTGGTACCATGTCGCCATGAAGTGAGTTGCTTATGCAATCAGGAAATGCTTCTTCACAGTACTGCCAAGTTGTAGCGCTGGAGCACCACTGCCTACGTGCTGCGCTGACGTCACTTGTTGTAGTGCAATAAAAGTGGTCTGTATGACAGTGCTATACCTGCAGTATGCGCCGAGAGTGTGCAGTCCGCTGCAGCAGATATGTGCGCTGTTGTCTTTGATCCCTGCTCTTCAACAATGCGTGATTTATTGCTGATCGCCTCTCATACACTTGGGTAAGTGTGCTGTGAGAGTGACGCTGTAGAGTGATGCATCCAATGCTTGTGGCAAGCGCAAATGTACTTCGCAAGTGCAAGAGCTATTGCTTTCGCAGATGCCAATGATCTTGTTCTCACAGAGTCATGCACATGCAGTGTGTCAGATGTCATTATACGGGATGGACGTGTACATGATGACTCGCAGTGAATATACCGGGTGGCTACACCACCCTTGACATCACCCGCACTCATTGTGCTCCTGCTGCTCATTGCAGGTTTGAAGACACACCAGAACTGGCGCAGCGCCTGAGTGAGGCAGCAGATGATCCAAACATCTTCCGGCTGCTCGCGCGCTCCATCGCGCCAGAGATCTACGGCCATGAAGACGTCAAGAAAGCGCTGCTGCTGCAGCTGGTCGGCGGCGTCACACGCACGCTGCCTGATGGCATGAAGATCAGGTGGGGGTGTGACAGGCTGTCAGTCATAACCATGGAGGGACTAGGCGTGCCTAGTTGAATGCTGTTTGAGAGCGTCTGCATGGTGCTGAGCATGAGCATGGCATCATGGCGTCCACACATATACATTTGGGTTGCTGACACGCCACACTACAATGTACACTGCAGCAATGCCTGGCCTCCCTTGTCTTGTCTTGCGGGTGGGGCCTTGGTCAAATCGAGAAGAATGCTTTGCGCCGCGACAAGTCGCTCGTGCAGTGATCATCTGCACTGAAAATACAGTGCATTCTTCCCTCCATTATGAGAGCTGGTGGCTCAGTTCTCGCAGGCAGTGACCGTCTGATGCTGACAGCGCACCTCTCCATGTCACCTGTGAAGGAGATGCATATGCTCACATACTGATGCTCACATATCGCCCATCATCCCTCATTACGCTTGTATGATAACGCGCCACCGCAGAGGCGACATCAACATCTGCCTCATGGGTGACCCGGGAGTGGCCAAGTCTCAGCTGCTCAAGTACATTGCATCCGTTGCGCCTAGAGGGGTGTACACCACGGGCAAGGGCTCTTCCGGCGTGGGTCTCACCGCCGCTGTCAGCAGAGATCCGGTGAGAAAGCATGTCTGTGGTCAGCGACATACCACTAGTCATAGCGTGATGTGGGTATGAGCGATGCTTGCAGGAGAGAGGCGGCGGCGGCATGTGCTAAGCGAAGCGTGCATCAGAGGGGTATGTTTCAACACGTGCGTAAAGACCGAATCGAAATGATTAAGAAGACTTTGACACCAGGTCTTCCAGCAATGGACCAGCATAGAAATGGGCTGCAATCACGATGAGGGAAGTCTGACATGCAGGCGCTGAGTTGGACCTCATCACCACATTCACATTCGTGAAGTACACAGATGACTTTGTACTGGTGAAATGTGCGCCTGACAACAAGGTTGACATTGGCAGCACCGAAGTCAGCCGTAATGTGATGAACCTGTGCTGCCCTTCAGCGGCATCTGGTCCCCATTGTGTATTCAGCTGACTGGATCTAAGCCACACCACTGATGGAGCTGCACTGCATATGAACCTGCTGTGCTTAACACAGTGAAAGCCATGTTCGAACGCCGTAGCCCAGGTTTCGGAGCTTTATTTTCTCCCTCTCATTTGTCCATCGTGCAGGTGACGGGGGACATGGCATTGGAGGGGGGGGCGCTTGTGCTGGCTGACCACGGCATCTGCTGTATAGACGAGTTTGACAAGATGGAGGAGTCAGACAGGACTGCCATCCACGAGGTCATGGAGCAGCAAACGGTGAGCCACTTCTTGCACAAAGCTAGCTGTGCTGCATGGCAGGGTCTTTGTTTGAGTTTGTTGTTTGGTCATGTTGCTCTGGCCTTAAGCTGGTGAACATGACGCAGTTTGCCTGGCTTCTTGACTGCCGCAATTCAACGGAGCGCTCTGCGCACACTTTTGGAAGTGGGTGTGCAGCTTGCTTGTAGTAGTATAATGTATGCATGTGCTTGACGATTCAAGTTGCATGGCACTCACATGTACACCTAAACATCCAACAGCAGTGGGAACAACCTGCACCTCCGGGTACCAAGCTTTTGGGACAGCAAAGGAAACACATGCCTATGGCAACATGACAACGCAACATGGGGTGCAGGAGAGGCGGCACGTGATAAGACAACAACTGTAACAGCGCTCACTCTTGCCAAGCACTGCTGTCGACTGATGCGTGCACAGTGAATTTGGCATGAGGTGCAGCTCACAACAGGACAGCATGTTAAAGGCAGCAAGAGATCAATGCTGAGCACAGAACAGGAGTGAACCTATGCCCTGCTCGTCTTGGTTTCTGGCCTGCGGCATGCTCATCATTCAAGGCATACACGAGCGTTTGTCGTCCGCTCCCCCTCTCTGAGCCGCCGTTGTCTGTACACGCATATGCATGTACGTACAGGTGAGCATAGCAAAAGCGGGCATCACAACAACGCTCAACGCACGCGCCGCCGTGCTGGCCGCCGCCAACCCGCTGTACGGCCGTTACAACCGAAACCGCCCCATGAGCGAGAACATCAACCTGCCCAACTCCCTCATCTCAAGATTCGACCTCATCTTCCTGCTGCTGGATCGAGCTGACATGGAGGTATGTATTTGCAACAACACTGCTATGTAGGATTGTTATGCAATCACTGCATACCTTCAGTGCGTGCAAAGCAGGGCGGTTCACTGTATGATAGCAGAAGGTGATGTGGATGCATACTCGGAAGCATTTTGATTGGTCAAAGTGGTGGCAGGCTTCTGGAAGCGAAGTGTAAAAGCCCCCATTCACTTGATACTGTGCCTGGCCACACACGTCAAAAGCATCGGTGACGCAGAGTACCACCAGAACATCTGCAACAATGAATACTGTAAAACAGCCTGTGCTCCCTTACATGCCGACAGGTCCATGTAAATGCAATTGAGGTAAACAACACAATGCTGGTAGAGCATCAGCTAACTCCTATAGGCATTTGCATTGCAGTTTCCCATCCAGGCCATGATGCTGGCATGAATTCACACCTTTGCAAAGTGATCAACCGCTTGCATCAAATTCACTGCAAAGCAACTTCCAGCACCCTTTGATCTGCAATATGGACTCCGCCACCCACTGCGTGCGCCGCTTGCAGACGGACACCGCTCTGGCACGGCACGTCACTTATGTGCACCAGCACGGCGCCAACCCGGAACTTGACTTTGTGCCCCTCGACCCAACGTTCATCAAGCACTACATCTCCCAAGCGCGGACGGTGGAGCCCTACATACCGGCGGAGCTCGCGCCTTATGTGGTGGAGGCCTATGTGGAGTTGCGGCAGGCGGATGCGGAGGGCCCCAGTGATCAGACCGCCATGACGGCACGGCAGCTGCTCTCCATACTGCGACTCAGCCAGGTCAGTTCAGTATTGTATCATAGTGTGTCCAGACTGAGCATCTGCTGGCGGCGCGCACACTATGTTTCAGGCACGGACAGAGCCTGCGAGCTGCAATGTTGTAGAACAACTTGCCATCAATTGTTAATGTACGCCGATGGCAGTTCACACACAGCACTGTAGGTGGTGGCGCATGACCAATGTCCACAGCCATGGTATGTAGTAGAGCGCTGTGCGCAACTTGAATGTGTAGCTCAGCCGCTGTGGAATGTGCAAGCGGTCACTGCCTGCCAACAGCTGCACTTGAGCATCATGTTCAAGGCCCGACCAGGGCGTTTTCTGATGGGGAGATAGACCAATGCAGGCATGTGCAATGAATGCACATCACTCACTTGCACGCAGCACTGCAACGGCTGCAGCCACAGTTTACCTCGAAAATACATACACAGTGTGTGTGCATGGCGCGGCCCATGTGCGACCCGTACGTTTCTATTCACATGGTGGACACAAAGCGCATATAATCGCTTGTCCACTGAGCAACATGTGACTGACACCATGCATGACTGCCTGCGTCCCGCCCACGCCGCAGGCTCTGGCGCGGCTCAAGTTCTACGAAGCGGTGACCACGGACGAAGTGGAGGAGGCCATCCGCCTCACGCACATCTCCAAGGCGTCGCTCGCGAACGAGTCGGACGGCGCGGGCGGCATGCAGAGCGGCGCCGCGACGGAGGACGTCACCAGCCGCATCTACGGCCTCATACGCGACACCGCCGCCGCCGCCGGCGTGCTCGAGGTCGAGTACCAGCGCATCGAGGCCATGGCCGTGCGGCGCGGCTTCAGCGAGGAGCAGATCGCCGCGGCGCTGGAGGAGTACGTGGGGCTGGAGCTTCTGGAGGTCAACGCGGCGCGCACGCACATCGCCATTACCGTTCAGAAGGTTGGTGAGGATGAGGATGAAGCAGCGGACGACGACGCTGGTGACGGCGATAACGACGGCGGTGACGGCAGCGGTGGTGGTCGCAGAGTGCGGCCGTGGCGGCGGCGGTGATCGCACGCCACTCTGGGGTAGTTGCTCATTTGTTTGTTGGTGGGTTAATGCCGAGGATGCAAACACATGATTTGCTGTGGGTTTTGTGCAGTGGATTGCCTGCTTGTGACGGCACTGGCCATGTGTGTCAAGAGTGGTGTGCAAAGGAAGCGTTGAAGACAGTATAGTGTAGTCACAAACATCAGCTCATGGCTGGCAGCGCGAACAAACTGGGCAGCTGTTGAGTGTCTAGCGGTGGTATGCATCCTCATCCTCCCTCACAGCTGTTGCATCTTGACAGCGCTGCCAATGCATGACATGCGTTTGTGACCAGCACGTCACTGTGTGCATTGAAATCTTACAGTGCATTGAAATCTTACAGTACAATGCACAGCATATGCCTTCCTTGTGGCATGCATATCGCCAGTCGTCATGCACTTGCATTGGGCAGGTGCACCATGCTGCATGCAATCACATGTAGCCTACATACAGGCTGAACACACACAGCGCAACTCTCGCCAAGCAACGTCTTGACACAACATGCATCAGTAGCAGCAGCATGACGAGCGATGAGCGTCGACAGCTGACAGTACAGCCAATACAGGGCATTCAAGCCAGCAAACCGCAGTTGCGCGAGTCGCAGAAAACGACTCCGACTCATGCGTTGTCGACTTCGCCAAAGCGCCAACGTGCGCCACAACAGCAGCAACCAAGACAATTGGAAGGCAGTTGCATGTCGCACTGCACACACCCCAAGTCAACAGATGTGGTTGTGTACCTCTATTCTGTGTTGCGCTACGCTACTTTGGTTGAGCGCTGGCGTCGATGCCATCATCAGCGGCCCGCTCCTTCTCGCGCTGCGCGTCCAGCAGCATGGAGCGGAACTCGCCCAGGATCTTATTCTCCTTCTGCTGCCGCTCCTCAAACGTGATAAGCGCGAGGGCGCGCTTCTCCTCCGCCGTGTACACCTGGTTCTCCTTGCGGATACGGATGGCGTTCATGCGCTTGTGGCGCGAGCCGCTCATCACGTACCCCACGGTCTCCAGCTGCTCGATCTCCGTTCCCGTCCAGCCCACCTCACCACGCCGGGGAATACGCATGTTCTTCTGCACGTACTGCGCGATAGCCGCGCCCTCTCCCGGCCGCAGCGCGCCACCATAGTCCAGTCCGCCAGCCCCCCCCCGCCCATCCCCCTCGTCGCCCGCCATCATCGGCTTGGGACCGATTTCTTCGTCGCTGCTGTCGTCGCCGTCCGCGCGTACGCGGTGCCCCTGCACCTCCGCCTTGAAGCGCTCGGCTTCGTCCGCCTGCATGCGAGCCAAGACATCATCAGGCAACGCGGCCGCAGGCGCCGGTGAAGCGGATCGACTCCGCGCGGGCGACGCTGCTGCAGCGTGGCTGTGTTTCTTGGTATCGCTATCGCTGCCGCTAGCGCTGCCGCTGCTGCTGCTGCTGCTGCCAGAAGGGGAAGCGGAGGGTGAGCGGCGGCGCTTTGTCTTCCTGCGAGGGGCTTTCTCGGCCTTGCTGCTGTGCTCGCGGGATTTCTTTTTCTTGCCGCCGCTGGTCCGCCGCCGTTTGCTCCGTTCCTTCTTCTGCTTCTTCGATGAGGTTTTGGTGCTGCTGCGCTTGCGGCGCCGGCGTTGCTCTGGCTCGCTGCTGGTGCTGCTGCTGTCCTGGCTGCTGCTGCTGCTAACGGTCGAAGCTTCAGAGGCTTCGCTGGGAGATGGTGATGGAGAACGCGCTCGCCTGCTCTGCTTGGGCTCATCTCTGCCGCCTTTGAGAGCCGCCTTGGCAGCAGCATTGACATCTGCAACATCTGGCTGCTCCACGGCGCCCCCCTTCTTGGCCGGCGGGGGCGACGGGGACCGTGCCCACACACCGTCAGGACACGGAAGGCTTGACCTCATCTCCCGCCTGTAGTCACCAAATGACGAATCCCTGCCACCTGGCCCACCACCCCGGCCGCCAACGCCTCCGCCTCCACCTCTGCCCGCCCCTCTGCCCATGGGCTCAGAGCTGGCAGGACCATAGTGGCCCATATTTCGGTTGCCTGGGCCGTCCCTGCTGAACTCCGTGTTCCTGAAGGCATTGGTGACAGGAGCTGCTGCTGGTGTGTCTGCGGGAGGCAGCATGGCGTGTGCCGCACCGTTCGTGCCACCGTTCCTGTCCGGTGACCTAGTGCCATTCGCCTGTCGCTGGCGAGCTGGGCTCGCTGAGTGCTGCCGCTTCTCATAGTCCGGCTCGTCGCGCTCGCGTCCCCGCCGATCTCTGGACGCACTCCGGCGCTTCTCATGGTCCCGCTCGTCGCGGTCTCGATCCCGCCGATCTCTGGATGCACTCCGGCGCTGCCGTGGGGGCTCTCGGTCCCTGCTGCCTCTACGGCGCTGGCTGTGTTTCACTTCATCGCTGGCGCTTCTTCGCCTGGAAGCAGACCGACTGCGGCGCCTGCTAGTGTAGCCCCTGCCTCGACCGCGGCTGTCGCTGGGACTCCTCCTTCTGCGATCGCCAGGCCTTCGGAGCAGAGGGGATCTACCCCTGCCCCTGGAGGAGCTTCTGCTTCGAGCCATCTTGTTGAGGTTGATCAAATCCTCAATCCGATCGGTGTGACTGGTGGGACGCCTGCAGATCACAACACGTCCTGCGGTTTTGATTGAAGCTCCTATGCGGTCTTTCACTGTCAGGTGCGCCAGCCTGCCTTCAGAAAGATCATCATCTCTCTCCTCTCAAGGGGGTAGGTATTACTTGGGGGGGGGGGTAGGTAGCCATTTTTTCCAGTGCTCAAAGAGGGCTGATTGATAGACATACGCTGACACTCGGCAAGGAGGTGCAGAGGAGAGCCTTAGTTGCTGCGTTATCAGCTCGAAACCGTGCTGGCCAGCCGTTCGGTCGCTGGTGCGGTTGCTCCGGAGCTGGGACATCAGAAGTTCAGAACGTGCAAATGGTCTCGCTTGACTTGATGTGCGACGACGGGGGAAGCGGCGAGCTCCTACACAATGGCCTTCTCGGCAAATGGCTAGACGTGGGCAGTGTCGGCACTATCATCAATGGGTTGTTTCAGCAACACCGGGGCGCTGAGGGCGCGTCGTCCGTCGCGCCCTTCGATGGTGGCAACACGGCGGCTCGCCCCACCATAGCTTCTGATGAGGCGCCCAGCGTGCGAGGAGAGGAGGCTGAGCCGCAGCAGGCCTGCTGCTCCAGCCCCAGCAGCAGTAACAGCAGCACCGTCAGCACCAGCTGCCGAAAGCAGCTCTCCCTCGACATAGATGGCGCGGATGATTGCGACTCGTCTCACCCTGCGACGCCCACTGCCCCGTGTAGCCCTGACGAGACCCTGGCGATTCCTCGATTCTGGTTTGAAGGTGGCGGCAGGGGCAGCCCCAGAGCGGGCCTGGAGCAGAGGCGCATCAGGGACATAGAGGAGACATTTGCAGCTCACCCAGATGGGCTTTCCCTGGCTGAGCTGACGCCCCTGACCAGCGCCCTCTGCGGCTTCCCCAGCTACCTCAACGCTCTCCTTTTCGCCCGCGTGACCGCCAACACTTCGATGTCCGAAGCAGACTCAGCAGACTCAGCCCCTGCAGACGCCCCTAGAGACACTCTAGACGCCCCTAGAGTCACTCTAGATGCATTCCTCAGTTACTGGCGCGCAGAGGTGGCCCCTTTCGACAGTGCGGAGCGCCTATTTCGACTGCTGGCCGCTCGACCACGCGCACGGACCCTTACGCGAGAGGACCTGGAGCCAGTGGTAGCAGCGCTGCTGGCGTGCCACCCGGCGCTTGCGTTCCTGAGGAAGCACCCGCAGTTCCAGGCACGGTACGCCACAACCGTGGTGGCGCGGATGTTCTATGCTATGGTGAACACGTCGCGTTCGGGCCGCATCACACTCAGGGAGCTCCGCCGCAGCTCGTTGGTTGGTGCGCTGTCTGCAGTGGATCTGGACAAGCCGGACATCAACCAGGTCAGTTGTCGATGTCAAACAATTGCTGCATAAGTTGTTGCGCTAGCATCTCGTGTGCCAGTGGGCGAGCGCAGAGGGCAGGCGCGTGCACTGCTTGATTCTTGTTCTTTAGCTTTGCTCACTGGTGCCAAGTTGTTGCTCCCCTGCGTTAGTGCATGTGTTGACGAAGACGACCTAGATAGCGAGAGATTACTGCATGTCAAGTCGAAGCCCATCAGCGCTGGGGATAAAAAGGTCCTATCCAAGCTGCGTTAACATCAGCGGAGATGCACAGACTGCAAGCGATAGCACACAAGGTGCCATTGTGGTGCCGATATGAGGCTGGCGAAACACATTTTTTTGCGTCGATGAGTCATGCCAGGACTGTCAACTTCTAGGAATGTTGGCACTGTTGCGTTTCTTGCATGTGATGTGAGATTTTGCCACATGTACTTCATGAAGCATCACCTAATCGTTTTGCTGGGGAAGGCGAAGTTGCATTGGCTTGCATCTTGCACCCATGAACTAGTCTACAGCCGTTTCATGCAAGTCGGCTGCAATGCCTGTGGTGTGGTCATTCATGAGCACTTTGTTTTCGATCAGCGCCCTCCTGTGTGTCTGTCGATGGATGTGTTTATATGCCTGAAATCACAGTCATAGTTGGATGATTTAAAACTTGCGTAAGTTGGTCAACCGCAACTTCACATACGGAGGCACAGCCGTGTAAATGCAGCACACGCTGCTGCTGCATGCATGCTTTCAGGGTCAGCAGGCAGTAACTGGAGCTGGTGATTGACCGCACGCTGCCAGTTGATGGCTCTGTTCCTACTTGCTGGTTGAACTACGCAGATGCAAGTCCCAACTTCAACATGAACATGATGTCTAAATGCCGCGACAATGTCTCTTACCACAATCACCTTCTGCTTCTGCTTGATTGCTGCAGGAGACGGTCTTTTTCAGTTATGAGGCTTTCTATGTAATATACTGCAGATTTTACGAGCTGGACATTGACCAGGACGGGCGCCTGCGGCGTGAGGACCTGCTGCGCTATGGCAACCACGCACTGAGCGCTGCCATCGTGGACCGCATCTTTGAGGTACGTTCGTGGTTGCTCGCTGCACATGCATGGAAGGCATTTGACAGTTGAAGTTCTTGGCTTTTATACGTACCCACAGGTTGTTGGTCCGCCGCCAACGCAGGGCTGTTTGTGAGCCTTCTATCGTGTGCACATCGGTGTGCGCAGTGCCCATCTTTGGACGTCTTGCTGCGTGGAACAGCTTACATGGCCTGTTGCATGAGGCATCTGTCACTGTGGGTAAGGTGCTAGCAGGCACGACCACATCCAGCAGAAGGATGAACGTGCATGGTGCGCTTTGCAGAACATTCAACCATTGGCCTGACACAGTGCCAGCATTGACGAATGCAGTGCAGCAGCGGGCTGACCTTCTATGATCCAGTGTGCAGCACAGGGCCCCTGCATGACGATGATATAACGTTGCTGTGGCGTATTGACCACGAATGATGGCATGTGCACTCAGTCTTGCGTGCAGTATGTGTATAGACTACTTAGCATTGATTGACCCTAGCATTCAAACTTCCCCGTTGAAGTGTGCCGGTGAGCCGTAGGGAGGAGCTGCTTGAAACAGGAGTTTACCTTCCTTCAACGCCAAGCTTCTTGCGCCCAAATGGCTGTGTGGTGCAGTCAGCGAGTGCAGGTGCTCATGGCTGATGCGTGATAGACTTCTGCTCGGGACGCCATCGCCCACTTGAGTTCATGATGATTTGCCGCACTTGAGTTCGCCATGAGAATATACATCTCCCCTCACATTAGACTAAACCACTTGCATCTGCCGCCGTCCGTGTGCGCAGGTTGGGGCACGCCCCTTTGAGCCCGAGAGCGGCGCCGCTGAGCACCCGTTGCGGCGCGAGTTCATGCTATACGAGGACTTTGTGTACTTCATGTTGTCGGCGGAGAACCCATCCAGCGAGTGCGCGCTGCGCTACTGGTTTGCGTGCGTGGACGTCAGCGGCAGCGGACGCATTGGGCCCCTGGAGATGCGCTACTTCTACTCGGAGCAGGTGCGTTGTGGCATGTGTGTGTAGACTGAGAGCAATATGTTATCTGGCAGTATTGTCTGTTGCAGTTGGAACTGATGTCTTCATATGCACTTCAACAGGAGTTGCTCTCGTTGACAAGTGGAAGGATATCGTGTGGTGGTGGTCAAAACTGATGTAGAGGGTCAGCATTTGCGTCAAAGGCAATCGAAAGCAGCAAGGGGTGGCTTTGCTGCTTTGCCTATGTGCAAGGCTAGTCATATTGGCAGCATGCATGCAAATGTGTGGCATGTACATTTTCAAGATTGTGCGCTTGCCAATGCAGCTTGTTGTCATCGTTTTGGGTAATCACACCGGCCGTTACATGCACACATAGATGCAGCATGTACTTCGAAGTATATGTATCTGTCAGACACATGCCCAGAAGCGCAACCTGTTGCCGCCTTGATGCCCCCCTGATGTCTCGCAAACTTCTGATGCCATACCCCGCCATCATTCACGGTCTCACATGTACGTCACCACAACCCTTGCCACGCAGATGCGCCGCGTGGAGATCCACGGCTACGCGCGCGTCCCCTTTGCGGACATGCTGTGCCAGATGTGGGACCTCCTACAGCTGCGCCCCGACTGCGCGCACATCACCATGGCCGACCTGCTGCGCCACGCCGATGCCGCCAGCGCCGGCGACGGCGACAGCGACGTCGGCGGCAGCAGCAGCGGCAGCGGCGGCGGCGGCGGCTCCGCGGGCGTGCTGTTTGACTGCCTCTTCAACCTGCACCGGTTTGTCGCGTTTGAGCGCCGCGACCACTTCTTTGAGCGCGAGCGGCGCCTGGACGGGTTCCGCAACGACTGGGAGCGCTTCGCGAGCCGTGACTACCAGCTCCTGGCATCGCAGGCGGAGGACTAGCGCGGCGCATGCCATTACGGCAGGGGCGTTTGCGTGGGGCCTTAATAGCAGGAGGGTCGGGTCGGGGGCGCTGTGTGTGACGATGCGGTCACAAGCAGCAAGGACTGGGGTCATGCGCGCATGGCGGTGGACCAGTCAAAGCAGGCAGCCATGCTCAGGCGGGAGTGAGTCTGCGTTTGAGGGGACGAGCAGCCGCAGGGGGAACGCCACATAGGTTTCATGCACTCTCTACAGTATGCACAAACGATTCACGAGACAGAAGCGGACGCGCGCAGAGGTGGTATGCAGGCGCGCGCGCCTACCGGGCGGCGCGCTTACCATGCTGTCATGGTACCACGATGCCAACCACCGATGTGCCTACGTCGCTGCAGTAGCACGTGCCTGTTAGCAGTTTTTGGTCACACGCACGTTTCGCCCAGCGCTCAGCATTGAGACTGGTCGACACTAGAGGGGGGGCGGGGGGGTGGGGGGGAGGATGATTTCTTAGATTGGGGGGGGTTTGATTCCGTTAGTGGTGCGTGTCGCTCACCCCTGCAAGCTCTGCGAGCGGCAGGGGGATACTCAGTGGTGGGTCTCGTCTCGTCGTGTTCTCCTCGTGGGCGCTCTGCGAGCTGCGTTTTGCACGCCTCCTTGCCAGGTAGACGCTCCAGATATGCGACGCGCAATCACCAACGCACACGTTGACGCTCGGATAGCGCCAAAGCGCTGATTTGATGTACATCCATGTCCCTAATATAGTGCTGCATGTGTTCCTGCAAATATGGGCTTCGCGCTCTTTCTGCGCTGTATTGGCTTTGCAATTCGTGTCTCACTTACCTTACATGTTGCATGTGCACACATGGAAACATGAGATCTTTCGTGGTTGACTACCTGTAGGACATCACTGGCAGCGTCACTCTAAACTGCGTAAATGGATGCATGCCACCGTCTTGCTGTCCCCGATTTTCAGGGGAGCGCATCTGCAAAGCTTCAGACTATTTATAATAAGAGGCAGCAGCAACAATTCTACAAAGGCTGCTGCACATCTATCTGCAAAGAATCATGCCTATCAAGACAAAGAGATCACTGAAGAACAAATTCTGCTCCTGGAGTGCCGAGCGATGCGTGCGTTTAGGTGCCAACAGCAGACGACAAACTGCATGGCTGCTGAACAGCAACTGGCTGCAGCGGTGTACGAAGCGCAGCACACAAAAAAATGCAAGAAGAAAATACACTTGTCGTCTGCTGGAAAAAAAAATGAATATATGCACAGGCGTCATTTTCCATTGCAGATGAGGGCGGACTGGCAGTTAAGAGGCCAATGGTGTGCCCTGTGATGACGCTCAACAAACATAACTGAACTTCACCAACTAATATATAGGCGGCAGACAGAGGAGCAGCACCCTGAAGGCCGTGCATGCAAAGCGCCATGGTCTGAGGGCAGTCTACAGTACAACACCATAGTGTTTCAGCACTCTAGCTAACATGAAAGGAGCGGAAAGGCGGATACCGTTCTCTTCTAAGGGTGCCTGCACAGCAGGGTGGCTGCGCTGCGCAGCATGCGCGTGCGCGAGCCCACGACTATCTCAAACACACACACTGAACACGGATGCTGCTGCGCTCGCGGTGGTCATGGGAACATACTGCTGCGGCTGGCGCTGCGAAAGGGTCTGGGTGTGGGGGGCGTTCAGGGGAAGGGGGGGATATGATGCCGCCATCATGGCAGCCATCTGTTTGCGAACCCAAGGTTGGGCATCCCAGGGGTCGTCCTCGGGCACCGACTCCGCAGTTCCAGCGCCAGCAGCGGCAGGCGTGCTCCAGTCCTCCAGCAGCAGGCTGTTGGCGTCAAAGGCCAGCAGGTCCAGCAGGCCCTCGCCAAAATCCGACATGTCGCCCTCATCTTCAGGGCCGCTGCCGCTGTCACCGCCGCTTCCGCTGTCACCGCCGCTGCCGCTGTCACCGCCACTGCCGCTGTCACCGCCGCTGCCGCTGCTGCCGCTGACGGAGGCAAAGCTGCGCTTGGAGCCAGAGCTGCGGCTCGCCACATAGTGCACGCTGTCCCGCGGGCTGTCGCCGCCCTCGCTGCTGGTGATGGTGCTGGTGACGCTGCTGCGGCGCGTCGGTGTCCGGCTCCTGTACGATGGTCGGGGTGTGACTGGCGCATCCTCATCCGCTTCGACGAGGCGGCTGGAAGACCGAGTCCGACGCGCCGAGGTGCGCCTGGGCTGCACTCGAGGGGCGTATGGGCGGGGCCCTGTGACGGCGGTAGGCGGGCGCGCGTGCAGCAGCTTGGCGCGCCTGGCTTGGTCGGACGTTGGCAGCGCTGTGCTCGTCTCTACGATGGCGCGCTGCCTCCGCTCGATGAGCTCGTACAGCTTCACGCGCAGCCGGGCGGAGTCAGTCTGCCCCGGTGCGTCCAACTTGACCTGCAGCTGGGCGATGGATCGATCTATGCTGCGGATGAGGCGATGGGGCCAGCGCTTGATGCCCAGGCCTCTGCAAGTCTGTAGGAAGAACATAGCAAACACCGATGACATCACATTGAGAGTGTGCGCTGTGTCGACGTGGCATGGTGCTTGCCATGCGATGTGTAGTACAACATGTGTTGCTTGACGTGGTGCTCAACAGCGATCCGCACATGAAACACATGCAACAGCCTGATGGGTGCGCTCAGGCAGCCGTCAGTCAATCACCTGCTTGAGCATCGTCATCGACATTCCAAGTTCATTGGCCACGTCGATCAGTGGCACGTTGTACCGCTCCTCCAGCTGCTGCAGAGTAACTCGATCCCCTTGGGCCATACTGTGCGCTTCTGATCAGGGAGCCTGCGACATCGAAGGTACGCAGGCGAGGAAAAGGGTGAACACTTACTCGCCATCTATTCCACGATCCTGAGAAACAGACATCGAGCTGGATCCTGCACCCGCAACATGTACGCAAGCGGGTGAAGTGGAAGCGCTGCGAAGACCTAGTGGGGGCGGCCACCGAAAGATACCAAGTATCTCGGACGCGCACAGTCACAGCTCACGCCGGGCACGCATGCAGCACGCCACCGACGTTGTTATCACGTGCAAGATGTCATAGAGACGTGTCGACAGCGCAGACAGGCGCAGCATTGCAGCTTCAACTTGCGACACACACATGCGAGGAGCATTAGGAGCATTCGTGCAGCCCGCAAGAGCTGGCTGTGCGGGCAACCCGTCTATTTCAGCAGGTTATCCACGCTGAACTTACTTACCGAAGGTATAGACGTGCCGTAGAGGAAGACAGGTAGATTTAGCGATACGGACCCGCCTCTCGCGCTTTCCTGAGTCCGGTCGATGAGTGCAGCGCTGGGTGTGCCAAGTCCGTACGCCAGCAGCTGCCTGGCGCTGCCTTTGGTGCTGCGTTGTGTCCCAAGAGGTGAGCGCCTTGTCCGCTGTGGGGCAACCGCCCATCCAAGAGACTTGGCAATATCTTCTCACCACAAATCTGATCTCTTTTTTTATTGAACAAGGCGGTTACAAAACCGTTGAATAAAAACGTTTGTGTTACGCCCTTTGGCAGCGGTCATCGGAGGTCTCCATGCCGATCCGACGGGTAACAGCAGCTAATTTACCCACCGTACACGTACACACGGGTCTTCTGAATGAAATAGCCCGCGAGGGCAGCGTCTGTGCAGCTTGCCCCAACGAACCCCCGGTCAAAGCCGCTGCGCACATCGATTGATGATCATGAGTGTGAACAGAGTGATTGCGCCATCGCTGAAAAGTATCGCTGAACTCATCTATGTACTAGGTAGACTCATCAGGATCGTCGGGACTCATCATCTCCCCTACTAGTATGCCTCAACCTTGATCCTTCCCGGACATCAACCTTGGGATCAACACCGTGCAGGCGTTTTTCTGATCAAACCGTCCACTATTTAGCCGTAAGCCAACTTGAATATTTGTGAGAGCACTGCACTGCAATTCAGACCCTGTCTGTCGACTTGCAGTGCCAGCACCAGCACTCTTTGCATATCACCTTCTACAGGTGCCAACCAGGGGCACGCACGCAGTGTGAGGTCCCAACTTCGAAGCTTCCATGATGCAACTATTGGCAGCTGCAGCAAAATGAAATCGATGCCATAGGGAACTATGTAGCAGATACAACTATTCATAGTAGCAGATACAACTATTCATAGTGGTGCAGGAAGGAATTGAAGGCCACTTGCTGACATAATCGCGGCCGCATGACAACTGACACCTGCCACTCAGTGCCTGCTGTGCCCGCCTTTGCTACTCAGCAAGCATGACATTGTGCTTCCAACTTCGATGATGCAACGTAGCAGCTGCAGCAATATGAAATCAATGCAATAGGAAATCAGCGGATACATCATTCATAGGTAATGTGTGATGCATCAAGCTATGGCGGCGCTGTAATGTACTTTTTATTAATTCTCGCTCAGGGCGCGAAAAAGCCCAGATGATTGGCATCTAGCTGTAAGGAATCTACATGTCGTACTTTTATTAATTTCGCTTCGCAAGGGGCGCGAAAAGCCCTCTCTTTGGATGTGCACTCAATGCAACATTCCTTCTCCGAAGAGAGACTCAAACGCAAACAGGCTTCTGTAATGTACCTTTGCAAGTTCCTAGGGACGAAGTCACTAGGTCTCCGTTTGCACATCGTGCAAAAGACCCAAAATCACAATAACTTCTGAACTAGAAGCCAGTTTCTCATCCTGTTTGGTGCATGGTACAGACCATACTGTTAGGTATAATGATGATGCAACAAGTCTGCAGCAGACCATATGTGTGATGCTGTGGGTAATTACAAAGCCTCAAAATAAGGTTTATTCGGATTAAAAGAGTTTTGTCTGTGTGTGTGTCCTCCGAAAACCCGATATAATCGCCGGTATTCATGTCACATCATGAACACTGGCTCGACGAAGACAAGCTGGAAGAGCAGAGCAGAGCAGAGCAGAGCAGTGCAGAGGTCTTGTGAGCCTGTAGCAAGTGGTGATCCTAGCTCAAAGAATAGACGCGTGCAACAAGACGGAGCAGCCCCCGTGCGGACAGCTCGCGGAGAACACTGCGGAGCCTGAGCCAGGCACACCCTAACGCAGCACGAGAGCAGGTGCCGAGTGAGGTGCAGCAACAGCCCTTGCTTTACGGTGAGTGCTGAGCCACGTGTGGCATTAAATGCTGGTGTTGACTACGGCGAATGAAGCCCATGGGAATGGCTGGAGAAGCATCAACACTGGAGCCGCAGACACCTGCAGCTTAATTCGACACACCTGCTGAGCATGACTCAGCTACCACACGTGTGTGCAGCATACGCCGAAGTGCAGCTCTGGATTAAGCGGTACCTATGAGGAGCGTGTCTCATGTAACGGTCTGAATGCCTGGCACAAGGTTCAGTGGCTGTTGGACGATGGGCTGCTGCAGGCAAGTTCAAGTTAAGCTACAGGAGGAGCACGACACTGGTGATTCAGGTGACATGCAGGTATGCAACAAATTGTGGTCGGTTGATTTGGCGACCCATCAGCAATGAACCTCCATAGGTCGTGCTTGCCAACTGTTCGCAAAGGCAACTGGCCTGGCTGGCTGAAGCTGGAGCCTCGATTCAACATAGAAGCCTGAGGCTTGCAGAGCTGCATGCTGTCAAACAGGGCAGTGAGCTCGCAGAAGACTGCGATCGATAGACTTGGCAACCCATCAGTCATGAATTTTCATAGCTGGTACTTGCCAACTGTTTGCAACGGCGACTGCAGCTGAAGACATGTGCAACATGCGAGGCTTGCAGAGCTGCCAGTGCATGCTGTCACACTGGGCCGTGTATGCAGTGAGCACGCATCAGGTTGCGGTCGGTTGAATTGGCGACTCATGAGCATTGAACTGCCATGGCCGGTCCTTGCCACCTGTTTCGATGGTGACTGCCTTGGGCTGACTGCAGCTGAAGACATGTGCAACATGCGAGGCTTGTGGAGCTGCCTGTGCATGCTGTCACACTGGCCCATGCATGCAGTGAGCACGCAGCAAGTTGTGCTCGGTTGACTTGGCGCGTCGAGTTGATACCAACAACGCACTGGTGTCAACAGCATCATGTGGCATGAGAGCAGCTGAGGCGCAGACCAAGCTGGCACAGCAGGACGTGATAGCACATGAAGCAGCGTCGGGTGTGGTTATGCCTTTGATAACCCCAGGCGGTGGAGCAGTCATCACAGAACTCACAGTGGAGTCGCGCAGCCCTTCAAACGCACAAATGGCTGCTTACCTACAGCTCAATGTGGCTGAAATTTGCGTTTGAAGTTTCTCAACTTTGGAGGAAAGTTATGCTCCCGTGTTGTTTCGCAAACAGCTTTTGGGCATTTGTAAGATATTACTTCTTTCATTGCACACGTTGTCACATGTGCTGCCTCCTGTGCCCCTTGCTTCCTCAGAGTCTGCTGCTGTGCACTGCCAACAATGTGCCTGTCTGCATGACCAGCTTTCCAACATGTTTGCAATACAACGGTTACCCTGTCATCAAATTTCCACAGCTTGTGAGCAAACACAATGCTCCTGTTGCTCTTTGTAGCACCATGGTGCACTCTATCTGCACGCGTCCCTAGGACTTCCCCCCAGCCCGCAGGGCTATTATACATGCCATACAGTGTACATGCCATAGTGTGTTCAATGCTGACAAGCACGTATTCAGGGCATCAAAACGGGTGCACACAGAGGAACATGGCAAGCTGGCGAAGCATTATTGTGAGCCTTTCTGTATGAAGAAGCACTTAAATTAGTGGGGAAACGGGCGCTTAACTCTGTTGCCGCTTAAGCCAGGCTGCACTAAATTACATACCGCCGAAGTCAACCTGCCTGCATAGCAGTACCTCAATCCTCGGCTTGTGGCAAAGCCTTTTGAAAGCACTGCGCAACATAAACATACACCACACTTCAGTCAGCAACAGCCAGCGAGGACAGGTATTCAGCCTCCGCCGTCAAGCACACCGAAGCAAGGCCCAGCCGTGAGGTGCGTATAAAGCGACATCTGAACAGCAGCATGTAGCTTGTCTGCTGTGCCTGGCAGCTCTCGACACGCACCTATGGCTTGGCGACACGTGCGCTAGTGCCAAGTTGCACCTCCAGCTCATCCCGCTCCGCTTCGACCTCCGCGAGCTGGAGCTTTAAACCGGCCAGTTCGCCTTCCAGGCGCTTGGCTAGTTGTCCCCCATCCGTGGTTATAAAAGACTCCACATCCGCCAGCTGAGCTTCTAGCCGTGTCCGTTCGCGCAGCAATGCGTCACGTTCGCGGCGTCCATCGTCCGCTTTCCGCGCAGCATCAGCTATCCTGGCCTTTGCGCGCTCGTACTTTGCGCGAAGCTCACGCAACGCGGCCGCGCTCGCATTGTTTGCGTTATTGGCCGCTGCAAGCTGATCCTGCGCAGCGATTTCTGCTGCATGAAGCTGCTCCTCGAGGCGGTGCACTGCTGCTTCCGATGCGGCGAGGTCTGTCACGTGCGCTGCGAGCTGGCTGCTCAAGGTGTGTTGCATTTGCTGCGCTTCGCCTAGAGCAGCTTCCTTGATGGCAAGGCGGGAAGCCGTTGCCTGAAGCTCCTGCTGTAGCGCGAGTTGCGCAGCAAGTGCCTTGTCGAGTGCAGCCTGCAGCTCTTGCGTTTTGCAGCTGTACGCTGCTGTAGCCGCCTGCAGGTCCGCCTCCAACTGCTTTTTGGCTTGCAAGCTGTCATGCAGGGCTTTGTTCACTCTCGCGTGCCCCCCAACCTGCCGACCTAGGTACTCCTGCAGGTGCTTCATTTCCTCCCTAAGGCAAGCCTCCCGCGCTGAGGAAGCCGCCATGAGCTCGAAGCCATCGCCATTTTTGCTGCCTGGACTCCGCCTATCCGATGCTGACGAGACAGGTCGTTGATCATAACGCTGACACACCTGCGACAGCGCCAGCTGCCACTGCGCCAGGGACAAGTCAAAAGTGGTACTTGCGAGGCGCTCGAGGAGGCCGAGGCCTTCGTCCTCGGTTGTACAGCATGTGCCTGCCTGGCTGCTCGAAAAGCTAGTAGCACTCGAGGTGCTGCTGCAGCTTAGGCCTCTCTTCCGAAGCTGTCCAGGCATGCTGTAGCTGCGTGCTTGACGTGTTCACAGCATGGCACACCAAACTGCTGACGACGTTCCTATTTAGGTCGTTCTGGAAGGTAGGAAAAAAACGGTTGAATGAAAAATAATAGTAGAGAGAGAGTAGTGGCGCCTTGCAGCACACAGTGCAAAGGGTTGGACAGTCATAACATTATCGATGCACAAGTTATTTTGACCTGAGGTCAGCAGCTTCTTGGCGCTGAATCTCTGCATTGTACCTGGACATCAAAAGCCGTGTGGAGCATGACATACCAGTTTGCAGCATTTGTTCTGCATGCGCACCCCAAGCAACAGCACAGTGCACAGTACAAAAAAGCAGACAGGCATGATCAAGAACTGGATCAGCACACGCGGCCTCATTTTGTCGCAAATGTGTGTTGCGCTTGCCCCTTATTTCTCTCAATTTGTACAACCTCAGTGCCAAGCAGTTGAAGCTTGCAGGGTGATCTTATCCGGAGCCTGGGCTAGTCAGGTCGTACTCGTAGTAGTTGGCGATGCAATCCTTGAGCGCAGTCTTGATGAGAGCAAAGTCTGCCTGGTCTCCCAAATAGTGGTCCCCAGACTTCTGCAGCAGCACCTGAGCATTGGCGAGCAGAATGGCAACGCATCAGCTGGCGCAAGTGACACAACAGCGTGGCTCCCCAAACATTGGCCAGAAAAACATGCATCATCTCCTTCTCTGACGCGCCGCCAGCACCGATGACCTTGCTTGCACGTACGTGAAAAGCTTGGGTACACTGAACAGCAACTCATTGTTGCACATAATACACGACATGTCTGTTCAGAAAACGTAAGAGTAGCACGACACGAACTGAGGTATGTTGAAGCTGCACCTTCTCCACTGTCAATATGCTGTGCGAGCTGCAATCCAGGTATCGTGTATGGCGCAGGGAACATGTACATAGATTTGTGCTTTCAAGGTGTTCAAAATCCACAGACATTGATCACAGGACGTGCTTGCGAAGAAAGGTATTTGTAGTTGGCAGTCATCTGGCTTTCGAGGCTGCATGTTGAACAGAGAGCCAGCACTGCATCGTTGTTGTCAGGAGCAGTATGTGAATCATACTTCCAGTCCTCAATGCAAACACACTTGCTTTCGTTTCTAAATGAGTCTCCCCTGTAGTCGGTGCTTAACCAGTGAATGAAGGACACAATGAGAAACTTCGAACATCTGTGGCAGCGGGGTTTACGCTGTAGCAGCCCCAACCAATACCAACTGGGCGACTTTGTCATCATAAATGCTTCAGATTGACTTCGTACTTCATCGGAGGCATCATCACCTGAACGTTCTGGGTGCGCAGGCGCCTTGCAAGCGACAGCGGCACGTCCAGCGGCACCTCCTCATCTTGCAGGCCGTGCACCAGGCGCACAGGGCACATAATGTCCAGCCCGTTGTCGGGTCCACCGAGCAGCAGGTGGCGCCTCCCATCCTCAATCAGAGCCCGAGAGATGGGGTACTGGTGGATGCCCCAGGTGACCTGTGATGATCCCTTCTCCATGATTTCTGTCTGCGGGTATGGCAACGTGTGATACATGTTGGTGTAAGCGAACATGACGCGCGATCAAGGGTACTCGTTGTCTACCGAAATTGGCATCTGCTGTCATCATGTTGAATCATCTACTGTTTTGCAAATGACAATCAGTGGTAGCACTGGTTACATGCATAGTGCTCCATGCCACAAGCAACAATGAGTCGTGGCATTCAAGCAGCAGCTGCTGCAGTTACCTTGTGTCTTGTGTTGCTTGCATGGGCAGGCCATTTTGACCAGCAACTTCTCAGTGATTCCATCATTTGAGAATTGTAAGTGCCCCAGGTGCAGCATGTCACAGCTTCTTGAAAGCAGTAACGTGCGGTTAGCAAGCTGAGGGTAAGTCCAGGACAAATTGGTGCCTTGCCACTTTCAGCCTCACCATCAATAGAGGTGTTCCTGACCAGGTTGCCATTGATGCATCATTGAAGCATCATCATTGCATCATCATGCCGTTAGTGCATCACCATTGGTATAGCGTAATCATGACTTGAAAATGAAGTAGATTGATGGCGCGCCATGAGTGCTTTTCAACCAGTGCTTGAACATCTCATTTGAGTTAAAAATACAATGCACTCGCATTGAGCAACATTGGATGGGTTTGCGAGTTCCTTCACAGGTGGCTTCATTAAGAACTGGCAGGTCCGCAGCTGGTCAACAGCATCACGTCATCTCAAAGCATTGCGGTATTGGAGGCCTTCAGGCCAATGGAGATTGTCGACGAGTGCCTCAGTTTACGCTAGACACTTCAACCCAACACTCGTCTGACGTGTGCTTGGATCATATCCTTGGCACAAACGTGTAAGGCCCATTTCTTTGTTCTCAGATAAACTTACTTGCAATGCCTCGTCTACTTCACTTTTGACGCGTTTGGCTGATGGCACTCACACTCTGTTCATAGATCAACGAGTGGATATGTTGCATTGCATGTGCTCGCTGCACATCAGCCGTGCTTGGAGAAGCAAGCATCAAGGCAGTGCCAGCACACGTGGTGAAGTACACAGGGTGACGTGCCATATATAAATGAACCTCCTGTGTTGGGCTACCAGCTGGTGCTAACCTACCGAACACGGGAGACCTTTCCATACTGAACACCCATGCCTTGATCGCTAAAAGCTTGCACACAGAAGTCTTTTTGACTACTGTGGATAAGGTGGCACTCTTTGACTCGTGGCCAATTGCCGCAGCAGCAGCAACCAAGGTTATTGGTGAACGGCATTCAACTTGATGGCTTACCACACCTTGTCACATAGACTAGAGCGCTACGATCTTTTGATTCATTTTCATGTACTGGAAGTATTCGTGCCCGCAAATTTCATACCCTGATGTGACTGGTGCATTACTTCAGTACAGCACCAAATGACATCAAACAGGCAGATACGCACCTTGGTTTCCTCAGGCAAGTGCTTCCACAGCAGGTTTTCCGTGAAGTCCGGGTCTGCTCCCAGCCCCACTATGCCTGCCACAAGGTCCGGCCGCTGCAGTGCCACCAGCAGGGCTACCCACCCTCCCACTCCCCCGCCGACCAATACCATCTTGCTGTCCGGGCAAAGGCTCTCGATAAGCTGTATGCAGAGAACAAGGCAAGGTTCACATGTACAATAAACTCTTGAGGTGTGAAGTGCCCAGCGATGAGGCAAGGACTGAAATACATCAAACTTCAACTGAGCAAGGTTCACTTGCGTTGTTCAGCTGCACCCATACATTATTGGTCCAGCCTTCGGCAACCAACTCTTTGACTCGAATGCAATATCTTTCAATCCGCAGCATTGTCGCAATATAGGTTAATGACACAAAGGTGCTCATATGAGAAGAAAATAGCGAGGGGCTTCAACTTAAAGGTTGATGCCTTGTGGCAGTCCATGATGTGTCACCTGTGCAATATGTCATTCAACGCAGTGGTTCTCGTCAAACAGGCGTGACCTCGCATCAAACATGACAGATAAATGTCACACAAGTTGTCTGCTACAACAGACGTCATCGAGACTGTGGAAGTTGATGCATGCACCATTGCCAGTTTGTCAAATATGGCTGTCACACCGGCCAATGAGAATACTTCCTGAAGCGCTGGCATCAACTTGTGCACAGCAAGATCAACAGCCACGTGCATAGCTAAAATCAACTTGGCGAGTCACCAGGTCCTGCAGACAAACATGTTCTGAAGTGGCAGCGCGTCAGGTCCAAACTTGGGCCTGCTGTTGAGTTCAGTCATTATCATGCTGTAATGATGAATAACCTGCAGGCAGGACTAGCAAATGAATGCCAATGACATGGTATTGGTGTTGACGCATGACAGTTCGGCACCAAACCCGATACCGCGACAGAGATCCAACACGTCATGGCGCAAATCTCACAACCTTCGCAGGCAGCGTGTGACTGTGCCTTTATTTCACATGAAGAAGTATTGAGAGGCCACACACAATGCCTGCCACTTACCTTGATCGTGTCTGCTGTCCAGCGGGTGACAGTTCCCTGAGCAAAGTCTCCTGTACTTTCTCCAACGCCAAACCAGTCTGCGCTCAAATAAGTGCGCTTCGTGCCCTGGCAGAATCTCTTGATGACGGTGGCCTTTAGGTCATATTTGGGGCAGTCCAAAGCTGGCAGGTACATGACGCTGGGGCCCTCCGTGCCTGTTATCATCTCGTACGATAGCGACTCCCCCGCAATCTGGATAGCTCCCTGTGTGTAAGCATCTACTAGCATATGGAGCCCGCTGCTGCACAAAAGAACACACGCAAGGCAAGGCAAGGCGGCGCACAGTTAAGCGTGCCAGGCGGCTGAGGGGCAGAAAACAGTCAGCTGTAACTTGAGTTTCACCTGCTTCGAGCACGGAGAGCGGAAGTGGCTTGCCCGAGCCTCAGCGTCGCACCAGGCATAAAAGCCTGAACTGTTGAAGCCAGCACCAGCAGAGCGACACATGCTCGGCTCCCCATGTGGTCCCAGGTGTGTATCTGTGCTGTCTGCCTAGATCCACTTTTCGAGTACTCCAACTTCAAGTGGAACTTTTGATCTCCCGCCGGCGGTGAGGTGAGTGTGTCTCTTTGCGGGAGCACCCAGTGAGCCTGCTTGGGTGGGCACACAATCTGGTGCGGTGGCGGGGCACCGGCAGGCTGCTGCAGCACCGAATACACGGAGTAGGGCACGATGGCAGATGTTAGCTCCAACTCTCTACCCGACACCACGGGGGCAGTCCAGCGACGTCGGGTCGCGTACTTCTACGACAGTGAGTGCGGCATGATTGGGGTTGCATTGATCAGTTGATCAGCTTCCATACATTCTTCCTGTGCTCGTTGCTGACTAGCCAATGCAATGCGGTGCTTTTGTTCCTGCAGATGAAATAGGCAACTACCACTATGGGCAGGGCCATCCCATGAAGCCCCACAGGGTGCGCATGACCCATAACCTCATAGTCAACTACGGACTGTACAAGATGATGGAAGTCTTCAGGCCCAAGCCCGTGAGCGCAGCACAAATGACCCGCTTCCACAGCGACGACTACATCAACTTCCTGCGCACCATCACCCAGGACAACATGAACGAGCATATCCGACAACTGCAGAGGTTCAATGTGGGGGAGGACTGTCCTGTCTTTGACGGCCTCTACGAGTTTTGCCAGCTGTACACAAGTGGCAGCATTGGTGGTGCCGTGCGCCTGAATCAGGGCCTCAGCGACATCGTCATCAACTGGTCGGGCGGCCTTCATCACGCCAAGAAGAGCGAGGCCAGTGGCTTCTGCTATGTCAACGACTGCGTGCTGGCCATTCTGGAGCTGTTGAAGCAGCATCAGCGGGTGCTCTACATCGACATCGACATACAGTAAGTGGTCGATGTGACTCATTGAAGTAGGTTGTTCGGTTTGGTTTCGTTGATCTGTACAAAGTGTACTGTGTGGTGTTGGCAAGTGAAACCCATGTACATTTTTTTGGACGCCGACACAGCTGCCATGATGGGGTCAACATCATGAAGTGTTCAACTAGGTACGCATGGGTACCCTGCTTCCTTTCTCTTGTCCTAATTGGTGATTTGTGCGTCCACCGGGGGGCGGCTCAGCATGATTGCAGTTTGTCAGAACAAGGCCAACGCACTTTTATGTTCCGAACATAATGTTTTCATCATACATCGTGTCCTGCGTGTGAGGATGTTAACCATGTCGCGTACCGCCCCCCCTGCAGCCATGGTGACGGCGTCGAGGAGGCGTTCTACAGCACAAATCGCGTGATGACGGCGAGCTTCCACAAGTTTGGCGACTACTTCCCAGGGACAGGCGATGTGCGCGATGTCGGCTACGGAGCGGGGGCCAACCATGCAATAAACTTCCCGCTGCATGACGGGATGGACGATGTTGCGTATCGCAAAGTCTTCCGGCCCGTCATTGCCAAGATCATGGAGAATTTCAGGCCGGGGGCGGTGGTGATGCAGTGCGGAGCGGACTCATTGTCGGGGGATCGGCTTGGGGTCTTCAACTTGAGTCTCAAGGTGGGTGAGGTTGCATGTTGGTAATCTTCTTGTGCTCAGCTGGCTCTTGCAGCTCATGTGCAGCCTCATTTCTAGACATTCGTGCAAGTTCAACTTGGTTGTGATGCTGCATTCATCACGAGAAGCGCATCAGCTGTGCGCAGTCATTGCAACGCAGCGGGTAAGAAATATCTACTACAACAGTCCGCGTGTGAGCACCAGAAGTAAACACGCGCGTCAGAGGCACTGAGTTGCACTTACATTGTGCTTACAGCTTGCATTGTGCCTACAGCTTGCACATGCTGCAACATCAGTCATTGCGTTGACTTGTCATTAGTGATTTTGCCAGTCATTGATACAACCTCCCTCAACAGAAATGATTTCATGTGCGTAGTGCTGGGTGCGCTTCAACTCAGGAAGACGGGAGGTGGCAATGGTCCCAGGCTAGGCCTTCTCTCACTGCACCTGAGTGCTGTCACGAATTGCCGGCTAGCTGTATGGTAACCCATGTGGCTGCCAACCTCTCCCACATGTGCACTCCACAACAGTACTTCTCGCTGAGATGTTGGCACGTATTGGAGAAGCTGGCATGACTGTTACAAGTAGTACCGTTCCATAAGGTGACAAAACATGTTGAGAAGTCTCGTGCTTAGTCACAGAATTCATGAAACAGTGCTCACAACAGCACAGCATCAGACTATGAAACATGTCAGCCTAGAACCTGCATAATGTTTTGTAGCTTGATATCTATCGTACGGTTATCGCTCACCGTGAGTCAGGATGAGGTTCAAACCCACCAAGGATATGCATACGCACATTTTCAAGGGCCGCATCAACACTTTTGTCGGACCTGAGGCAGCATGCGTTTGGCCCTGCACTCTGAGACTGAGCCCGTTTAAAGCTGTGAATACCTACATCTTACACAATGAACCATATACAAGTGACAGCAGAATATACTATCTTGAAGTACAGGGACGGCTACGATATAAGAGCGGATCGGTCCCACCAGCTCACCGCACTCATGCTGTGACCACTGCTATTGTGTCCTAGGGCTTTCAAGAGTTGGGCAGGTCAAACCCTAGGCTAATCCTAACTCTAGTGATAGGGTTTGAAGCAATTAAGTAAGGGAGGGGTGAGTGTGCCCAGTAATCGAAGTTAGCAGCGAATGAAGCCGGCAGGGCAATGTAAAGCTGCGGCTGCCATGTCATGTGCTTGATTGCTGTGATTCGCTTGAGCAGCCACGAATACTGCACAAAAACCACAATTCAGCATTAGTCATGAAGCGGCCAGCGGTAGGTGGACACCATGTAAGAGCGGTCAGCCCCGAACAGCACCACATCGCTCTTATGTCGACCAGATCCGTGTCTAGCCGACAAACCTTTTTACTGTGACCACTCTTATATCGAGCGCTCTTGTCATAGCCATCCCTGAGAGAAGTAGTCCACTGGCTGCTTTGAATACCTGCCGCACACCATTTCAATGACAGTGAACATGCAGTTCTCATTTGCCAGCTGACAGGCATGTAGCTAGCTGCACGATGCACCTCATGTAGGCACCTTGGACTATGACGCCTTAACCCAGTACTGCATCACATTGCGGGCGATGCACATTGCAATCTGCAGCCACAACAAATCATCGCCTTACTTCTACTTTATTTCATGACATACTGACTCACCTGCTGATGTTTTGCATGGCCGCTTGTTGTTGCAGGGGCATGCGGACTGCGTAGCATATGTTCGCAGCTTTGGCACACCCATGCTTGTGCTGGGCGGCGGGGGGTACACCCTGCGCAACGTGCCACGGTGCTGGACATACGAGACGAGCGTCCTCGTGGGTGCGGACATCGACGACTGCATGCCGTACAACGACTACTTCATGTACTTTGGCCCGGACTTCCGCATGCACCTCCCCGTCTCCAACATGGAGAACCTCAACACACCGGAGTACCTCGAGAAGAAGACAGAGCGCCTCCTGGAGGTGCTGCGCAACATTGAGGGGGCACCGGGGGCGCAGATCAACACAGGCCAACCAGGCACGGGGCCCAACGTCCCGACCGCTGGGGACGGTGACGATGAGGATGAAGACATGCGAGACCCTGATGAGCGACACATTCCAGAGGGGAAGAGGGGGGGCGGAGATGCGGGCCTTGAAATGGATGTAGACTCATGATGTACTTGTCTTGGGACTGCTGGAAGGCAGATCTCTAGTGTGCCAGTGCCAGGGACTAGTAGTGCGTGCGTTCGTGTGCCAGGGATGTGGCGTGTGAGGCTTTGTTATAGCACAGGACGGGCCAAGGGCCAGAAGCATTCATCAGGCGGAGCACTGCTGTGTTGAATGAAACAATGAACCACATGCACACAGCGTCTCAGCCTGTCTTCTCGAGTTGCAGGGTTGCTGTACTGGCACCAACCCTTGCCGTTAGTGTTCACCACGTACTGGTCGCGTCATTGTTTACATGGACACACTGTAGCTGAGGGATGAATGTGAAAATGGAAGAGCTGATTGAGCGTTGCCATCACCTGAGCATTGCCATCACCTGCTTAAGTGTGCGGCTGCTACGCGGACAAAGCTTAGTTGGCTGTGCAATCGCTTGCTTTTGTGCACGTGTGAGTGAACCATGCAATTCAGAGTTGATCTAGCTAGTGCACTGCCTGTGTGCGCCTCATGCTGACACTCGCCCAATGGTGTGAGGGGCAGCTGATAAACACCCTGCACTGATATTGCTCCTTGTGAGGAAGGCAACACCTGTGTCCCACTTTGGAGTCTACGGGCTACCGAGATCAAGGCCTTTGCCAGGGCATACGCCTCAACTCCAGCCTTTGCCGGAAATTACAAAAGCCCCACGTCACCGTCAACAGGCATTTTCGCTACTGTACAGAGGTGACCAAAAACTATTCCAGGACAACCTGGGGGATTTGTAGAAAGGTTTGCTGGCCCTGAACTCTTGTGACAGAGTGCTAGTTGCTGCGATAAGCATCACTGGTCAATATACACCTCGCAGCACAAATCTGTTCGCCTTGTCACTCAGTGTGTCACTGCATGGCAAACCACAGTATGCATGTATGCTGCAGGTTGCAGGGCCCGTTGTGTGTCTATATGCAGGATGCGCGCACATGATGGATCACAGACAATCAGCCAGCTGATGCCATTGCAGCCAAGCATACAGTCCACAAGCAGCCATCGCACAGGTACTTGGCGACGCAGCAAAAATGGAAGCGAGCTGTGGCACATTTGGTAGATGATCTTCCTGTGTTGACAACGACACTGCCTCAAAACGCATGCCAAAGGCAAGACAAAGGCCTTCAGACATGACCAAGTTGACCAACATGGAACCACGCTCCAATGACACACAAGGTGGCCGCAGAGGCGTTCCCACTAGTTGATGTACACCTCTGCTCTTGACAAAAGTGTGAAGCCGATGTGGGGTTCGCATCCTACCTACAGTTGACGTTACTTGCACAACACGTTAACGCGTGCATGCTGCGCATGCTCAAAGAACAGTACATCTGTGTGCCAACCGGCCTTGTGCAGCTCTTGCACAAAAGCTTTACCGTCACTTGGTCGAGCTGCCTTGACAACATCCAAAAGCAACTCGCCTCCCTCGCTGGCACTATCCCCGTTCTTGAACGAGGTGTACCCCTGCTCCACGAGTGCTTTGCGCACAGCATAGGCGTGTCGTGCACCCTCGAGCACTGTTGCGGAGGTCGCTCCCTCTAGCAGCAGCAAGTACACACATGCACTGCGTTGTGCGCTGCTGCTATTCACGCCGCTGTTGTCGACAACTGCGGTCGCTTTATTTGCGGCCGCGACTGCAGACATGCGCTGCTGCTGATCACCACTTGGCCTGTGGCTGCGGCTGCTTGAATTGCTGCGCACTGCAATCATGTAAGCATCTCCATTTGAACTGGCATAGTCCCACAACGCTTGCAGCTCATGGGACGTGCAAATCGCCTCGGATACTTGTGCGCCGATCACAAGGCTTGGTAGCTTGTGACGTGAGAGGTATGCACGCAGTGGGTGCAAGAAGATTGTCTCGTGCGCGCTGACAGCAGCTGGCTGAGGAATCGCACCGGTGGCTACCTCAGCATCAAGGATGAGCTCCAAACGCTGTGAGTCTATCGTAGGCAGCACTACGGGGCGAAGGCACTGGTACGTGGACGTCAAGTGCCCAAAGCACAGAATCGCTGCCGTAGGGGCCACGTAAGTCCACTCGGATCCGACTACTGCCGCCAAGGCAATACCCAGCCCCATGCCCGCCATGGAACTGATGATGACCTGCGAACCAGCTTTGCCGGTGATGTCGGCAAGGTTTTCACGCTTGGCGAACGCGTTGTGGATCGCAGCACGTGAGGCGCTAGCAGCAAGGAAGGAGACGTTCTTCCCTACATTAGCTACGCTGGCTAGCGCCACGAAGTAGCCTGGAAAGAAGGGGGAGAGAAGTTCTAGCGCGGTGCTCGCGTCCAGCGCCAGCGCGGAGACCATTCTCCAGAGCTTGGGGTTGGCATCGAAACGTGTGCTCACCATTGATGAGAATATGACTCCGCCGAGCTGCCCCAGCCCGTCCTTGATCACCCAGTTTAGCGCTGCAGCCAACGGGATGGCGCCAGAGCCAAGCCCTACTGCATGCAGCAGTGCCTGTGTCGACAGCACGCCGGCGGCAGAGCTGAAGACCATGGACGTAAACTGCCACCCTGTGTAGGATCCGTATCCTGCGTTGACAGCCTCAGGATAGCCAGCTGGAAGTATGGTCGCGAGCGCATTGTGTGATAGGTCCTGAAGCCTGGTCTTGCGGGGCATGCCATTGTCCACTTGGCGCAGGCAACCTCGCACATCTACCTGGTAGCATGTGAGCTGGGAGTTGGAGTCGGACTTGCCGATGGCCTGCGTAAACATGTAAAGAAGACAGCTGAGTGCAGGCAGCTCGGTGTACTGTATGTCGTATGTCGCCAAGCAGGGCTCTGCTTCAAGGCCTGCGCCTACATCAATGACCAGACAGAAGACAGTCAAGTGCAATCACTTGAATTTGTCAACAAGCAGGACACTGGTTCATGGTTGGACTGGCCAATGGCCTGAGCCTATGTCAATCACAAACAGGAGACAGTTAAAGGAAAATCAGTTCAGGGGTGCTGCTAATCGCAGGATATGTAGCAGGATTACTGGATCGCTATTGTTTGTTCTTCGTGGAAACTTGCAGAGGCATTAACGCACCTGCATGATTCCTGTGACGTCGGTGGTCCTTGAAGCCGGCTGGGTGTTGCCGAAGTTGCTGCTGTTGCGATGTGCAATCAGTGGCGAGCGCGGGTTGCACTGCTTGTCCTGCACTTTCCAGACTGCAGAAGTGCATCTGCAGTGATACCGGCAGCGCAAGGCTGGCTTTAAACGCAGACTTAGCATTGCTGCTTCCTGTAGGTAGTACTCAGGGGTGCTTTTACGTCCGCAACAACGCGCGAACTTCAATTCGCTTTGGCGCGCTTTATCTGGAAGCAAGAACCCCTTTAATACTGCAGAACCCCCCACCCCCCGTATTCATGGTTGCCCGGATATTTTTTTATTGTTGGAGAAAGTCACTCACAAAACAAATTGTTGTATTCAGGCGTCCCAACAAGTCGGAGGTCACGTGATGGCAATGTTGATCTGAGTAGCATGCCATATGGCTTGATTGCTTGTGGATTGCTTGTGGCATGCACTCTACACACCACATGCATGCGCGGACTTCATGGCATTACAACAACAGGCTTTTGGCAGACCACTGGCGAAGAAGCGAAGTACATCACTGTTCACCAAGAAATCATTGGATCTTGTTGTGGCCCAACTTGGCACCAGTGAGGCAGCGCTCAGGAACATGAGGCGGCTGAGGTGCCCCAAAAACGGATCGTGCAAGTGCGCAGCGCCGCATTGCGGGCCGGCGCCGCGCTCTTCCTCACTGAGCGTGGCCACAGGTGCAGCCCTCTGTCTCCGGCGCGACGAGCAATAAATACATAATATGCATGCTCTCATATCCTGAATTGTTGTGGCGCCTGCCGCCGCTGGCCCTCTCGCCCGCATTTGGCAGCAACAGCGTTGAGGGCGTACTGGCAAATACTGCTGAACGCTGTCACTACCGACATCGCGAGAAGGATCTCTTGGAAGGGCTGCACATGCATACTCTGCAGGTAGCGGGACTCTGTGCAGTGCTGACGTCAATGTGCAAGCACTTTAACCAGTCGTGGCTGAGCTAGTGGGCTTGTGCAATACCGTATACTTCTATAATGTATAAATATGCATACGTGTAGTAAACTTATCAAATACACAGGTTACTCACAGCTGCAGCACAGCATCTCGCGAACACGAATTCATCCAACACACACTGCGGCACTGCGAGGCAGCAGGAGGCCCTGAGCAGACCACAGGGTAGCAACTTGGTAGGAGCATACCTGAAGGGTATACCTTCTCTAACCTGTGCAAGCTTCAAGAAGTTGGCAAGGAACATATTTTACTGCCCTTCCAACGCGAACCATGGCACCAAGGGGTCCAAGCGTCGGGCCAACAACATCAACATGACAGGCATGGTAATGCCAGCTTTGCGAGTTCAGCAACAGTCCGGCAGATGGCAAGAGTCACTTGGTACCTTCACACATGACCTGCACAATCCAGCATGATGGCGGCACCCATTTGCAGCGATTGCTTACCATGCCTGGTAAATTTCCGACTTTCTTCAACAAACTAGACGCTGACGCACAGGGTTGGTGGTACGCCTGATGCGCATATTCATCAACTGCGCCATATAAGTATGTTTGGCTCGCCACATGACAAAATCACAAATGCGCCGTTGCACAACAAACTTTGTTCTGTTTTTCGATGTGTTGCATGTACAAAGTGCGCGAAAGTGCGCCCCAGTGGAATTTGCACATTGCACAGATGACGCAGTTCCTTGTTCCTGGACACACTAGCGTGTGAACAACATCCACTGCCACTGGCAAATATGCCCGCTGTTCCTTGTTTCTGGCTGTTGGCTGTTTGCTTGCTGTTTGGCAATCATTTCCTGGTGATGCTTGCTGGCTGCAAATGTAGGGTAGACTAAGTGCAGGTGAGCAATGGAGCTGTTGATGACTGAGATGTCCACTTCCACGCACTTGCCATCAGTCAGAGTCTGAGACCAAGTCGACGGTGTCAGAAGTTGCTGCGGCAGACGCGGTCGTGGCAATCGCAGCAGCGCTGCTGACGCCTGCAACAGCAGCAGCGCCGGCTCCACTGGCAGTGAAGCAGACGGCGTATGCTTCAGCATCCACAATCATGCGTGCAGCTTCTGGGGTGCTGACGGTGATGGCTGCTGCTGCCATGATTGCTATTCCTGATGTTGGGGCAGCGGCAGCAGGTGGCTGCTGTGGAGAAAAGAATGACTTCGGCGAATGCACAGGCTTGGCACGCTTCTTGGATGATGATGTTGTCCTGCTTGCCAAACTCACTGCCGCAACGGCCCGCTTTCCAGCTGGGGCTGCCTCGGCAGCTGTGCACGCCCCCACTGCTGCTGCTGCTGCCGCAGGCTTTGTCTTCGGTGTGTTTCCGCCGTTCACAGGAGAAAAGTAGCTCAGGACTGTGCGCTTGGGCGTGCTTGCCTTCTTCAACAGGTTCTCACGAATTGGTGCCACGGGCTCGGTGACCAGTGCCTCGCCGCTGCGCGTGCCCGCCTCCCGAGCAAGCTGTAGATATACATCATGCAGCAGCAGCAGTGTAAGCAGATGTGGAATATGAGCAGTCCATGTAAGACATGCACGCCTTGCAATGAAAATGATTAGCAGCAGTGGGTGCAATGTGCAGCATCAGATTTGAGGTACATGTGAAGTCGGCATTCATCAGACGATGCCCTTGCTAAATCGCTGTTGCTCGAATGGATAACTGTATATTGGTTGTGTGGTTACCGTAGATCACGGGGTATAAAACCCCCCCGTCTAGTCGCGCTGCGAGGCCCTTGCAGAGCCAACGGGGGGTTTTATTCGAGGGGGGGGTCTTATACAGCGTACCTCCCGTCTTGCACGCACGTGGGTGGCTGCGGTCGCATATATCGCATGATATATACTGCAGCAGTTCCGCTGCTGCAAGCAGCAGGCCACCAATGGACGTTCTGCAGCTCCTACCCAAGCACGCCTGGTGCGAACACCTCCATGGCAGTGCGAATGCACGGCTGCAGAGGCATTGCGCAGCAACGCAGCTCGCACCACCTGCTGTTGCTGCACCACACAACTTGTCCTCGAGCTGAATTATGCCGAAACGACTTGAAGTTCGCGTAACTGCCGTGCTTGCGTTGTGTACAACCCTCTTAACGACATGTGCCTACCCCGGTCTTAAACAGGTACCCCTGGTCTTGCATGCACGCCCACACCTCACAGAGGGCACGGGGGGTCTTATACCACGGCATAAGATGGGGGGGTCTCATACGAGAGGGGGTTGTATACCCCGTGATCTACAGTAGGTCATGCAAGTCATGTCACAAGTCAATATATGTGCTTGTATTTTATCGCGCCTTGTGTGCATGACATGAATGGCATGACATACGAGCAGAGCCATGAGCATGACCAGAGTCATTGTGACAAAAGTAACCCGCTGCAGCTCACAACACGGCCAAGGCATTGACATCGGTGTCTATTCCGTCACAGGCAATGTTACACACGTGCAGGTCATCTTGGAATCAAGCTCATGCTGTGAGATGACTATTTGCGGCCCGGCCGACCTGCAGCATGCCTGCGTCATCTCTGATTGCCATGGTGCATTGTGGATCAACCTTATGCATCAATCATGGTACGCAATGATCTGCAGCCGTGGCAGCAAATACCCACGTCCCTGACATGTCCCAGTCAGGTGGACGGTTCAAGAAAGGTACATAGAAGTAGGCAATACTTTGGTGGTGATTGTGAGCACTCAAAACTATGCTCCATCTGCCATAAGATCTTGTCTGAATCAACGATTGCTCAAGCCTTCCATCTCGTGCTGTTTGAGGTTGATGATCACAATGGACTTCAGCCTGCGTCAGAGAATAATAACACCGTAGATGATGGTCGTTCAAGCAAAGGCATTCAACGGGGCCAACCGTCTACTTCTGCAGAATGAAGTCGCTCACCTTGACAGCATGCAAATTGCGCTTGAGGTCATCCACCACAGCAGGTGGCAGCCGCACTCCCACAAGCTTCTCACCACTGTAATGCCACGGGGTAAGTGGAAGTTTATGTGAGTGTCTTCAATGATGCGTCAAAAATGAGAGTTGAGAGCCCTCCCGGTATTCCATTCAAACAGGTGCAGAAGGCACGCAGCTTTGCCTTAGTGGTCGTCAGTCATCAGCAACAACATTGCAGGTATTGCTTCAAGATGAACAGGAGCAACCTTACGGGATTGGGGGGGCAGACATCAGGCGATGAAAAAATCACATCAATTGTACTGACAGTGTAGAGGATGAGCCAGTAGAGGATGAGCCAGATTGTGAGATAACGTTGAAAGGACACACTTTACTTCCTCCGTCGTCAAACAGTAGCAGCATACAGCCTGAGTGCAGTCTCATGTAAAGCTCATCATGGGTCCTGTGCAGTTATGACCAACAAGCACTTGCAGTTCCGTTCAAGGTTTGACATAGGTCTACTCAGATCGCTCGCTGCTTTAAAGCCTAGAGGAACATGGTACTCGACCCCGGCCGCAAGGCACAAAGCTGAACTTTGCTGCTGGCCAGCCGCGCCCAGACAAGACCAAACAGAAAATGTGGCTGCCAACTCACTGCTGTGCACGCGCCAACAATCGTGAGCATGGACAGTCAAGTACTGCAAAATTACCAATTGGACGCTAAACAATTTGACCGGTCTCTTCAGCACAGTCTTCAGCAAAAAGGAAAGGAAACACACTTTCTGAAGCAGCCGAACACTTTGTTAGCAGCAGCTATAGAGGATATACGACATCCCGCACGCATGTGGAGTTGGAATTATCTATGGAAAGCAGGTGGCATGGAAATACGCATGCCATCAGTGAAGAATGTCATGTCTGTACCTGTCCAGTGCCACTCGATACACCTTGAGTGACTGCTCTGCCTTGGTCATGATCGTTGCACAGTTGGTCTTGGTGCGCTCAAGGGCATCCCAGATTGGCAGGACAGATCCATGCAGCATGCTGATGTGCATCAGCCGCGATCCCCTCGCTGCCGTTTTTGAGTCCTCATACACCTGTCGGCCAAAAAACATGTGGTCTGCATTCTTAGCGGGAATCAGGCTGTGGGCCTCGACAGCAATGTGTTGACCCATCTGTCATCTGACCGGTATGATGACAGCACAGGAGTTGAACTTGATGGATGAAGCATTTGAACCATTGTTGTTGCTGGTGCTGTAGTACCTAGGAGTTGGCGGTGTTATCAACAGTTGCCACCATCAATTGGTGGCACTGACAGGCAATATGTTAACGAGCATGCTCACCAGAAGAGCGGGCACATGTGCTTACCGCACAAACATGGGAACATGTACACCTGTGCTGCATTTGATGCATTGCAAAGCGCGCGCAGCAAGTGATTGCACCTCACAAGGCGGATCAGAATCTTGATGCTTGTCCCCTGCTGAGAAGGCTGTGAGGATATTTCCAGCTCATGAAGACCTAGCAAACGCTTGCTGCTCACTGTCGCCAGCATGCGGCCAACCATATCATCGTATAGATGACAAAGCAGCCATCTACAGTAGCACAAAGGAGACCACTGTCTAAGAATGCTGCAATTGGGCAACGGTATCAGACTGCAGAGTACTCCACTGCCAAGATGCACATACCTGTGTCCACGCAGCCTCAGCACTGGCCAGCGAGTCCGCCTCATCAGGGATGCGCCTGTACTTGACGGCTAGGTCCTCTCCATCCATTTCAAAAGGTGATGTCCCAGTGGAAGGGCGCGTGATGACAAAGCGCGTTCCCGCGTGCATCTGCACGTCAGCATCTTGCGCGCCCGCCACGTACCGCTGCACCGCCAGCAGCACTAGGTGCTGCTGAGTCGTAATGTCCCGGTGCACTGAGCGGTAGAAGCCGTTGGCCGCACTCTCCTGGGCAGCTGCACGCTTGGCGTTGGCATGGTCCCATGACACACCTCTGTCGAGCTCGATGGTAGAGAGACGTGTTTGACTGCCGCTGGCATCCACCGCGACCACCTGGTGAATGAGGATCATGCAAAATCTTCAAAGATGAATATATGTTGTAGTGCAGATAGTCATGACTGCTCAATCTAAATTGCTGATGGGAAAATGCGGCATACATCAGTACTGTGACAGCTGCTGCCAGTACTGAACACAAGTGCAGTAGAGGTATGCCAGACCCCAGAGCGTGAAGGGCTTTTCCTGTATCACTGGGCAATGGCGCATGGATAACAAGTACTACAGTACAGCATTGAACATAGACAACACATCCAACACACATCCTGTTCATCCTTCATGGCTGCGTCCAGAACAATGCAGGCATGGATCTGATACCACTGCAGCTGTGTGACGACAATCGTGCACTATGGCATGTGCATCAATGTTGGACCCATATTCTGGCTCTCACAGCAAAGCTGACATCATCATCATCAGTATCTGCAATGAATTGCAGTGCAACTGAAGATCACACTCCACGCACCTCTGGCTCATGAAGCAGCCTCACAGAAGACCCCAACAGGTCCGCCACACCAGCGTCGTATAAGCCAGCCGCCTTTGCCTCTCGCACAACGGCATCCAGCCGTGTAGCAAAGTAGGCAAACAGCAGGTTCTGCCGCGCCACTGGCAGGATCTGCAGTCGTGTCTGCGGTAGGCGGCAGCAGTTGGCATTTGAATTGAGCTACTTGATACAGTATCACTTGTTCACCATATCAATGCATCAGCATACTTCGAAGTATCACTGTATCTCAGCATCAAAACACATATCCCAAGCACACTCAATTGGCATGGATGCTTACACTACTACAGAAATAATCCTGCATGCGTGAGCCTCGTCGCATCAATGGTCTTGACAGATCATCACCTTACAAAAACAACGCATTGAAACATCACTTCGCACCGCAACATCATGTACATGATTACTTTCAAAGTATGTGATTTGTTCTGTTCTGTATATAGGCGTGCATGCGGTATCTCAGCATCAAAACACATATCCCAAGCACACTCAATTGGCATGGATGCATACACTACTACAGAAATAATCCTGCATGCGTGAGCCTCGTCGCATCAATGGTCTTGACAGATCATCACCTTACAAAAACAACGCATTGAAACATCACTTCGCACCGCAACATCATGTACATAATTACTTTCAAAGTATGTGATTTGTTCTGTTCTGTATATAGGCGTGCATGCGGTGGTGATGGGTTTCCTTGCAGGGATCAACGCAGGGGCTTGAGCGACTGATAGATTGTCACATTGCATACTGCACCGTGGCACGTCATGTTCAACTGCTCACCAGGAACATGGTGACGTTGCTGTAGTTCTGCATGGGCCAGACACCAGTGACAACACAGGGCGGGGCAGGGGATGTCAGTCCAAATAACTGTCATTGGCCACATGAGTCATTGAGAGAGAGTTCCCAGCAAGGAAAGGAAGGAGTGTTCTAGATGTACAGATTTTGCAGTGTCAGCCTACCGCATTCCAAAACTGTGCTCAGCAGGAACACCACACAAACCAAGCTTCAAACAAAAAGCATGCACTGGACAATGCCAGATCAAGTATTCAGTTGCTGCCGCTGATGCAATGGTGGCATGAGGTGCAAGACATGTACTTCTTGAAGTGTATTAGTGATGCATTCATGCATGTTGATGATGCCGTCAGCAGCAAAAAGTTGATTTGATACCAGTCAGCTATTTTGCGCCTGTTGTCTGCAACGGTATGGCTCTTGCATTTGAACTATGCACGTTGCAACATCATGCCACCTGCAAGACAAAAGAAAGCAATTGCGGGCATAGGGAAACCCAGAGACCTGTCCACTCTTTAATGGTCTGATGGCATTGTAGCAGCAGCACCATGCATACCTTCTGCTCCAAGCCCATTGCCTCAAGCCCCTCCTTTGCTGCCGTCAGCACTTTCAGCAGTGCATCTGCGTTTCCCGGATCCTCATCGGCCTCCCCGGCAATGACCCTGACCCCAATGTATGGTGCCAACGATGCCAGTGCAACTCCTGGTGCCAAGGCAGTGGCAGTCTGGAGCGATGCACACACAGTCTTCAGGGCCGTTCGTCCGTACTGTGGCGCACGCAACACATATCACATCCGTCAGTGATCGGATTCCGGACGTATGATGATGTAAATGGGTGCGCATTCATCCACCACTGCACAGCGCACCTACGGACAAAGTCTTTATCGACGACTGCCTGAGCACAGCAGCAGCACAAGACACTGGCACTCATGATATGCAGTATCAATAATGCACATGATTGTCCATGCTGAGCAATACCAATCAACTAGTCAAAGGCCACAACCAATCTTGGGTATATCTGTACATACAATTGCAATGTGGCCTTGTACACAATTATTTGCTTCGCCTTGCCTGTCTTGACATCACTTTTTTGTTATGGTAGGATGCATGATGCACCCATGTCTACAGCTACCAGCTTGTGAATAATGCGTGCACATGTTTCGACAAAAGGCTGCAATTTATGCACGTGTTGCAGGTGTAATCATACTGCTGTACAGCAAGTGTGGTGGTCCTGCAAACTTATGGAGCTGCGCAAGAAACTAACTTTGTTGTCCAGGTCAAAGGCGCTCATGTCTCCGCCTGATGCCGCACGCCTGTCGCCCTTTGTCAGCGCTCCCAGGCTCATGAGCCGCTTGGCAACAGCACTAGCAAAACGACGCTCGCCGCCCAGGTTGGTCATCAGCAGTTTGTAGAGGGGTGCACTCTCTTGGTGGCTGCGGTGGCTCCTGCCTAGCTGCTGAATGCTCTTGTCCGCCGCCCACGCAAGCTGTCGTCAGAGTGCAATGCAGCAGAGGTCACGATTAACTGAAATGCATGGGGGCCGCCCTCAATGGCTGCATGATGCTGCTGCTAGAGTGGCAATAGCCGCACCTGCAGTTAACTGCATATTGCATCATGTTATGAGCCTACCATGTTGAAAATGCGGATACATGCGGCCAGTGGAGCGTGGATCACTTCAGGTACCCAAAGCCTACACATGGCCAGTTGTGCCAAATGCGCTGCATCAAGAAGGAGCTGTGCGATGGCAGATTGAGACATCACTGGCGTAGTGCTACTCGTGAGTCGAAGTGCATCAGTGAGCTGCGCAACTGGTGGAAAACAATAAACCCCTATAGCCTTTGTGAGCAAGCATGCAACCGCGTGTTTAGTGTCAGCTGCCTGTGAAGTGGCTAGATGCTAATGCCACGGTGTAGATCTGCATGACAGAAAGCTTGCGAACAATGAAAATGAGCTGCTTTCAAGCATCTTGCACACCAAGCACAGGTTGTTTTCGTCGCGCGCATGCTATGTAATCACCTCAAGAGTGATGTGCACCCGGCGCCTGTTGCTTGCGCCTGAACCGACCGCAGCGTGGAGAGATATGCCAGTAGATGCTGCATCACTGATTATCGCCACATGCTGTGATGAGGACAATCAACAACAAAATGAGTGGTCATATATGGCATGGTGATTATGCGCGGACTCAAGCAAACAGCAAGTGATGACTGTTGTCAAGAACACAGCGTGTGCGCAAATACAGCTGTCTCAGTAGTAGCGATGAAAGCAGCTGTTGAATAAGTGAATATGAGCAAAGAGTCGATCGAATAGCCAAGTGACAACCATGACACTGTACAGTTGTGCAAAGACAAACTACCATGCTCACCTTCCTGCCGGCCATGAAGTGCTTGCGCTCCTGAGGGTATGGAATTGGCAGCCAAACAGGTAAGTGTCAGTTAGCAGTAAACTTGAACACGTGCTGGCAACCTGTTCAGCACTGCATTGCCATACTGACCAGAAGCAGCTTGAACTCTGGCAACGCGTTGTGATCGAACAAACCTTCACAAAGAATGTTGAACCTCGAGAGGCAAGCAGCAGACTGTGAATTTCATGACACCGCATGTTACCTGTATATTGAGGCTCTCGTGCTGCCCTTCTGGCCTGAGTTCGTATCGCAACTTGCCGGTCCTCTGGCACCTGCAAGCAAGGTTTGGCTATTTGTTGAGTATAAATTTCAAAAGGGGAGTTGTATGTCCGCTAATTGTTGCTACTGTAACGTATAATGGCAATCCCGGTCGGTCCTCATTGGCCAACTGCTGTGCTTTAAGGCGAGGGTGTAAAATGCGCGGAATCTGGGAACACGACTGTGCATGTAACGGACTGCAGCTCGAGCACACAAGCCAGGCTGAAGCGCCCAATGGCATTTGACATGGGCAGGCTGCTCATTATGCAGTATGTAACAGCATGAATTCGTCTCCACCACAACAAGAGAGATAAAGCAGGAGTATGACTTTTGCTGATTGCAAGCGTGGTGGCGCATCAACAACAACAAAGTATAGAGATTCAGTAACGACAGTACTGCTGCTCTGTCGTCTGTGCCCAAAAGGGTTGTGGAAAGATGAAAAAGATGTACTTTAGAGGTAGACTATGGCATGTGACCAAATGATGCGCTGTGCTACAGAATCAAATCGGTACTTCCGAAGTATGACCTCATGAAATGGCACACATGATATTCACACCTGGCAATCCTGGCCTTGCGACCAGTCATTTCCGCCACATTTGCTGGACCGCCAAGTGCATCTATCAGTGCGTCCAGGGGTGATGGCGGCAGGTCCAGTGCTTGCAGATCTTCCAACAGCTTCTCACGTGCTGCCACACACTCGGCAAGCTCCTGAGACTGCTGCACGGCCTCTGCCTGCAAGCAGGCACATGCAGCAAAGATTGGCACAGAGAAATACATTGCACCCTGGGAGTCCACAAAACCTTACTTGCATCTGCGCATGGGATTTTCCATGAGCTAGCAGCTCCTGGGGCAAATTGGAGGGTGACATGTGCTCAAGGCCTGCAAAGAGAAGATGCACATGTCCTCAAGGCTCATGACCCAGCCAGCAATGATCATGCATATGCCATCAAGTAAACCTGATGCCAGCCACATGGCGCCAAAGTCATTTCGAAACAAGCAACATTCATCGATACAGCACCTGTGTGGTGCAGTGATGATGAATGTTTTTGCCCATTTTGCTAAAAATGCATATATGAATAGGGTTGGGGTCGGGGGTTGTTTCGGAATGCATATATGAGTAGGGTTGGGTCAGGTTTTTTTTGTATATGGGCGTATGTAAACAATACAACTTTACTGTACGAGAACTTTGTAGATGGCGTCAGAACTCATATAAGTGTGCCATGCCGGCTTGAAGCTCAACGAAACTAAAGCACAGCAAACAAGGCACATAACTGAGGGTCGCAAAGACGTCACACAGGTCCTGACTTATTTGACCACACTGGCGGCAGGCGACCTAGCACAAGCTAGGTTTGCCGCAACCCTTGCTAACCTTACCTCCAACCTGAGCCTGACCCGAAGCTACCAACTATTTTTCGGTTGCTATGCCGTATGCTACACAAGACGCACCTCCTTGAGCAGCCCCTGCCGCTGGATCATCATGCTCTGCCACAACTGGGTCTCACTGACGGCAACCCCCGATGCCCTTGCTGCATCCATCCGCGCTTTGAGCATCGATTTGTAGTCGTCTTCTGTTGGCACCGTGCGCTGCTCCGGCTTTGTCCTGACAGGGAAGAACTGCGTGATGAAGCGATGCGCGCTGTGTCGCGCAGAGCTGACCATTCCGCGCACTGTTTCGCCGGGCCGTTTGCCTGCATGAAGCAAGTATGGCATTTTGTATCAATACTACAATAGCAGTGGCTCTTGATGACTACGCAAATTGTGATGCAAGTGTACAGTAATGTTGCTTTATGCAGTGAGTCACTGCTCTGTAGGGCGCTAGCTGTTAAAAATAAACGTACTTCGAAGTAGGTTTAAATATCATGAAGGATCGGACAAGTGGAATTACACCTGTGTGTCGAAGCTCTGCTGTGGCTGGCCGTGCCACAAAAGATCCTGCAGCCATCTCTCACCTTTGCAACTACACATCACCTGTAGCTTCAATCACATGCCCAGAACCGCAACGAAAAACTTAAATTTGCAGCACATGGCTAGGCTCTAGGAAGTGTAATGCCGAGCTTGTACAATTTGCTCACCTAGTTTCTCCATGGCGCATTCCAGACCAGCCTCGCCTGTAGATTGCAGTCCAATGACAACGCTGTGGCCCTCTGCAATAGCGCGCTGTGAGCAGTCCACAGCAAATGGCACCTGGGCAACGAGACAACCATGGCGGCTGATGTCACCTGTGCTGCACCAGTGCACACTATTGCATAACACCATCATTTGGGTGACATCATGATCAGCCACAACTGAACTCATCAGATCACACCAGACATGTTTGAACGCATGTGGGGGAGTGGTGAAAATGTGCTCAACGCGCTGGACTCTATGTAGACTCAGAGTGTCAATGAGGTGTTGTAAGCATGGGCCTGGGCCACTGACACAATTCAAATATACTCTCACTGCGTATGTTGTTGCACAATGCGCACACTGCACCAGACAGTCGTGCCACTGTCGTGCTGGCTTTTGACGTGCTGCACATTGTATATAGTGTGCACTTGCTATGTGCCACAATGTGATTTACCATGTGTGCAGTTGGACGCAATTGGGCACGGTTGCAGTTGGTGAATGTAATGTCAGAGCACTCGCCACAATGTGAACACAATCATTGCGCACTAACAATATGATTTGTATCGTCAAGGATGATGCAGGCCTCAATCACCATTGCCCGTGCGAGCAAGGACAAGACATTGCAGACATCTTGAGTAGTATCGTACTGCAGCACATAAGCAGCATTGCTGCACATGGACATGGACAAGGGCCAATCACGGCTCGTAGATACAGTGCTGTCATCATGGTTTCCTTACTGGCTTTGTTGGAGTTTATGTGTGGACAGGCCTGTCAGTTGTGACAAAATGCAGAGGTGACAAAGCACAGAGCTGACCAACAGGCAACGTTGGCTGTCTTACCTTGTATGCAATTGCAAGCTCCTTGAAGAAACGCATGCACACCGCCCAAAACATGCGCATGGGGTTGCACACGTGCACTCCGTTGACACATTCCTTGGCACTGCAGGCGCCCATGACGCCCGTCAGCCTCACCGCCTGCTCCAGTTCTGATCGCAAGTGCTGCCAGAATTTGCATGCTGCGTCGTTCTGCGCGACAGCCTGGAGGGGCAGCTCACACTCAACCTGCGTTAAACAATGGATATATGGATTGTGCGGAAAACCCTGAGTCAACCTATGAGGGCACCAACATCGTACATTTCAAACAAGCAAATGATGACACTGACGGATGGATCATGTGATGTAAATGCTGTGCTGGAGAGACACCACAAGATGAAGCCACAGAGTGTACAGATTGACAAATGCATGACTGGCTCACATGACACATGGCAATGGCATTTATCAGCAGGCTCTTGCGTCCACAACAAGTTCGTGATGGTGCCTGCTACGCATCATGTCATTGCGTCATCATACTTGTTGCGGACATTCCATGTCCTTGGGGCAGCAGCAAAGTTAAGCGAATGTGCCACTTATTTGCTGTAATGTTGTCCTACTTGCTTGAATCGGGTGCTTTAGGGCGCCAGCAAGCTTGAGGTCCAACAACTCAAAGTATGACTACACTGCAAAGTAAATAGGACTTCATACTGCCACGGCTTCAAAAAAAGTGTGCAGGTAGGCGACTCTTCTTTCAGCATTTGCAAAGCTGTTCATGCTGCTGACCGTGTCAAACTCCGCTCCCTGCCAGCTGAGGCCACGCGAAACATATGCGCCCGCTGCTTTGAGCTCCAGTGCCAGCATCTCTAGTGCACCAAGTCCGCGCTTGTCCATGCTCTCCTGCACATATCCGGCAGGAAAGCAGAAACAAGTTATATGGAGCACTAAGGACAGGCAGCTGATTCTGAAACTTTGTGCGAGCGTCACACATGTGTCGTCCGTTGCAGGTGACACGATTTGTTGCATACAGTAGTAACTGAAACTCATGGGCATGTGGTACAGAAGCTATGACGCTGTTGATAACAAGTGCCCCCTGAAAAGCACAGAATGACGGCATGCAGCTTGTTTGCTCTGCATTGAGACAATGTGCAGACACATTTGGACTGCATCGCCTGACGGAGACTTGCAACGGTGCACTTCTTTCATTAATGAATCAAGCAACTCATGCACTCACCATGAAATCCTTGAAGCACGAGAAAGGCGTCTGTGGGCCCCACAATCCCAGTCGGTCACAGTACGCCAGATTTGTGACATCGGTGACACCGGTCGCGGACAGGTACACAACTCGCGCCAGCGGGAGCGCATCCTGCAACAGCGACAGCACACACAAATAGCACACGAAAGAGCTTCAGCCACAACAAGTAATTTTTAGTAGGTACGATATAATGATGCCACTCTGTCAAGGGCATAAACAGTGCGCTGCACAAAGCTTATTGGCAAAATGGACACGATAGCATTTCAAGCTGAGGTATCAGATCACATCTTAGAAGCCATCAAATGTTGATACGGAACTTGCCTGTAGTGCCAGTACCGCTTGAGAGACCTTGGTGGAGCTTTCCTCCTTCTTGGCATTGAAGTTCTTGGCCTGCATCAAATGAGCGTTCATCAGATCTTGTCAGGTTTTGCAGGTGCAGTAACACTGGTAATATCAGGATACTCAAGTCAGCACTTTACGCTGTTGGAACATTGGCGGGGCAGTTCATAAGTGATGATTTCATGTGAAAGCGCACGTACAACAGGAAGAAACACCAGTAACATTTTGGGGTGGGGTTAAATTGCAGGCACGGTATCAATGAGGTGGGCAGATCTGCTAATGACATATGGATTTGACTGCTTTCCTGCAATTGGAGTTTGTACTTGTAAAATAGACATTGCTCAGTTGCTCAGCAGCTGTGAGATATTGCCAGACAACTCTGCATAGAGCACATTATCATACCTCTAACTGCAGGGTGACAGTAAGCTAAGCATGCCAGACATACCCAGCATAACATATTTGCCCTCACTGCACCAGCCAGGCGACCAGGTGTCGTGCACATGCGCGCGCCTTACAGCCATGCCAGACTTACTAATCATCTCGAGAGCGGATGAGTCAGCATATGCAAGCTCATTGTCATTGGGTTCTGGGTATGTTCAGCTCCAATTGAGTTTGCTGCTAAACATGGCATGACGTGCGTGCACATCTCACTGCTTTACATAAAAGAGCCAATGCGCACCATGCAACTTTTGACAAAGAGGAACATCGTGCTGATTGCTTCAACATTTGAAAAACTTCAATTCAGTTTTACGCAGGGCTGCGCACCTTGTGGGCTTCGTCCATCATTATGCACCCATCAAACTCATGGCCTCCACACCAGTCAACGATCTGTTGCAGCCTTGAGCGTTTGTTCCCCCCTGAAGTACCTGCAGCGACACCAGAAAAATCGGCGCAGTTCATCAGCACCAAGATTAAGTTAGAGGTAGCCAACGGTGTGGGGTCAGAACAAGGCAGCGCATTGAACAGCACCGTCGAAGGTGCCACTTGACTTCAACCACGGCTTGTCTACTTTTGTTGCAGTTCACCAGCACAGCGGCAAGCACTGCTAAGGACGTGCTCATTATACAATCCTGCAGCGCCCAGCTGAACCCCAACATAAAGGCCCATTCTCCTGTACTACAGAAGCACAGTAGCTAAATGCTTTTCTCAGGCAATCAACACCCTAAGAAAGTAATTAAATTGGCTCGTGCGGTACATTGTCAAGTATCAGTACCGCTTGTGCGTGGCTCAGTGTGGCACTTTATGGTCGACACTATACCATGCGTACCTTTTCCGCTGCTGATGAGCGTTGAGTATGTGGTGAAAAGTACTCCATCACGGGCACTGGATCCAGTACCCAAGCCTTTTGACGATGCCGCGTCAAGCGCTTGGCACCCATCTATAACATTGATGTGACATCCAATGTCTGCCAGATCACGCTCTGCATCTGCTCGTAGGTCACTGGCGATGGACAGCCTGTCATGCAGAACAACATGTTGCAAACATGACGTTATGACATCACGTGAATGTGTTGTCCAACAAAGCATGGACTGATCAAGAGCGACAATTGCTTACACATTCCATCAGCTGCGCGTCATGGACAACAGCAAATTGTTTGCAACAGCAAAACATCTCAACCATTGTGACATGTTCAATTTCGCGCGGCCTGGTGGCAGCTGCAACTGACTTGTCATAAGAAGAGTCTGCAGCACAACTGGCATAACGTCAACTGCGCAAAGTTTCAAGCTGGGCGCTGGCAAAGTCAGTTTAACCGATGATTTTCTGTGCCACACACGTCCAGGATCTGTCGCAAAAAAATATGTCAAGCTGAAGCACTTGCTCCCACGGGAGGGTGTGCAGACGACACCACGCCAACGAACCACTTCATGAAGCATAGCATACAGTGTCAAGCGATGCGCTTCATCACAGCATTATGCCAGAAACACCACACTCGAGCTTGGAAGATTTTTGCCGCTCAAATACAGACCGTCACGGGTTCACAAGTTGTTCACATTCGTCATGTGAGGGCATCAGGTAAAACCCGGCCATCAGCGTCAACATGCAAAGTCAATTTACCAGCTTACAAATGACGAGGATTTGGCAATCTTGAAAAAAATAGCTTTGAAAACACTTTCAGAGCAACAGAAGCGTTTGAGGGATCACAGACTTTGAGGCGCCAGTGGGGTCTATGAATATGTATGCCTGCATCTTTGCGTCGCAGCCTACTTAGCTCGCATGACTGTTGCAGCCTGGCTGACAGCCATTGTTGACATAGGCGATGTTCTTGTAACTTCAAAGTACTTTGAAGCATTTTTTAACGCAAGAAGCACAACACGAATTTTGGGTACCCATCCGAATGAAGCAAGAACAGGGGCTGTGTGCAATGTAGACAAAGGGGACGTGCATTGCAGCACGAGCTGAAATTATGTGATTACGCTGCCGTAGCTATTATCTTGTCTCTCGAAGGCGTCACAAGAATAGACACCTTGCGACATGTATTGGTGCATCACTACAACTGACCATCAGCATGCATCTCACGCGAATTTCAAGGGATTGCCTGCCACAGTATATGTGTTACTTGCAACTAAGTACAACCTTCATGCTTCTCGAGTGATGCCCTGTGAAGCATGCTGGTGTGCTGGTGACTGTGAACAGCACTCACCAGACATGCTTGGTGCGGCCCCGTGCATAGTTGTCCAGAATGATCTGCACGAGTAACCAGTAGATCCGGATCACAAAGTTTGCAATCAGCATTGTATGCATCAGCCCAAAGGGATTTGCTTCGCGCACAGATGGTGCGGCAGCACCAGGGCATGCGCATCATTACACCTATTGTGCACGACTCCCTCAGCAAGCCAGCAGAGCAGAAATTGTTGTTGCACTAGCAGATTGATAACATGATGAACAGTCATACAAGCGGTGCACACTGTCAAGACAATGCGTTGGGGTCTTCACTGATGTCTACAGCGCTGCCATGTGCGGTAAGCCAAGCGCAAAGGGGCTGGGCACCTTTGGGATACTTCAAGATGAAGCTGAACAACTTCACTTATTATGCTCGAAGGACTAGCCAAAAGAGTTTGTGGTTGTAGTGCTGTTTCACAAATCACCACTGTTCAAACAGGATAAGATTGCAGTACTGGTCAAGCGGCGAAGTCTCACCCCTGCAATCTGCCTGCCCTTGCCAACTCCTGCGCCATCGCCAATGAACATGCCGCTGCGCTTCCCACTTGGCAATATGCTTTGGTGTCGCTGGCATGCGTACAGCACCCCCTCCAGCTGCAGACTGCTGAGGAGCCGCTTCTCCGCAATGCCGTTCTGCAGACAATGCGACAAGGTATAATAAGTCAACCTACTGTAGCTTGCGCTATGCACCCAGAGCTGCAGTCGACGCTATCTCGATGAGGTGCACACGAGTGTGTCTCGTAAGATATGATATGGCATGCATGCCATGAACCGCAAGCCCGCTCAGCCTGGATGCAAGCGCGCAGGCCCATGTGATGGGAGGTAGTTGCCTGGGGCCCCATGCTCAGACCACTAAATAGCGAGCACAAGTCAGTGGGGCAGACGACATGTGATGAGACTTGCGCTGGCATTTTCAGAATAAAGTGAGACTGTGATGTTGAATGATGCATATGCTGCTAAGCCTGGAATGCGAGGTCCTCGCATCTGCACCATGTAAATGCGTCATTGCGTCTGTCGTTCGATAATTCAGGACGTCACACAGTGTAGTATTAGGTATCAGCATTGCATGATGTTTCAACAAGTGCTTCTTTGGATGCGCGCACGTCGTGTCGTGTGGCAACTTGATGGTACTCACAAAGTTCTTGAAAACACTTTGTGCATCCGTGAAAGCCAGTCACAACTTGTTTAGAAAACGCAACAGCAGTACAGCGTTTCTTATGTGGATAGATGTCGTCATGTTTGGTCAGACTGGAATTGATTGGACTAGCTTTACAGTAACAAGTAGCTATGTTTGCAGCAGCACTACAGTGGCACAGAATTTCAGCACTCACTAGGAATGCAGGAACCTTGTTGGTGTACGTTCGTGGTCCTTTTGAGGTGTGCGCATCCATGTACACTACGTCAGCAGCACTCCAGGGCATCTCAGAGCCATCAACATCCAAGAACTCAGCACAGACATGTTGGGGCTGGACTGGACAAATCAGTGATGCATGCAGTGCAGACTAAGTACACAACCAGCAGACGTTAAGCACTTACTTGGAACACGTCGCTAGGGTAGGCCAGAGGAGGCAGCGGCACTGCAGAAAGCAAAGCTGACTCCGCCACCAGCCCAGGATGCTGATGTCCGATCGCCATTGTGGAGCATGAGTAATTGGCAAATATCTCCTGATCCACATCCTCATGAATAGCAGCGTCCTCCTCCTGAGGTGAGGCAGCGAAAGAGCCAAAGATCAGAAGCCTTGGTTGTAGATTGCACGCGTCATGAGAAGGCGTCAAGATCAATCGCAAAGATGTGAACTACGAACAAGCGGGGCGGTGTACACTACTCTGGAAGTTGGAAAAAAACAATCAGCTTTCATTTCTCACGGCACGGAGCAACAGCATGCCTACCTGCTGTCTGGCTTTAGCTGCCGCTTCAACTGCAGCAGCCGCTGCAGCTTGAACTACGAACAAGCGGGGCGGTGTACACTACCCTGGAAGTTGGAAAAAAACAATCAGCTTTCATTTCTCACGGCACGGGGCAACAGCATGCCTACCTGCTGTCTGGCTTTAGCTGCCGCTTCAACTGCAGCAGCCGCTGCAGCTTCAGCAGTCGCCATGACGAGGCTTCAGCTGTAACAGTATAGCACTCACGCGCGCTTCTAAGTTTGAAAATTGGCGCGGCATCAAAACGGGGGATCACGACATAAGACGCTCGATATAAGAGGGTCACGATATATATACGAGCGGTCTGACGGCTGAACACGGATCTGGTCGATATGAAAACGAATCAAAAGATCGTAGAGCTCTATGTATATCAGCGGTGCTGCTCGGGGCTGCCTTTTTTTATGAGTGCCGTACCGTAATTCCGGCGATTCTCAGGCTAAGCGCGGTCGGTTAGGGTTAGCGCAAACGCTAGCCAGCGAGTAATGCGGTGTATGACGCTGACGCGCGTTGTACTCCAAAGCGGATGACAGCGAGCCATATATTGACTTACCAGGGGCGTGAAGAGGAAGAAACCAGCAGCAGTCAGCGCACAGACCAGTAGGATGAGAGATGCTTGGCCAGGGATGCTCACAGGGAGATGTCTCTCGGCAAGGTCAGGGTCAGACTGTAGGGTTAGGGCTGGTATGTATTATAATCATCACTGTGGGGTTGTGCCTGCACGGCCCCAGTTCTTGTCAGTCAGCAAATATCACGGCTCCAGGATAAAGACAGCTGAAGCCAACAACCATCAATCATCATGGACCCCTTCACATCAGCATCAACTAAAGCAGCACCATCCACAAGTAAGACAGGCACAATAGCCCTCTGAGTCAATTTCAAGCTAGTGTATGACAAGCGACAACAAGCAGTATGCAGAGCCGTTGCATGTGATCTTCTAACTCTCAATGATGTCATAGCTGGAGCCGGTGTCGGCCAAGGGTCCAATGGCATAGCTTTTCAGCTGGTGCTGCAATGGATGCTGGGTCTCGCACTCTTCACGCCATATGCTGCCGCACATGTGGCAAGACTTCCTACACGCTCGCTCCTGTCGAGCTCCCGCATGCGTTCAAGAGGCGCGATATAGTGTTCACAACAGGATTTACGGCTCGCTACAGAGTCTGGTGCGATAACCTCATTTGCGGCGCAGTTGCGGTAGAGAGTGCAGCCCTTATCCTTGCGACTGCAATGCTCTAAAGCTCTTTAGTTCCGGCACAAAGGCGGGTCTCTTGCATGCTGTAACCTCTTCGTCACATCTTGGATTATCCCGGCTGCTTTGCCGCCACCAACACCAAAACAGACAAATTTTGCTTCAACAAGAGTAGTCTAAAGCACTTGGCGTCAAACTGATGCGCATAGTAGTTTGTCTTGGCTTGTTGGCGTGCCGAACATGGAACCTACATCCACAGCTGCCCGCGCCACATTACTGGCACACAGCAGCTCGAGCCTCCGTGTAACTGACATCGATCATGTGCGGCAGGTGGAGTATAGGGTCATCGCACGCGCTCATGCTGCAGAGGCAAACAATGCTTCAGCACCACCATGTCCATGCGCTGCAGCTCCGCTCCCGGGTAGAGCAAGTGTAAAAACGCCATCCCGGGTTCCATTGTGACCGACCGGAACACGCAAGTACTGCTACACCAGCCTCAGCAGCGCGCCGCACATCCTATATGCAATAGTATGTTGTGCACCACGAGTCGTGCCCCTTGATTGGAGGAGCTCCAGAAAGCGTGCAAGGAGCCGTTGGGCTCCTACCACAGAGGCGGCAGCATGGCGTTGCAAGCTCAACACCTAGCGCCCATCAAAGCACCTGCTGAAAACTTACGCCATCAAAACACTTGCTGACACTGGGACTTGCTATGACAGCAAGAAGAAATGCCAGACCATATGGATCGCTCGCTTCATCAAGAGCAGAACCAAGCAAGCTGCTGCACCTGCCCGCACAGGGTGTGAGATTTCTGCAATGGCCATTTCTGCCGCGTCTGCACACGATTTTTGTTTCGCAGAGTGCCAATGAGCTGCAAACACAATGACGGAGCAGTTCATTCCAGTGGATTACTGGTGCTTCGAAATTCAAACAATGTAACGGCGCATTTTAAAACAAATACGGCCCACTCACCTGTGAGCAAGGTTTAACAGCAGAAATAAAATTTTACTCAATGTGTCCAGCTTGTGCACAGCACAACACAGACACTATCTGACTTGTGCAGTCAGGTCTCAACATTGGCAACCAAGATACAACATCGGTTACATAAACATAAATGCTTGTGCAGCCCAGTCTGCTCAATGGCAACCAAGATACGACATTGCACACATGCTTTGTGAGAGTGACTGGCCCAGCCCAGTCTCCACTACTTTCCGCCTGGGCGTATACGTGCATGCGAGATACTTTGTGAAGTGAAGAAGTATTTCTCAAGCTAGCAGCAAAGCGCGCGGCAGAAGACAGGTGAGGACAATGCAGCACAGTACAATATCTAATGTATTCATATTGCAAGTGCCATGCCTGTGTACTGCTGAGACAACTATGAGGTGCAGAGCGGATGGACCAGTGTGCCAAAGACGATGTCTTTTCACAATACCTGCAATACTAAGTGCTGCTGCACACCATACCAATGATTTCCAACTGTCATTGCAAGACAGGTGTCACCTAGTACTCCTTCTTCTCCTCTTTGATGATATTGTGGATGTCCTTGGCCTGCTCGTTCATGCGTCCTTCCCTGCTGATTGCCTTGTCAAACTTGTCAAAGCCCTCCTCTGTGGCTTCCTCCAAACTGTGCACTGCATCCTCGACACCATGGACAACCTTGTCTACCAGGCTGGCTGCACCATCTTGTAACCTCTCCTCGCTGTCGTTGACATGATCTGCCCTCAGCACAAAAGTCCGTGCTCCAGTGCTGGTGTGGGTAAGCGAACGGCTGCCCGTCAGCACAAAAGCCGCCGTCTGTTGAATGCTGAGGAGGCTTGCCACCAGCATGCAAAACGTCCGCAGGTACGCCATTGTTGAGAAGCTTGTGTAAAAAACTGCAGGAGCAGCAGCAGCAGCGGAGCTTTTGGTTGGCATGTAATATAGTGGGGTTTGTGCAACATTTTTTTTGCCCCAAGTCCATGACAACAAAACAGCCTGCGCTTGTCATGGCACTGGTGCTCAAGAGCATCGCCGATGTTTCTCAGGGGACAGTACACCCAATGTAGTCGGACACAGCCCCGTACTGCGCTGCAGTTGCCACAGCAGCCTGAGCCACTGAGGTGTCCACTATGCACACTGGCATTTTGGCAGCTTGGTCAGAAAGAGGACAGCAAACAGCGAGGCAAACTGTCAGCTGCGAGCCGCATGGCACCGGTAGTGGCCCACTTCAACGGTGGTAGCTGCACGAGGTCGATGCTGAACCCTGAGGCGAGCACATCACACTGTCAGCAAAATCCGGCGGCAGCATACGCCAAGGGCATCCGGCAGCAGGTTGATCACGACCCATCCGGTGACCGTGCCCCTTCAGGCAGCAGTACCTGCAGCACTGGGGCACACCATGCCAAGCATGTGCAGGAGATGAGCACCATGTATGGTTGCACGGCAGAAGACTTCCTACGGGCGGTAAGGAAGCTGAGTGCATGCACAGGTGCCTGCGGCCTGGTCCATATGTCAGCCAGCGCGGGGCAGAGGCAATGCGCGCTGACCTCGCCATGCCACACGTGTCGACGGAATGGAAGCGCCCCCACGCGCGCACGCCCGGCAGTACCCCCGGGCCAGTCCGAGGGCGGGGGTGCGGGTAGCGACGGCGCGGCCGCGGCGGCGGGGGCTGCCGCAGCGACACCTCCAAAACTACCGGCGGTGCCGGCTAGTGGCGCTGCCAACTCAAAGTCTAGCAAGAAACGCCCGGCGGCCACGGCAACCGGCGCGCAACGCCGGCGCCGAACGGCAGCTGCTGCGGCACCGCCTAGCAGCGCCGGCAGCCGCACTCAGTCTGACAGCCTGAGGCTGCAGGACAGCAGCCCCCCCCGCGGGACGGCCGTGGGATGGGCGGACATGGACGTGGACCCGCCGGACGATGCCGCGTCACCGCCCCCCCCGACCACCACCACCAGTGGCAGGCCCTCAAAGCCCCAGGCACGAGCATCCCTGGCTTGGGACCTCTCGACGCCCTCGGTCGTCCACGCACTTGACCAGACCAATGAGGCGGATCTACTGCTGCTGCGGTTCACCACGACTGCCAACCCCTTCCGCACTCAGCTGCAGTGCACCCAGTGGGCACGGCTAGTGGAGCACGCCACACGACTACTGGCGGACGCCACAGACAGTGCACGTGAGGCGGCACGGGTGCGCCTCCACCATGGTGCCGGGGCGTTTGCTCATCAGGTTTCTCAGACTCTAGTGCAGCGCGGCTACAGGCTGCTGCACCTGCTAGCAGCGATGGCCTTTGGTAGGCAACCGGAGGGAACCGGTATGCCGCCTGCGGCCCGGCTGGCAGCGTTGCTGTCTGGCGACTTCGCGGAGCTACTGAGAAAGACGCTGTCAGCAGCAGCGGCGCTGCGGGCCCCCAAACCAAACAACGCAGCTATGGCGTCGGCACAAACGAACTTCGATGCCGACTGGACGGAGGCTGACTCCAGGCAGCAAACAGCATGCGCTGCCCTCTCAGGCAAGCGACGGGGGGTAGGCTTGGCTGCCGCACGACTAGAGGCGCGTGAAGCATGCGCCCCAGCAGACGAGGTCACGGCACAGGTGCTGGCAGCAAAGCACCCTGAAACTGGCACCCGGCCGGGGGTAGTCGATACGCCAATGGAGCAAGTGCGCGGCCTGGTACGCGACGCCCGGCGGCACTGCTTACACAGCGCAGGGGTGGCAACGACCACCGGGCCAGCTGGCAGCGGCAGTCCTGTCTTCGAATCGGGTCAGGCACATGATCACAGCGATAGGCCTGAGGATGCTGCCAGCGCAGCCGGACGGCGCCTCGAGGTGGAGGCGGCAGACATACTGTCGACCTTGTCCGCAGCAGGGGCGGGGAAGGCAGGAGGGCTGGACGGCCTACGCTATGAACACCTCTTGATGGCCGCTGGGCCTGGTGCACCAGTGAAAGCAGCCACCCGCCCCGTGAGCAGTGCCTCGCCAGGACTAGCTGGTGATTCAGAATCAGATGTGATGGAACCGGCATTCGCTCATCACCTGGCCAAGGTGTTCACGACGCTGCTTGTTGAGCCCGAACTGCTGCCGGAGCAATCGCAACGGCTTCTCCGCGCCGCGGCCCTCTCAGGCATAGGACAGAAGCGGCGTCCGATCGCCTGCTCCAGTGTCTGGCGCAGACTCCTCGGGTCCACAGCGGCACGGAGTGTCAAGGGCAAGATATCGGGGCTGCTGGCCTCCATGTCGCAGTTTGGCGTAGGATACCGGTCTGGCGTCGAGCATGTGGCAGCGCGCGCGCGCGTGTGGCACGAGCTGTATGGCACCACTATCCAACTGGACTGTGAGAACGCATTTAACAGTGTGGATCGCGCCGCCATTGTGCGGGGGCTTATGCTCTTCTGTCCGGAGCTGCTCCCGCACTTTGAGTCCGTATACTGTGGTGACACTGCCCCAGAGATGCGGGTGGAGGTGAACGGTGAAGCTCGCATTATCTGCTCCCACCTAGGGTGCCAGCAAGGGGACCCTCTAGGGCCGCTGTACTTTGCAGTGGCAGCGGCCTTCCTACTCTTCTACCCTGATGGAGTGAATGCGACGCCCGGCAGTATGCCGGCCTACGGCCACAGCACAGCGGAACCGCCAGCCCCGCACTGCGCTTTCCTGGATGACCTCAACGTGCTGCAAGCTGCCTACTTCGACGATGCAGCGGCCGCTGGGGTGGCAGAGGTGATCCGCCGGCTGGCGGCAGGGGGCCTACGCGTTCGACCAGACAAGTCGCTGGCCATCGCCATGCGCGGCACAGTGTTTGATGAAGCGGCCAGAGCACGCCTGCGCGCCCTTGACATACCGTTTGTGGACACCACCATGCCAGAATCCAGTCAGGGCTTTACATCGGTCGGGGTACCGGTAGGGCACCCAGCCTATGTGCACGCTGCCATGAGCAAGCATCTTGTCGACGCAGGGACATGGCGATTGTCGTGGCAGCTAGCTGGAATGGCGCGGCATCACCTACAGGCAGCACAGTTCATTCTACGCAGGTCACTGACGAAGCGCATGGGCTTCTTAGCTCGGGTCGTTGACACGGCTTTGAGTGAGACATGGTTGCACGCGTTTGACGGGTTCTGTGCATGGACGCTCGAACGCATGCTGCATCTGCACGGCTGCTCTACCGCGGCAGCCATGAAGTCACACCTGCTGGCCGCCTGCACTGCTGGTGACAATGAGGAAGCCAGCAGTGGCAGCGTGCTGGTATTGCCGCGCTTGGGCCCGCCAGAACTCACGGACATCGCAGTGCCACTGCGGGCGTCACGGTTGCCGGAGCGACGAGGCGGTCTGGGCATGCCGCTTTTGGGGCTACTGGCACCAGCCGCATACACGGCCCAGGCATGCACAACACTGAGGCCGGCAATAATTCATGCCACTGTGGCAGCAGGGGCCCTGAGGCTCGGCACTGACGAACACGGCGCAGTCACCTGGTTCGCGCAGCACTCATGCGCAATACGCGAGGACCAGGGACTGCCGCCAATCATCGAGGCCGTGCGACGCTCTACGCGAGCGCTGACAGCTGATGGCGGCGAAAAATCACGCACAGCTGTGGCCGAGCAGCTCCCAGCATCGTTGCTACGGTGGGCAGCAGATACGACGGCCGCAGCGTCGACGCTCCCCACTGCGGTGCAAGCGATCTACGCCGCAACTGCCGTCACGGAGACAGTGACCACTGAGCCAGCCCCACACACCCACGGCATTGTGCCTGGCGCCGAGGCGGCCGCTGCGGCGGCGACCGTACCTGGCCCTCAAGCCGCTGCCGCGGCTGCCCCTTCCACGCCCGCTAAAACACAAACTAGCGCGGAAGAAAGCAGCTGCAGCGGCGGGCAGGAGGACGACGACGACGACTGGGAGGCCTATGCTGATGAGATCTGCAGGAAGGTAGTGCCCCGCCGCCGGCGCGGTCACTTCACGCACGGACTACAAGCCGGCCTTTCAAATGTTCTTCGACGTCAATACGAGGATTGCCTGGTGGAGGACCTAGAGGCTGCCTCGGCTGGTGCCGTGGGCAAGCCGACGCAGGCTGCACCTATTGGTGACTCGCGCGACACCAGCCGCCGCCGCCAACAGGCTAGCGCACGGGTCCTGGCGCAGCTGCGCAGCCAGCGTGCGTCCGGGGCAATGGCGTGGATGAGCGTGCCACCCACTGCCAATGACCGCCCGGGTGCGGCGCCCATGTCCAGTATGGCAGCAGCCACGATGATTTTGATTGCGATCTTCATAGACGGGTGGGGCATACAGGGCGAGGTGTGCCCATGGCGGTGCAGTGATGTGAGCCCCACCTCCACGCATGCGATCAGCTGCCCCAGCCAGCACATACGGGGGCACAACGCGACACACACTGCCCAAAAGCGGTGCCTGCAGCGCATCTTGAGACAGCACCATGTCTCTATTGTCCGCAATGAGGACGCTAGCGTCTTCAAGGTACCGGGGTATCGGGCGGACACAGTCATTGACCCAGGGTGTCTGCACTTTAGCAGTGCATACCGTAACAAGGGAATAGTGCTAGACACAAGTGTGCGCGCGCCCACAGCGAGCTCGAACCTGACAGGCAGAACAAATGCCTCGAACACGGACGGCTATGCTGCTGGTGTGGGGGAGGACGCGAAGGTCAAGCACCACACCGGCACCTTGACGTCATCTTGGGCTTTTGTGCCATTCGTGCAGGAGTCGTACGGACGGCTGGGCAAGCAGACAAGCCTTTTTGTTAAGGAGTTGGCAATGCACTCAGCACTGTGCTCAGGGGGGGGGAAGGCAGATGTGTTACGCAAGGCCGGGTTAGCTAAGCGTCAGATCCTCATTGAGCTGAGCATATCGCTGGCGCGGGAGTTGGCGGAGCGCGTTATGGCGTACACACGTGGAGCGCGAATGCTGGGCTGTGTTGCGGCGCCGGTATCCAAGCTCCTAGGGCACAGCGCAGACTAGGCTGCTGCGTTGACGCAAGCTTTTCGATTGCATAGGCAACCCGGCCTCCCTTGGGCCTTTATAAATACAAGTCCATACGTACACCCAATGTGCGCAACTGTTGAAAGGGCATGCATAAACTTAATGAACAAGAACAATATTCTGTAAGTATTTGAATTTTGAATGAATGCACTGACCGAGCCATGAACGGCAGATGGGGGGGAGGATTCTTTTTGCACGCGAGAGTGCCTGCCGCCCATGCACTTGGCCGCCGCCAACGTATTGCCAAGATATCCCTGATAATTTAAGGCAAGCGACATGCTGCAAGCAACCAGTACGGCCCCCTTTAGAATATTTGCCTACTGTGCCGGTGAGGGACAATCCCCCAGATCTGTGCGAGCCTCTATTGACAGTAGTCACATCTCGCTCACCTTGCAGATGGAGGAAGGTTGTTTGGAGGAGTCGAGCGGTGTGAGCTTCGCTATGGTGTAGTACCAGGTGTACAGGTGGAAGTCGCCATTCCGACAGATTGGATTTGGATTTCATGTTCAACATTCTGTCCCTTCTCGGAATCAAAATCGCAGGTGAACTACATTGCCTCCACTATTCTACAATACTGCAAATCGACGACAACCATGATCAAGACACCCATCCTCTGCGCTCTGCTGGGCCTCTCTGCCGCTACCGCGTTCATCATCCCAGCGCCGCTGTGCGCCAGAGCACCAGCTGCTGTGGCAAGGCGTATGGCAGCAGACGAAGAAGAGGACATGGGCGCGAAGGCTAGGCACTGGGGGGCCGACAAAAACTGGGTTGATGGCGAAGGCGAGGCAGAACAGGAGAAGTTCAAGCCTGGACTCGACAGGAACGCCGCATCCTTGAACAGCGTCATGGGACAGGTAAGTGCATGATCCAGTTTCATGTGTTTTTCACTGAAGCAATTTCGTGAGAATTGGTGGTACTTATTATTATCTTTTTTAGATGGAATGATCGGTCCTTGGCCGGCAGCTTTTGTCAAGAGTCGGTTGATATTGCAGACACACATCAATGCATGCACACACACTCTCTCTCTCTGGCTAGGCAACATGCACACCATGCCATGGCAGCTTCATTGGTGGCCTTGAGCAGAACATCGCACAACGTCATGCCAATGTTCAATCTGCTGGTCGCAGTGAGGCACCTGATCACCCCATACATGCAGCATGCATGCAGAAGCAGGTCCTGCAGATGCGAATGCCTCACGTTGCGGTACACCTCACCTGCAGAGCGCTGCTGCAGCAGTGCTGCAGCGGTTATCACAACACACGACAATGTGATGAATTGCAATAGCTCTTCACACTGTTGCAAAGTCAACATTTGTGCCATAATCACACCACAATATGCATGCACATTTAAAAATATTCCAGCCTGGGCCGTGCGTGCCCTCCTTGTGCCAAATGTACTGCATTTGCCAAAGGCTATTCTTCAGAGAACTGGCAGCATGTAGTGTCCACTGAACAGTGTGTTGTATCCTCGGAGAAGTATTCCTTTCGGCTGGCAGCAGCCTAGTCACTGCACCCTAGTATAAGAGACCATTCTGTGTTCTGGCCCAAAATGTTGTGCCCAAAATGTTGTGATTGCTGCTAATACTTTTTTTTTTTAAACAATTTTCAAGAGTCTGATGCTGAAAGATTAAATATGTGGATATCATGAGTGTGCTGCATACTAGTTTTGGCGCGGCAATAATCATTTTAGCGTACTGATATTGATGGACAACTTTGGTTAAACCTGGCCGGCGAGTTAAGGCAATTACAATCTTTGCAAGCACTTCAAAAGACTCACTTTTTTCTTTCACATTAACTGCTCCAAACAGAATCTAATTTTACAGCAATGCTAATAAATTACTCTTGCACTTCTTGCCCCGCAGCATGATGTGGACGAGGCGAAAGAGGGCATCATGAAGCGGGACACTGTGGCGGCCGAGAACCCTAGATCCGATGACGACAGCGAGTCCAAGTAAAGTGGCACAATTGCACCAAAGCACCAAGTTGAGGTGGTTGTAAGTCAATAGTGGCAGACTCAACATGAGTGCTGAAAGCCCCATGGTGGAGTGCGGAAGCGCAGATTCGATTGGTGTATTGAGTACTGTGGCGACATGATCACCAATCTGCAGTTACAGCCAGCATCGTGCAAGATGAGAAGCTCAATCGACTCAGCTTCTGTAAATTACATTCCGGGGATTCAAGTACAGCAAGTGGTTGCATGTATCTGCATAGTTGAAGCAAGCATAATGGCTCTACAGACAACTGCATGCCTTCGGGTATTTGTGATAGCTTATCTTGGAAGTGGCTGTCACTCAGTCTGTATAGTGTCCACGCCACTTCATGGTGGGCATGAGAGCCATGGCAATAGGCATGCGAAAACAATAAACACAAACTGATATTTGGCTCATACCAAGCAAGCTGCTTGAATGATCTTGCGTCTACCTGTGTTGATGCCTGAGACTGCTGTGGGGAAGCTGCATATGACAATGAGCCTGGAATGTGTTCTTGCGTCTAAGTGTGTTGATGCCTGAGACTGCTGTGGGGAAGCTGCATATGACAATGAGCCTGGAATGTGTTGTTTGACGAATAGCATTCACACTTAGATTTGCTTCGTAGCCAGAGATTGCTGCTCACTTCCTCTGTCCACATGACCTGTGTGCATGTTTTGTGCATCCCACAACCAGTAGTACTCAAATGCGGCAATGATTGACAAGCTTTTAAAATGCGGTGAGTATCATTTTGGTTGAGGCCTGCCAATCCAGCTTAGGGTTGGCTTGTGACATTAATGCTAATGTGTATTTACTTATGAGGGTATTTGTGATGTCAAGTCTGCTCATGATCAAGTGTGTGGTGTGGAGCTAGCACTACTTGATTTGCGTGTAATGGGGTGGACAGCTCTACTGTTCTGATGCTTATGGCTTTGAAGCTTGTTTATAAATCACCACGCTGCCTGCAGATGATCCTGTTGGACTATGAGATGGTCCAATACTTAGTGCATACCCTAGGGGTGGGGCACGGTCCAGTTCTAAGGGTTTCTCCAGTAAATTCTAGCAAGTTTTGAAGGTTGTGGTGAACAGAAGGGACTTCCGCTGGCCCTTGTTAATATATCACTTCTTTTCCCAGCTCGAGGCACCTGCAGGCGGTCTGCGGCCAGGGCATGGCTGCTCTCCTCTCTCTCTGCGCACCCCCCGGTTTTCCAAGATCCAAGTTACCTTCATGCTGCCACCCCACACCACTGCCTGCTTTTGTGCTACCGCCTATATGGCAAGGGGAAAAAAGGATATTTTGATACTGTACAGTCATGTGCTACTGTAACTTCAAGTTGCCTTGAGTGGTGTCGACTTGTGTATGTAGGGCTTGACTAAGCCGCATACTGCTGCACACCTTCAGGGACGGCATTGAAAAGAAGACAGCCAGTAAGAGAGGGCATCACCTCATGTTTGTGTACTTGAACGCTGATGCACTGGAACCTTAGCAATGTGCAGCATATAACTCATCGATAACTTATTGACTGTACATGGTGCCATTTAATAGGCTACTATGGAGCTAATACTCATGTGCATACATACTGTCACTATAAAAGACTTGTGCTGTAGCTGCTGATTGCACATGTAAGCAGAAACACTCATGTTCACATCGGACCCCCACAAAATACCTACAAGGCGATCAAGGGTTATAGGTAAAACAGTGATCATACCTGCAGACTCCACAATAGGTTAGCCTCCGGTCGACTTCTCTGCTTGTGTGCCTCTCTCAATCCTGTCCCAGAGTTGTTGTGAGGCTGCCATATATGGCCATAATCTTCTGACCGCACTTGAAACCAATCAATCTCAAGAGGCCTGAAACCTTCGGGAGGGTGAGAACATTATAATCATAAATGCAACCTACAGCCATTCTGCTGAGCAAGGCCAATGACTGAACATCAGAAGCCTCTTGTCTGCGCCGGGAAGTAATCAAGATGGAGAATACACATGAAGCCGTGTCAACTCCCTTCTCAATTTTTTTACTTTCATTACCTGGCAAATCATTTTTTGAGTTGTTCGCAGTGCCAACGGCTTCTTGCAGTAACATGAGAGACTGTGCAACTGAACAACAACTGCCCAAGGTCACCCAGTTTAAGTCTCCGCATTTCATCGTTATGTGCGGCCAATATGACAATCAATACTTGTAGGCCAACGCACCCTGACATACATTCTGTCGTCAAAAAGTTGTCAGCTACTAGTAGTAGCTGAGTCAGCATTGCCCCCTTTGTCCTACTGAGCGTCCCCCACGGCTGCATCAGCCGCACATCAGGCAAACGCCAGCTCAAATGGGAAGTACTCGTGGTAAGGGTAGCCATGATCGAACAAACTAATGATCCAATCCAATCTGACATTCAGTAAACAAGGGAAAAGCAAAATTAAGCCAAGCGGCACGCCGATTCACGAAGCCATGTACGGCATATTTTGCCGCCATCATCAGCTACTAGTCTACATGTGTGCATTTCAACAATATCTCAACTGTATAGCACCAACGGGGCTGCCTAGCCGAACTAAGGCCATTTACCAACTGTTCAAGTACATGGTTCGCGCCCTGAGCGAGAATTAATAAAAAGTACATGGTTCCCCAGCACTGACGTGTCCATGCAGTGGGTGGGATCTTTCTGGAGCTTTCATAAGCTCACAGGTTCGCTCAGAACCCCATCTCTGATTACTATGAATGCACTTTTGCACGGCGCCTGCCACTGCAGCCCCTTCTCTGCATGTTCCCGTACTGTGACACGGGCAGCAGCTGCAATGACCTGTATGCACTTCATCCAATGCGGATGATGCGCTTTCAGCATATGTGCACAGCTATGTAGAGTGTTTCATCATATGAGCTGAAGACACAACTCTATAGATATATCTTATGGAGTGTGTATGAAACTGCTGCTTCCATGAATTGCGCATGTATGTGCAGAGGATGGCATGCTCTCATCCCCCCCCCCGCGGATGTCAAATGCCTGGAACGCAAAGCAATGTTCCGCAAATGCGTTAAGCGTGCTGTCAGGCCAACAGCCATCATCACAGCAGTCGCGTGCGCTCAGCCTCAGTGGTGGCACCATGATGTGACCAGTCACGTAACAGGCCTGCCAGCTTGCTTGCCAACCTTGCAATGAGAGAGAACGCAATAAACAAGGGGAGCAGATGCTGGCATCGTCAGCAAAACTGTCACGCTGCGCTGCATGCACAGGGCACACATATAAACAGAAAGCATGCTGGCCAATCACCTGCTAGCTCGCGCCCATCAAAGCTCAGGCATTGCAAGCACATGACAACTGTGTCATGGTAAATCGGTGGCTCGGCAACAAGGCCAAACTACGGGCTACTTGCTGCTTTCTAGATATTTCTGGGAGACAGCATGCTGGCTGGCTTACAAAGATCAGAGGCGTACTTCAATATGTACATACCAGTACATGTGGCGGAGCAGTGGTCGGTCAGGGAGGCAGTGCCAGGTTCAGTACGGCCACATGCGCTAGAGGGCATCAGCATGTCACGCATCAGGCTGCACTGTCAGCCTCACTGCAGATAGCGCTTTCAGCACGCATGATTGACCACATGGCTGGAACACGTTAGCAGTGCGCTATGGAGACTATGTGGTGGAGGGCCTTGAAAGAGGTCCCTGGAGCTAGACTGGAATGGGTTGTAAATGTTTGGCCGGGTTTCGGCCTTGCTGATGTTTTGGTGCACAAGGCCTGTTTGTAGTTGTACTTTGCCGGTCAGGGATCAAGGGATTGTGCACCAAAGCCTCAGATTATAGAAGTGCATGAACACCACTCTAGACCTTCGGTCAAATCTGTGGTGGGCCATGTCTTTTGCTGAGAAGGCAAACCCGCCAAAGGAGATCTACATGCTCAACTGCGCAAGTGTTATATACTGCTATGTATATGACTGGAGCATATGGCGCAACCGAGCGCGTGAAGCTCCAGATCCTGCTTTTTGCCCGTCGTCAAATACGGTGCTTGCCCCCCCTGGTATGCAAGCGTTGTCTTCTCAGAGCCTGATCGAGAGCATTTATAGGCACCAAGTTGGAGCTGGGTGGCGAGCTTGAACAATAATAGGATAGCAAGGTACTATATGTTCAGGGAAGCTCTCACGCGATTGGCAGGCCAGGCTCCCTTTCAACAGCTGCCTTAGTGTTATGGAATGGATATGAGACGATACATCTCATACTTTTCCAAATATGAAATCGTTGTCGAAATGAGAAACCATGGAGCTGGCGCAGCAATATGTGGAGGGGGGGGGCAGGGCGTTCTGTTTTACAAGCTCCAGTGCTTTATAAATACAAGTCCATACGTGCAGCTCGAGCAACTCCTGACGCCGCTTCCAACGACTACTGCTCCTGTTGGTGAGGACCTGGACCACAGTAGGGCGCAACCACACTACACAGTGTCACGCGCAACCACAGCCCTGACCGGAGCTTGCGGAATTACATTAGCACTCTTGCTGCTGGAAGTTGTGTGCTTGGCAAGGGGACTGACGAAGCGCTAACACGCGTGAGGCCTTTCCAAACATTACACTGACCACCTTGCATTGAGTTGAGCGCCACCCGAAAGGCTGGCAAAGCGCAGCGATGTGCTTGATACAGTTTACTCGGTTTGGTTGTTTGCGCGATCTGCTAGGGTTCTCCTAGCGATGACCGACGATGGCTAGCAAGGGTAAGAAGAAGCTGACACGCCTGTGTAAGAGAAACTGAGAGCCTCACACACTCCTGGAACATCTCCATATACTGCCATGTGTGTATGACTGGAGTTTCATTCCGTATACTTCTGCAGTAGTCGGACAAGCTCCACCGGGCAGTAATGCATCAGGCAAGGGCCGTGCACATTGTGCTGTTCCACAGAAGCGCCATCACGGAGTCGTGTCCATCGTTGCTCCACGTACGTACGCAAACACACGCGCAAAATGAGGGAGAGATGTAAGCGAGTGACGTATTCCGCCCTCCTTAAGGGCGCCCCTCCTTCAAAGTTTGAACTTCGGCAAACATGTCTCTATTTGCACTTTTCTTTACATGCGCTTCGGTCTGCAACTCCTTGGACCATATCAGCCAACATACATATGCAAGAGTGTATCAATCACATGCTCATATTGCCAAAACTCAAGAACCATCCCAATCCAGCTCCTCCCCTCCTTCAGGGCCGTCCCCAACAAAATCTCTATAGACACCAGCTTGCCCCGTCGCAGCCATGTACTTCTATTACACGCGCAGACAGAACCATCTGCAAAGGAGCCGCCAATGCAGCCCTAAAGCGTGACAACGCAATGCCTTATAGCGCACGCAGCCGCGCTGACCCCGGCGCTGCCTCCCTCTCCTCCGTCACAGCACCCAGTAGCTTCTACTCTACTCATCATTAAGACTGCCAAACGACCCAATTGCCAATGTGGCAAGTTTCAAATTGAAGCAATTCTGATGTAAAGGACCAAAATAGTGGGTGCGTCTGTCATATTGGCGATCTCTGCAGCATCGCACAGTTATTTTGTACTCGTGTACTGCATTTGCAGTAACATGTACACGGATGTCACACAGCAGCAAGCAGCCCCTCAACGCGGCACAGCAGCAGTAGGCTCAGAGCAGGCAGGCAGGCAGTGGCCTAGCGCCACCTGTAGCAGATGTGCCACTGGTCAAATGATGATCAATTTGTGACCACGCAGCCATCTTCAGTATTGTTACGACCAAGCGAAAACACTCTTTTGATCTCATGCCACCATCACCGCCATCTCCACGGTGCCTGCCACCTGCACGACACACGTGATTCTATATTCCAAAGTGGTTTTGCCAAACAGTCGAGGCGAAGAAATCATAAGAACGTCAATGGCAGCTGCGCTCACACTCGTTCGTGTGCGCCGCTGCGGGGTCCTTGGCCGGCCTGGTCTATGGACAGAACGCCTTAACCTGACAAAGCCTAATCTGCCATGCACTGTTGACTGGACGAAGCCTAATCTGCCATGCTTGGGGTGCCATGTGTCAACCTGACGAAGAGCTGATGTACCACGCGCTATTTACAGTATCATCCGGACGAAGCGTGATCTGCCATGCGTGCGTGTTAGCCTGACGAAGCCTGATTTGCCATGCGCTGCCGGACGAAGCCTTATCTGCCATGCGCTGTCAACCGGACGAAGCCTTGCTGCCATGGTTGCGCGCGGTACACGAGCTCCAAAGTGCAGCAGGCGTCGGCAAAATTGCGCGAAGAGAGGTACGTTCCATTGAGGTTCACTGTTGCGCAATCGTTGTCAGGCCTGGACGCTATTCCAGCTTTTTGCTCTGCTGGCAGCGCTGCGGACGACTTGTCGCTGGTCTTGTCATAATTTGCCTTCCTCACCTTTTGACCGACAAAAAGCCATAATCCCTAAGGTCGCTCAGGCCACAGGCGATGGCGCGAGCCTATGAGCTCGCCAGTCGCATATCTTAGTTTCATCACCATTCAGGCCTATACCCAGGAGCGCACCTGCTATAGCCGCCTGGTTCGTTCCAGCAGCGGTAGTTGCGAAAGTCATACATTCTCGTAATTACGCCCCAGCGGCTAAGACCTAGGCTTTTCAAGCCTGAATTAGATTTCACAAGTGCAGGTCAACGTGCTCGTGTTGGTACTCCTGCTGCAACTGCGCCCTCAGACAGCCCCCATGTCGCCATGATGCTCACCCCCAGCAGCTAGCGCCTGCCTTCTCAGGCGTGCAGATTTAACGTGGGGTGGTTAATAGTATATCGACAGACCCTCTTGACCCTCTACTGTACCTTCGGTAAGACCCCAAGAAAACGACAATAATTGAACATATTTCCGCCAAACGCCCAGTATATTCTCTCATTATGAGGGCATGCTGCGAACAGCAGAGTGCCCTTGACCAGCGCAGACATCGCGACATCCGTTTGGTGCTCAAGTTTCCTTGGTTGACCAAGGCCCGAAGGCACACCAGCCCAGAATTCTGGCGGGGGTAGAGCATTGTGCTACTGCCCGCCCGCCTGCAAACACAAATGCAGGATGTACACTACTTCTACCCTGTGTCTGCTGCTTTTGCAACTGTGGCTGGTGATATGTACTGCTGCAGCAGTCCCGCACACCGCGTAACGAACCCACCGTGCCTGCCCCCCCCCCCCCCCCCCCCCCGGCTGCATGACCTCCATACTGCCCCTCATGCCATTATGGCATCCCCCTCCTCGTCGACCCCTTCCTCGTCACCACTGCCCTCCCCGTCATTGTCCAGAGATCAACACTGTTTACACTCCAAGTAGGACAACACTTGTTTTAAACTCTGCTGAAGGACTGCACTTTTCTGTGCTCACATCCACGTACATAGTGACAGTTTGTCTGCTGAATGCACTAAAGCCATCAGCCCTCAGTTCTTGTTGCACTGCGCATGCCATTGTGTGCTCATCAAAGTGTACTGGACACACAGCACTTGCCGTGTACTTTTGATTAATTCTCGCTCAGGGCACAAAAAAGCCCAGATGGTGGATGACCAGCTTGCTACGAGAATCTTCATGTGTCTTTGTGAACACCAAGCTTGGAAATTTTTCAATGCGCGTTGCCAATCACTTCTAATCGACATCGCCACATGGCATCCCCCCCCCCCTCCACTGTAGTGAAGCCTTGTCTCACTCATCGATTATGTCATCGCCGCTGATCTCTGCAACGCTTGCGCGCGCCACCCCCCGGCAGTAAAAGAGTCTGAATCTTGTACCATGAGTGCACTGTACATGCGCCATAACTGAGCCATGCCCTGATTCCCACTGCAACCCTGGCCCTGTATACCACTGCTGACCCACGTAAATGTAACAGTTGTGGGCCAAAAATTCGTAAATCACAGCAAGGCTTCCATGCACCGCATATACGCACCGCAAATCCGGCAACCCTAACCATGACGTACAATGGCTGTGAGCTGTGCCAATGCAGCGGTCTGCAGCAGTTTGATGCTGCAAACCTCGCGTTGCCCCAATCCTGACGTCAGCCTCCGCCAATGTGTATGATCAAGAGCTTTTGTACAGATGTTTGTCACTGAAACGTGCTGGTGTCAGCCGACGAGTGTCCAATCCGATGTTTTGAACGGTGCATGCCGCAGAGCAAGGTTTTTCTATGATTGAGAGGGTCGCTTGTGATCAGTCTTAAAAGTGTTGTAATGATGTTCAAATGAATCATCACGAGTGCACTATGAAAGGAATACACTATGACATTGCCATTGATGCAACCCATCAACACCAAATATGGCGTATGTATCAATGCAATGAGGTCAGGGCGGGCGAGCAAGCGTATTGTAGTAGTGCCACACGTTTGAACGCACACCTTAGCAGTGGTGAGGAGTGAGGGGGGGGCGAAGCGTACCATGGTCTGGTATATGTTCGCCATCGAAGGACCATCATGATTGCCAGACTGGACCATGACGCGCGAGCAACCTCAGCAACAGCAAGCTGCTCACAAATCTATAGAAATTGTTTCAGACACAACATTGTGGCAGCCTTACCAATACATCACGCTGGCCCCCTGCACTAACACCCAAGTCACAGTCAAAGCGTTTGAAGCACAGGAAGCAGCAGTATCACAGCATGGATTGAGAACTCACCTTCGCCAAAGTGGTCGAGCATCCTCCGGTGTCGCCCCCTGCTGCTGACGCAGCGCCTTCAAGAGTTGCCTGCGCCACTGTGACTCACGCCCCGCGCTGCAAATTAATGTCCACTGCCTCGTACAGACACCGGTCACGCGCTGGTTGCCTAACGAATACTGCAGCAACCTCTTTCACCAAGCTCTTCATGCTGCACGGCCTGTAGTTTGATAGGAACAGCCCAAGCACAGCAGCACTGTGCGTAGCTCAGCATCATGCAGCTAGCTCAGCAGCAGCACAACAGCAGCAGCTGAGGAGCACAACCGGCGATTTTGACGTTGCTTGAGTTGAAGTGCTCGGTGGAATAAATTTTTGAGAACCAGTGGTGTCGGCCTTGGAAGGTCAGCTTAGACCTTCAAATGATGTGTGCGTAGAGCGCACTTGACCTTTGTTAAAGCAGGTGTAATCAAGTAGCTCACTCACACAGCCCCTCAACGACATTCACAACCTGTGAGCAGTGGCTGTCGGAGCCTGAACCAGAAAGCGCGAGAGCGTCTGGCGGCTTTGTTGCTGACCTGCATGTGTTGCAGGGAATAATGGCCTGGAAGAAGGGGATCTGGCAACGCTTACAGATACTCAGCGCATCTCCCATCAAAGGTGTCCCTCTGCGACACAGAGCACCATTTTGGAGATCGCGCACAGCGAAGTCACAGAGGAGGGTACAGTAGATGGATGTTGAAGTCTAAAGACAGATGCCGCACCCCATGATTCACAAGCTGTTGCGAGCATTTCACTTCCGGCTGTTGCAGACGTCAACCTCCATCTACCTGCCTCCTCTGTGACTTCGCTGTGCGCGATCTCCAAAAATTGTGCTTTGAATCGCAGGAGGGCAACCTTGGAAGGGAGATTCGCCAAATGGAAGCGTTGCCAGGTCCTTCTCGCCAGGCCACCTATTATCTTCAACACGTGCTGGTCAGTGACCCCGCATGTTGCACGGTGCAGTTGCCTGCTTGAACCTCGTACATCTTGGCAGGGGCTAGCCCCTACCTTTCTGTGCGCTTTGACTCTGGAGTTATGGTGTAGTCCGGACCAAAAAGACCCGGGACTATGAAGAGCTCAACGAGGACGATGGATGGGGTGAGCAATTGCGTTAACGTTTCGCATGGCTTTGCGTGATCTTGCAACACTAGCCGAATGACATCTTGCCTGCCAATGTTGACAACGAAAAAGATGCCTGCCTTGTCTAACTGCCTTCTGTTGTGCTGCTACATGTGCTACACAGCGGCTGCACCGGACGCTCTGCGAGCCATTTCGTGGCTATAGTGCTGCCTTCTGTCCAGCTGGCCCTCACCATCCTCAGCCTGTCGGCCATGGTTTCATGCCTGGCAGCGTGTCAATTTGGCCATGTCCGTGTTGGCATACTAGTAGCTCTGGCTTCGTCAGCCTAGCATTCTTTGCCTGCAATTTTGCGCGTGCGATGCACCGCATTGCATTCAATGCCGGGTGTCCCCTTTGTTATAGTGATGTAACGTGGTCACGGCGGTTTAGGGAGCACTGGCGCATATTGTCCGCATCTTTTGTCCTGCGGCGGTAGACCAGAAACAATGGCTTTTGGGGCTATAGGTCCGTAGCCTACCTCGGTTGAGGCACGGTGCTTCTACAGAAATCATTTCACGCCCAGTCTGAGTATTCAGACTATCAGTGCATACAGTTATGTATCAAGTCACTAGTAGTGCTACTAGTCACTACTAGCACTACTGCATACAGTTATGTACTAAGTCACTTTTAGTGCTACTTGTTACTTCAAGTTGTAGCACTACTAGTGAGTTGATGCATCATGTAGCACCACTAGTGACTCGATGCACAACTGTATCTAGTAGCACTTCTAGTGGCTTGATACATAACTGTATGCACTGGTAGTGCCACAGTGTGAGGGGCACACTGGCCGTGAAATGATTTCTGTAAAAGCATCGTGCCTCAATCGAGGTAGGCTACGAATCAATATATAGCTATAGCCCCAAAAGCCATTGTTTCTGGTCCACCGCCGCAGGACAAGAGATGCGGACAATATGCGCCAGTGCTCCCTAAATCACCGTGACCACGTTACATCACTATAACAAAGGGGACACCCGGCATTGAATGCAATGCGGTGCATCGCACGCGCATAATTGCAGGCAAAGAATGCTAGGCTGACGAAGCCAGAGCTACTAGTATGCCAACACGGACATGGCCATTGACGCGCTGCCAGGCATGGAACCATGGCCAGCAGGCTGAGGATGGTGAGGGCCAGCTGGACAGAAGGCAGCACTATAGCCACGAAATGGCATGCAGAGCGTCCGGTGCAGCCGCTGTATAGCACATGTAGCAGCACAACAACAGCAGGCAGTTAGACAAGGCAGGCATCTTTTTCGTTGTCAACATTGGCAGGCAAGATGTCATTCGGCTAGTGTTGCAAGATCACGCAAAGCCATGCGAAACGTTAACGCAATTGCTCACCCCATCCATCGTCCTCGTTGAGCTCTTCATAGTCCCGGGTCTTTTTGGTCCGGACTACACCATAACTCCAGAGTCAAAGCGCACAGAAAGGTAGGGGCTAGCCCCTGCCAAGATGTACGAGGTTCAAGTACTCTGACAATGGGGGCGGGGGTGTTTGTATCTTGGCACCCCAGAACAGGGAGGCTACCCTGCTATTGTGCGCACAAGCGTGTCAGCTCAGTGGTAAAGCCAGTGTCACCACAGCATCGAGCATGTGTGCGTCCCCAACGCAGCTTGGCACTGAAGGCACCACTGGCTTTGTGCTGCCCGTTTCTGACCTGCCGCACGACATTGCGCGCTCTGCAGGCAGGTTGAGCGTCTGCTGCCGCAGGGCAGAGGGCAGCCGCGATTCGCAATGGCATTCGGGATCACTGATGCCCATCACTGCTGTAACCCCAATCACAACCCTAGCCTTTGAACCAAAAAACAAGGCCCTCTCAGAAGTACTTACATCATACAGCTTCAGTGCATCTGCGCGCCGAAGGCACGAAACGCTGTGCCTACTACATCTTAATCTACCCACCCCCCGTACGCTTGGTGTAGGTTGCGTAAGCATCTGACGCAGGCGGGCCGCGGCAGCTACAACAGTGCGCTGCATAACGAGTCACTCATTGTCGGGACGCTCGCCGCCAGGTGCCGCCACAGCCACGAGCACGTGCGCGATACGGGCATGCTGGGGCTGCTGATATGGTACGCATAATTGGCCAGTTGTACTGCTCATAATGTATGCGGCCAACGCTGTTGTAGTGCTGATTACTTTTGTTCTACATAGCTGGATAATGCAGCCAAGAGTACATGTGTGATGTGATGGCAGTACTGCTATGTGTACTGCCAAATTGGGGAAACGGAGGTACACTGTACTAGAAGGGTACTCTTGGGCTAGTGCTGATGCAGGTTTCTGACATGATGCTCTGTGGCACACAGTAATACTGCGTCATTCGTGAGTAATCGCGCAGTTTGAGAAGTCATAGGGACTTGTACTTGAGTGCTGCATGCCGCCGCTGCTGCTGATATGGTGGGCATTGTTGGCCAGTTGTACAACTCATGATATATGCAGCCACCGCTGTTCCGATTCATCATGCATTGAGTCATGCTCAGCTGATGCCGCCATTGACTGCTGCGGCAGCTGCTAGACCTGGCGCTCGTGTTGAGAGGGTCAGGATTGGGGAAACAGGGTTGGGCCTAAACCCTAACCTTGACCGCAATGCCAAAGGCTAAGAAGATCTAGGGCTAGACGAGGTGAGCTGCTGCAGCTACCACTGTGAGACAAAAACAAGCTGTTCATGCCTGAGGAACGTGGTCATGTGCCACGAGCGAACAACGCGCCGCCGCACCTGCGCTCGTCACGCCCCCATTTTGAAATTCTTGTGAAGGTCCTGTTATTCAGCATGCACCAACACGGCGTCCTTGGTACAGATTTGCTTGACGATCGAATGAGTGCATTGCGCTCAGCACTGACCCTGTGCATCGCATGTCTGCTGCATTGCTGTGCCCTCGTGTAGGTCCTCGCCGACTACTGCACCACCTTCGCTGAGCACGAGGACGGCATGTACGATGAACTGCTGCACCCTGCGCAGAGTGGTCAGAGGTTCATCCGTTTCAGCGCGCGGCAGAGGGCGGTCGCCAGGGTGGCGGAGGTGATTGCGCCAATACGGCGGCAGCGGATGCCGCCTGAATGGAGACCCTTTCGGCAGCGGAAACAGAAGCACCGCAAGTGGCGGACCAACCGCCGGGACCGCCGGGCGGGACGGCGCGTCGTGTTCTTCGGTGTCGCCGCACGGGTGGCGGCGCGCGGCCGTCCTCCCATTCCCACCAAGGCGGTGGTGTGGCAGCTGGCGTGCCGTACAGTCATCATCATGGTGCCAGAGGCTTTCACCACCATCTGCTGCCCGGGGTGTGGCCAGCGCACTCAGCCAGGCGGCGAGCAGCACGGCCACAGGAATCGTGTGTGCAACTCCCCTCTGCCGCACGGCGTCTGCCCCATTCAGGCAGCCGCGAATGGCGGGCATCAGAGGCTGGTGGTCTTCAACCGCGACCGCAGCGGCGGCACCAACATGGGCATGCGTGGCGTGTGCGCGGTCTGCGGCGTGGAGGACATCATCCCGGGGTACCCTTGGATGGGGCCTGAGGGTGATGGGGACGAGTAGACAGTGGGTGGCATGGCGGGGAGCGTGGGGGGGGGGGGGTGAAGGGGGCCCCGTGCCAGTGATGGCGGGGGCAGTTGCAGTGCGGGGTAGTACCCGTGGGGTAGTGCAGGCAGGTGCCGATGCTGCCTGTTGATGGTGGCAGCGGCACTTGTGACAGGGGTGGGTGCCTGTTAGTAGCAGCAGGGGGGGGGGATGTTGCAGTAGCATGGTAGCTAGTGTAGCTTATGTACGTGTGGTGGGGTGTGGTCTGGAATGTACCCTCGAGGTTGCCAGCCCCCCACTGCTTATTCTTCAAACATTCATGACCAAGGGGCACGGCTAACGCCGGGCATATGTTGAACACAGTGGACCTTTTGGGCAACCAGGGGCCTCCCCTGCCTTGGGAAGGGCAACCGCAGTCGGGCTTGTAAAACTCATTTGATCCCGCTATAATGAAGGTCCTGTTACCGCATGTGGGGAATGATGATGCGTCAGCTGCAGCCATATGGCTGCCCTGTGCTCAGTGCTCAGCAATTTGATGCGTTGACGGCTACTAGCACTCTGACGTTCTCAAGGATGACCATGTGTATGGGCAGGGGGACCTGCTTCAGCATCGACCAAAGGCATTGTGTCAGTGCATGATTGTGGTTAGCTCTTACCTGTACTTTGCAGCAGCTATTTTGCTTTTTGAATACTAGCTCATGTGAACTCTCACAGTCAAGTGCGCGCTCTGTGCGCTCCTGCAGGTTTGCCACCGCAGTGGAGACCCGCGAACTGCTCGTTGCGCAGGAAGGCGGCGCCCACCAGAGCCACCACCGTGCACGCATGCAAATATGGCCGGGCGTACGAATAGGATGTGCAGTACAAGGGGCTGCTGTGGTCGCTGCTGGTAGAAGGTTTCCGTGAAGACAGCGACGCGCTTGGTGAGCACCATGTCAACTGATGTTTTTTAGGGGACTCGCGTGCAGTACCAGTGCAAGCCAGGCTGCTGCATAATAGTAAACCCTAGAAGTGCACAGGAATCGGCCTCCCTTGGGGACATCATGAATACAAACCCATAAGTATGAAGGGCTGCTGTGGCCACTGCTTGAAGAGCACTTGCGTGAGGGCGCCGATGCCCTATGTAGGTACATACACCTAACCGCTGGATAAACCCTCATTTACACCCTCACTCTGGCCCTGACCGTAACCCGAGTCATGCACAGTTCCTGGAAGGTGTCCCCTGCACATGTGCACACCAGTTTTATCGGCACACCTTGAGATACTCGTACAGATCCAGAGGTAACCGAGACAGCCGACACACCTGGAGATTACAACGTCTCAGAGTCTCAACTGCAGGCACCGGTACTGCTGCAGGTTCAGTCAAGCCGCTTGGTCAACGTGAAACACGCTTTCAAGCACCGTGGCTCTCAGTGAGGCTCTGGGCCGTTCTGTCATGATTGTCTCGGAGGCTGTGCAAGCCACGCGGCCAGTGTGGATGTTCTCGCAGCACAGAGGTCATTGCACGATGGCAACTCAAAATTTACCACCTATTGTGCATCAGCTGAATATTGGCAAGGAATGATGTCATGCAGGCTTTTGTGAATAAAAAGGAACAAACAGTCCGCACCCGCTAATTCTTACCCCCCGTCCCCGGCGGCCTCCCCTCCTGCCCCCCCCTTGGATGCGGCCGCCGTCCACGCTTCCCCCTGTTGGATGTCCTGCTGACATATGTGGGCATCATGGTCCCAGAGCAGGGCGCAGCGACTATGTAACTGCCGCCGTATGCAAGCACCCACATGCCCCGCATCATCGGCCTGGCGACCCTGGCGCAGAGCACTGAGGTACGCTGTGTTGACGAGGGTGACCTAGGGCTAGGAGTTACCTAGGGTGTATTCGGCGGCAGCACAGGCCGCCGGGATGGAAGCGTGTGCGGGCCCTCGGCCGCCGGTATCCGCGGCGCAAGCGCAAGCACAGGCGGTGGCGAGACACGCACAGGAGGCCCTGTCGAATCATCTTCTTCGGCGCTTGAGCGCGCTTCCCCGCCCGCGGTCGCACCTCCATTCTCATCAAGAAATTGGTGGCGCAGCTGGCCTGCCGATGTCTAAAACTCATCACACTAGAGCAATCCAGTTCCGTCTCATGCCTCACGCAGGGCGGCGGCGATGAGTTCGGGCACAGAAATAGGGTTTGCCGGAACGAGGACTGCGCTCTCGCTCAGGTGGCGGAGGGGGGGGGTGCTGTCATCAACCGCGACACTAATGCGCGTGCCCACCTTGGCATGCACGGCGTCTACGCCACATGCGGCGTTGATGACATCATCCCGGGGTATCCCCCGGATCAAGAACAGGGGGAGGACACACCGAAGAGGAGGAAAGCAACGAGGAGGACGACGAGGAGGAGGATGGCGAGGAGGGTGGTGACGGCGACGAGGGCGGTGATGGGGGGGAGGGTTCTGTCGATGTCGGAGAGGGCGGTGGTGACGAGGAGGGGGTCGACGAGGAGGGGGATCATCATGATCATGATGCCATACTGGCATGAGGAGCAGTATTGAGATTATGCAGCCGGGGGGGGAGGGGGGAGGGGGGGATATGGGGGGGGGGGGGGGCAGGTACGGGGGGTTCGTGTGTAGCACCGCAGCAGTACATTTCACAAGCCACTGTTGCTGAAGCAGCAGACACTAGGGTCACTGTAGTCCTCATGCCCCTTACCAAGTAGAAGTGGTATATATCACTACATTTGTGTATGCAGGCGGGCGGGCAGTAGCACAATGCTCTACCCCGCCATATTGGCAATCTGTGCTGCCAGATCTCTGGGCTACGTGGACCATGTGCCTTGGTTCACCAAGAAAACTTGAGTACCAAAAGGACGTCGCGACGTCTGCGCTGGTCAAGGGCTCCTGCTGTGTACAGCATGCCCTCATTATAAAAACAGGGGGGCTCGGCTCACAACTCTTTGAGCTTATGCCACTCGCACATGCGCTAGGCCTCTATGCGCGTCAGATCAGCCTGATTTGAGAGAAGAGAAGGGGAGCAATAATGCGGCCACGCAGCGGCTGTGCGCATTGCCATCAACCGCGTGCTGACGTGGCAGCATTCCGTGTGCACGGTCGCACAAAAGCAGAGCTCACAGCGTCGCCGCAAATGTGACTTCATGCTGGCCATCCTGAGATCACTGCCCGCACCGCAGCGCCAACAGCTGCAGCGCGTGCACGCATCATGATGGAAGAGAAAGGCATGTAGAGGTAACTGCATTTCAATCAGTACGGGCAGGGCATGCATGCCTCAAGCGCATGAAGTGTGCGCGCCTGGAGTGCATGAAGAAGTGCGGTGTATCCAAAAACGCTTGCATTAATATTGAAAATTTAACAATACCAGTGTAGACGCAAAAATAGTGGTCAATTAAGAGGCCGGTGCCCTAATTCTGGGGTTTTCGCCGGTTTCTGCGAGTGCGCGCGCGGTCTTTTGAGCCGAATGCTGATGATTGCGCCAAAGGCATCAACTCATCACACTGAGGAGTTAGCTATAGGTTTTTTTAACAAGAACTCATGTATGCACCAAGGGCTATGTTTTGTATCTGTTCGGCCCAAAAAGCTCACCAACCACCTCCCGCACGGGTGAAAAACCGTGAAAGACGTATGGTGCCCTACCGGTATGGGCGGACCGGTTGAGCTGAGTAGTGTCGCCGGCAAGCTGGCGTGACCATCAGGCATATTTGGTGCAACACAGTGATGCAGCGGCACAGTCGAGAGCGCGATGCGATCGTCTCAACAGCTTGCTGCGGACAGACATGCCGCCTCCTGCGCAGCTGCGCGCGATCTGGCATCATACGCGGGATTGATGTTTCTGCTGGTTCATTTGTGGCCCCATTTGTCGGGCCTTTGCCTCCGATGCAGGGCAACGACGCTCGCAATGTTCAAAATTCCAAATGCCTCACCAAAAGACCTCCTCTTCGTATGTGGCACGCTGCTCGCCAATAGTAATGCATGGTCATGCATGCATGTATGTATGTGTTCATGCTCAGATGCCGTCCTGTGCTGCTTGTTTGCAGGCTTGTGCAGGTGCAATGTTGAGCGCAGACACCATATGACGGAAATTGCGTCTTGATGTCAGCGACTGCACTCCCTGTGGAGTGCATGAAAGTTGAAGTTATGGAGGCCTCTGGCGCGAAGGCTTTGGGGGCTTTGTATACATGCAAGTTGGACCTGGTGCCAGTGTGCAGGCATATATTGGTTGGGAAGTTTAACTCTCATGCATGCAGTCTGCCTGATCACACTTTCACCACAGTACATCCAGCTGCGGTGTACCCTGCCTGAACCGTAATGGCCAAGGACAAGTTGGCAGTGCAAGCTTTCTGTGAGTTTTCAAGGCCATTTCAACACCAGCATGAGCGTGTACACAGCTAATATCTACACATGGGGGCGCCCGAGGGATGCAGATAGTAATGACAGGCAAGAATTTAAACCAAATTTCTTCACAGGTCGAAGTTTGAGTTGTTTTTCACTCGCTCTGCCTCCTGGGGCCGCAGACAAGCGCTGCCCACACAACTTTGGAGCCGCACCGTCACACAGCGTCTCGCGGTCATTGGGCTGCAAGCACGAACTGGCGAGAGCAGGAATCCAAAAGTGCTCGCTCTGGGCCTCAAAACAAACCTTGTGTGATCCCACATGGATGGCAAGAGGATTGGCTAGAATGTTCGGCGGAGTGTACATGTTTGGAGCTGGAGGTGCTGCAACAGCAGCTGTTCGTGCCTTTGTGGGTTTAGACAACATCTTGAGAGTCAGACAGCAACAGCAGCAGCATGGAAGGCTTTTTGACACGATAGGTCCAACCTAAGCAGATAACACGGTGCAGGCACAATCATGAGTCGTGCACAGCAGCATCACACCTTCAGCAGCAGCAGCTGCAGTCACAACAGCAGCACCTGCCGCCATGGTCACCCACCATGCGGTGGGTGCAGTGCTTGCATACAGCCCATTCGTCTGGTGCGCAGATTCCATGGTGTGTGGGCATGCCCTCTTTGCGGCCGTGTGTCGACAGTTTTGTGTGGTGTGTTTTTCAGACAGCAGTTCAAATGACATTGTGTGCCATGTGGTTTGAGATGCATATATTCCCTGGTGTAACAATTGCTGCCTGTCCATGCATGTGTGGTGCATGATACTGGCATTGTGGACAGTGGCAGAATGTGTTGCACACATGTATACATTCCCTGGGGCTTACAACATGTTCATCAAGGCATACACTGCCATGGCCACACTGTTGCAACAGCACCCTGTGCCATGCTGTCCAAAAAAGCACCCAAAGGATGGTTGCCGCCATGGGTTTTAGGGTGGCCTGTAAGGGGGTGAAAAAAATGCTCAGAGATTTTGTTTTGTGTGTGTAAAAACTAGAAGTAGAAAAGCGTCACAGCGCAGCGCAATGCAGTGCTCAGTACCATACACGCAAATCCAAGCCCATACGTACCATACATGTGCGGCGCGTCGCACACTCATTGTCCAGTGTCTTGCGGGGTGCCACAGTGATTTGAATGATCATCAATGATTTTACCGCTCACACACTGGCAGTGACTGGCATCAAACAAGCAGCAATTCTGCACGTGAGCGCACTTGAAAGGGGGCATCAGTGATCCACAAGCTGATGCATGAGCCGCAGCACCCACTTGTACACCATGCAGTTCCTGCAGCCTCCATTCCAGTGATTGGCGAAAAACGCGACACCGCATGGCTGCCCTCTTCTCAGCATCACTCTGTCGTTGCTGTATGATATTAAATAAATACTATCTTGTGAGTGAGGGCAGCATAAAAGAAAGCGCCACAATCAGTCTCAGGACCAGGGTAAACAGAAATAAGCAGACAGCACCTGCACCATTGCCCAGTGGGACCATTGTACTGACAATCTTTTCAGCTTGTGGAGTCCACGTCTCTGCAATCGTTCCTGTGCTTTTTGTCTGCCAGTCACACTTCAAGTTTGTGCCAAAGCATTGTACTGCCAAAGGTGTCCCATGGTACTGCTGTTGCAGTTGTGCTGCCGCACCTCTACACACTGTGCTCACCGAGGATGCTTTCGTGCAGAAACTCTGAACACACTGCAACGCTGCTGTTGCTGCCGATACATGACCAAGTCTGACCAAAGCAGAGACCTTTTGTAACGGGGAATGCCCAAACGCCACTGCTGCTGAACTTGCTCAGCCAATGCCAGTGCTGCTGAACTTTTCTGAACTTTGCTGCGCTGCTGAAAGCTGTTGCTGCTGCCTGTGCTGTAATCTGTGTGACACACATGCGCTATCAGACAATCTATAGCCCATAGGCCTGCTTGACAGGGGGGTTGAAGACCACCCCAGGGTTGTCATTCACGTGCCCCTCGTTGTTGAAGACCATGAGGAACAGTATGAACGGTGTCAGCAGCACCTGATCGCCCACAATCTTGTAGGCAGACGCCCCTTGCCCTGCTGCGGTTCAGCCTCACCCCCAGCGGCACCTCCTCGTGCAAAGCGCCATGCAGCGCCGTCTCCATCCGCTCCGTGTTCGCCCTGTTGAAGGAGCGGTAAAGCTCCACCCACTTCACCATCCCCTTCGCCTCCCCCACCGTGATGTCGTCTTGTGTGCCGGCATGCACCAGCAGCGGCTCGTACCTCCCGCGCCGCGACATGCTTTTGTAGGGCTCGATGAAGTCGTGGAAGGGGTCCTCCGGGAACTCGGGGTGGGGGCCGTCGTAGCGGCCGATTCCGGGGTAGCCGGCCCACCGCAACTCCAACGCAGCAACCAACGCAGGTGCGTTACCAGAGCGGTTGTCGTATCTGGCACCCTGCAGCAACTGTTGCTTGATGTTGTGGTTTGTGTATACCGCGTGTTTGGGGGTTGTACGGGAGATGCCTGTGTATGCCACACTGTCGTAGGTACAACTTATTTGAAGAACAATCAGCGCACAAAGAGTGACCGATGCTGCGATTCCAAGACGATGCCAGACCTCTAATTAAACACTTCTGGCGTAGTCAAAGCTGATGCCCAGGTCATGGCAAGCGTGCACGGTATCCTTCGCAATATCACTAGACTGGGTTTTGTATGCTCAATTGATTTTTGGTCTGTGTAATTGAGATGAGCGGTTTCATCAACTGCCCCTGCCACAAGTGAAACGGTTGTGCAACTTCGAAGCCGCGAACTTGGCAATTTACGGCTGTGCATTTGATGTCTGCAGAGTGCGTACACCGCGAATCTCTGATCCCTTTGCATGGGGCTTGAATGCGAACACTGATATGTCAGGCGCATGGCCCAAAACACACATTTCACAAAGAACATCCGTGGCCGTCCTTGTGCATGCGGCGTCTGTATGGATCTACTCAGCAAGCTCGCTTGCATGGTACTTCTAGGTAGTGACTCCAGCATGATACGGCACGCCAAATACGGTGATTATGGCTAGCGTGGAGCGTCACCTGTATTCTGTTGCCGCCCTCGCTTCACAGGTGCCCGCTGGCACGCCTACCGCTACACCATCGCAGGCACCCACGAGGAAACCCACGCGTAAGCCGACTAGAACGCCAACAGCCAAGCCTTTGGCAACTCCCACGGCCGCTCCCACTGGTGTGCCCACCCCTGTGCCAACGGCGGCACTGCCTACTTCAACACCCACTGCGCAGCCAACTCAGACGGTAAGCGTGTTTGAGCCACATGGCACATGTCATCTGCAGTCCCAGTGTTATATATTGGCAGCGTCAACCAGCTGCATTGCAACACCGAGCAGCAAATCTTCCCGCACTTGCCATGCTAGAACATAGGATTAGTGACACGTGGCAAGAGGTGGGATTACCGATGCACATGTACTTGCATTGATTGGAGAAGTCAAGCTACAGACGAGGTGATCCGGGGCCTCACAAGATTGCATGCGTTGCGTGCACTGATATTGGCGGTACAAACGTCCAACGGGGAGCGGAGTCAGGGTTGTACAAATGTCAAGATCCAAGTCACGACCTGTCGCCGCTCTCGTTGATGGCGACAATACAGATGCCCTGGCTCTTCATCAAGGCTCATGCACTTCAAGTACCACTTGCCTGGTTTTCAACACAGGTGTGCTGCTTGCTCGCAAAACCTGTCGGTCGCCGCCAAGCTAGTCCAGTCTTGCCAGGCTGAATAAGCTGCGTACACCACTCAGAGGTTCATTGAAAGCGCTGACTTCCCAGCAGTCAGATTTAGGGTCAGGGTTAGGGCTAGGTTAAGAAGGCGTCAGGCTCCAGATGAGTGGCACGTAAAGCTATTGCGGGCATGGTCATCAGCGACGGCAACACTGCAGCACAGATTCATGCAGTTGCGTCAACTCCAACTTCAACTTGCCTCCGTGATGAGCTCTCGGATATCAGCTTGCTGACCAAAGTGGCTGCAATCACGAGGATGAGCGGGACATTGCCAAGAGTGGGCCCAAAGAGAAGCCCGGTGACGGTGCCAGGGTGGCCGCCGCACATAGTGCCAGTGGACATCAATGAGCTGTGGGGCCCGGTGTCCCCATGAACATCGGCGAGGCTGCAAGGCGAGGCTGCAAGGCCCGCCAGCACCAGCGCGGCGGTCACCGCGGAGGCGTGGAGAGCCTTTGAAGGCAGACCACGCGTCCAGCGGCGTAAATGCGCAAAGCGTGCACACAGTCGGGGCCAATTCAGCAGCGACGGCGGCGACGGTGGCGCCGAGCATACGTCTGCAGAAGACGAGTGTCTGGCAAGCAGAGTGTTTACATTTTGCGCCGACGCCAGCGCGCGAGGTGGCGGCGCCCCGTCCGAAAGCGTAGATCAAGACGAGGACCCTCATGGTCTGCAAAGTGGGGGCCTTGTGCGCACCAACTTAAGTGGCGTCTGACAGTGTGCGACCCGTGCACGTGCTGCAAGCGCCAGATGGCAGAGCGTGATCTGAGGGCGTTGGTGGACACAGGGGCGGACATCAGCGTTCTGTCTGACTCACTTCTACCCTCAACGCGCTTCGCCCCATGAAAACCTTTGATGTAGTGGGCGCCGTATACGTTTCATCACAGTGACTCATCGGATCACCTCGGTACTAGACTGGTGTGCGTCCAGTTATGAGGCCGGTGGCCTACTTTCTGGGGTTTGACTCGTCCGGTTTCCGCGAGCGTGCGCGTGCCGTTTTGTCGATAATTACTTGACGGCTTTTTTGTTAGTTTTAACGCCAGCATAAAAACATAGGACACCCTTTCAATTGCTTCACCAAAAAGATGTCCACCCCTTATTCTATTGCTTCAGCAATAAGATGTTCACCCCTCTTTGTGTGCCGTGCCACACAGTAAGATGCTATGTTCACGACGAAGTTCATCTCTCGGTCAAAGCAAAGCTGAACTTGTCGTGCTGGAGCTGGGCCATGCGGTGCTGCTGTATGTTGCTGCGGGACTGGCTTGAAACACATTAGGCGCTGTTTAACAGCTTCGACCTCTGCTCTATGGAGGCCTAGCACTTTTGGCACACGCGGACCCTGACAAAACTGGCGAGGGACGAAACATTTTTCTGCGGCGTTCGTTGGTTGCGGCGACGCGAGCGCGAATCCATTGTGAAGAAGAACGAAGTGCATAGCAGTCGATCTGTGTAGCCTTCTTATAATGCGTCCACCCCTTTTAATTAGCTCCGCAAAAAGCACGTCCACCCCCCCTTTTTACGCGGAAACAAAAAAGCCGTCCAGTGACCTTAATTATCGACAAGACAGTGGTCTAGTTTTGCGGAAGTCTGGATGAACTCAATTGCTCATCAGAACGTGTGGAAAGTCCATGGCGTAGCTCCCTTGGCTATTTGGCGCAAGGACTGCTGCGTTCATATCCCTCTACCAAGCAGCAGTGATGATAATACCAGCACTTTTGGGTACAGTATTGATACGGCTTGGGGGTAGATTGAGGACCAGTAATACCTCATAGTGAGGCCAGATCATAGTCAGACCTGGCTGGTCATCTTAGACCTGAAATAGGTAGGTGCCTAGAGCTGCACTTGACCCCAGTTGAATCAGGTGCAATTAGCTCAGGTCACATGCCCAAGGGCACATCAGTATAGTATGCACAGCTTCAGAACCTCTGCTGCAGCAGCAGCTAGTACCAGACAACAGCGCTGTACCAAGACATGCAGGCCCCAAGCCTCCTTCGCTCCGCATCAACCAACGAAATATCCCCGGTGAGCCTTGCGTTCGCATCATGATGCTTGTCTCTTTGTTTTGCTCTTCCAGCTTGCTAGCTTGCATTTATGACAGCATCACATGGTAGCATGCTTCAGTATGAACAGTCGTGCAAAGAGTTCTCGATAGTTGGCAAACAAAAATTATTTCTCGTGCTGTGGACGTTGCCGTTGCCTGCACCCGGCCGGCAATGATAGCCTAAGACCTGTACTATTACTTTCACACCACAACGCCTGCAGTGGATGTTGCGTTGAGCAGACAAATCACCTCATTTCGGCAGCGCACAAAAAGAAGCCCTCTGAAGCATGCCACGTGAAGGTAATCGAACTGCACGCAACACCAAGCACGCACCGTGCAGCGGTATAGCGCATCGCGCAAAGCAGCGAGGTCGTCGTCAGCACGTCTCAGTACAGCAATGGTATCGATCAGCGCGCTCAGCCAGCAGGCACATGCAGTGCCCAGAGGTGCGCAGATAAATGCAAACCCTACATCACTCGAATCATCTGCCTGACCAGCACCACACTGGCTCGTTCGGAGGCCACCATGCTGTCGCTACGCTTCTTCCTGCTTAGCTGAGCTGCCAGGACTCCGCACGGCTAAATTATCGCAGCACATCCCTTGTTTGTGATGTTTCAGCCGAGTCAAATGCCAGGCTCATGTTTGGAGACCATTATCATTTCACAGCGACCATGGCGGCGCGATCGCGTTATGTCGCACATCAGAGCAAGTCTTGCGCGTTGTTTTGCACCACTTTGCAGCCCAAACCACCGCAGCGTTCTTGGGGAATTGATGCCCCCGTCAAAAAAAGCAAACTTTTTATTTGAGGCGAGATAGCTCATTTCGGCGTGTCTGTCACCAGGTGGACCCCTATATGATATCAAAGCTGAGGAGCAGCTCTACCTTTCGCATTAACAAGTCATCCTCCTTTGATGCAGGACTTCACGAGAAATCACCGCCGAAAAGTTGGCTAGTCCAAATGTTTGCGACACAAAAATTCGGCCCAGAACACGTTTTCTTCACTATCGAGAACTCTTTGCGGGACTGTACATACTTACATACCTATATATATGTGTATACATACATGCGTACGTGGTAAGAGCCAGGATCCGTTACCGCGAGTTATTACCGCTTAGGGTTTTAGGGGCTAGCCAAATGCTGACGTGTGTAAGCGAGGTTCAAGTTTTGCGACTACAGCGACGGCTACGATATAAGAGCGGTCACAGTATAAGAGCGGTCTGATGGCTCAACACAGATCTAGTCAAATTAAGAGCGGTTTGGTGCAGCTTGGGGCTGACCGCTATTATACCGTGTCCAACCACCACCGGCCGCTTCATGATCGATGCATGACTTGGAGATGTGTGCCAACATCATGATAAGCAACTTCCTTATGACAACAACATGCGTTCGGGCATTGCAGGCACAGCTGCTGTGCGGTTGCTTTGGCTTAATTTGAACTCTAACTCTACTTAGTTGCTTGTAACTCTAGTACTAGGGCTGCTAGTAGGTTAGCCTAGATTTTTCCCTAACCCTTGTTAAGCCCAGGGAAGATACAAGGGCGGTCGCAGTATAAGAGCTGCGGGGCTGGCAGGACGGACCCGCTCTTATATCGTAGTGTGGCAGCGGTGCATGCAGAGGTGGCAGCGGTGCAAGTGCGGCAGCACTTGTGTAGTGGTTGATGAGAAGTGCACAACTCTGCATGCACTTGTTGAAGTTGCAAGTTCAACTTCAAGTTGAGTTTGATGTTCAACTTGAAGTTGAAGTAGAGTTGTTCGCATGTAGGTCTAGGGTTAGCGTGCGCTGAGCAATGCTGCGCTGCTTGCAACTGTTAATAAAATCACTGGACACCTTGAACAAGCTGGAAGCTTTCCTCTCATGGATCTAGTAGTCGCTGCATTATGGCAAACGCTGAGGGAATGAGTAATATTCAGACACATCAAGGCCGCAAGGCCACAGTAAGCGCCAACTAAGAGACGGAGAAAGGGCTGGCGCTTAAGGGGGCCCGCTCTAAGATGACAGGGAGATGGTCCGCTCGCGGCACTTGCCGGTGCAGCTGTTCAGAGCTCTCCGTTCGCTCAGGCTGGCTCGAAAAGGCGAAGGTGTTGGCTCGAGCACTCCGGTCACCAGATGTGGCCTAGCGGCGTGATGTGTCTACAAACTACGCATTTCCAGGGCGGGGGCCATATGTACAATGACCAGATCGAAGCATCCGTACCCAACTGACGTGCCGGATTATCAGTTGGTGCCGACGGCCCCAGTCACCAGCGGTTGTATGGTGTCAACGTGGGAGCCCCGAGATGAGCTAGACTGCTGCGTGTCCTTCACCGACGATGACGAGGTCCTATGCACGGCGTACGAGCGGGTAGTATGGACGGTGGCTGGGGTTCATCCTGACTCCGGTCGAGTCACGCTGGTCTGTGGCGGCGGCGCAGGACCTGATGGTGAGATCCGCCCCAACAAGGACTACGATGCGGCGGATTGGAAGGAGGCATGGATAACTGGCGAGGTCAGTCCATGGGAGCCTCAGGTTGGTGAGTTGGTCCTGTACTACAGCAGCAGTTGCGCAGACAAGAAGGCCATGCCCTCTATCGCCCAGGTCATAGCTCATGCAGGGCCAGCGTCACATCCGATGTCCGTCCTCGAAGGTGGCTGATATGGTGCGTATCTGGCACTCTCGACTCGGCAGGGAAGTGGAAATACCAGCTTGGCAGCTAGCGCCTTGTTGGTTGTCTCGTAACACTCGTCTGCTGGCACGCTGTGGACTTCCGGGGGTCACCACCGGCGAAATTACGATGCTGGTGGAGGTGGAATGCTCGTTGAATGGCCAGGCGCGTCTGCGAGACATTCGTGATGGTTATGGCGGAGTACTTGTACGTCCCATCATCAACGGCAAAAGACAGCCAACAGTCATGCTTGCGTGGCATAAGCTACAGCCACTGGGGCGCAGTGTATCTTCCTTCTGCACCCTACCTCAGGCTCCTGACCGGGCGCTGATGGACTCATACGTGATGGCTCCAACAGATGTCAAGGAGTGGGCTAGGCCGCTGGTGTACGCGTCTTCTCCCTCCTTGCTAGACTGCGCATATACGTGCAATACGTCCAGTCCACTGCGCGCCGTAGTTGAGCTCTGATGATTATCGGGTTTCCTCGCACCGCCCCAAGAATGGTCTTCAAGGGTTTCAGATGCAGCCCTCAGTGCTCCAGCGCAGCTCGTGTGCAGGCTATGCGCCGGCTGTGGCAGGCGGTGAGACGCACAGTCAGTGCAGCGGGGTAGCGGATGGCGCAGCCGGCATGTCTCTGCGGGGGCCAATGTGCTCGGCGGTCCAGGTTTGCTCTGGGCCAGGTGACTCTAACGCGCATGGGAGGCTGCGTGCAGATGGCGATCATGCTCGTGCAATCACTGGCGGTGCTTTATTGACAGCGGTGGCTCGTCAGGGCGACAGCCTGAGTGCCAAAAAAGGCACCACGCCTACCACCCGCAATTGCGACATCGCCTCAACAGTCATGGGCGGTGACGCGGGCAACGACGTACAAGCGAGCATGATCAGCATCGTTGAGGACGGCGCTGAGTTGCGTGTCGATGGCGGTGGTCGCGTTGGCGACGCGAGGCAGACAAGTGCTCCAACGACAACTGTTCCAGCGGCAGCATATACACGTGTTTTGGCCAGACCGCAGTCGGCAGCATGTGTTTCAGCCACAGTGTAGGCGGGTGCAACTGCAGCACAAGTGGAGGCAATGGAGGTTGTTGCTGAGCACGGGGTCGAAAGGATGGAATCTGCTCGAGGAGAGATCTCATCAGGTATTCAGTCGGCTGCAGCAACCGGCGACGGCTTGCTCATTGCTGTATCAGCATCAACATCAGTGTCAGGTAGTGACGCTGCTGAGCTGCAGTCTGTGACGTGTGGTGGTTATAGTTGAGACTGTGCTTACTTGGGGGAGCCATTTGGTCTGTTGGGCTAGTATCAGGGCCAGCTTCCGTGCTTGTCTCTCAGTCTCCAAGGTCCCAGTACTGCTGTGCTCAGAATAATTGAAACTCCTCAGGCCACAAGTTCAAACCCTAAGAGGGGGTCTTGAACTTGTTCCCTTCGGGACCTTAAGTCATTTCTAAATGCTGCATTCTGAACTCTTGAGTATGACCGGATACCAGAGGCTGCCCATCATATACTGCGAGGTGATTCATTTGTGCAGGATACATATATCAAATTGTGTCAACTCCCCCTTCTCGAGTTTTCTCTGTCCCCAGAGAATCGTCAAGATTTTATGGGATCAACGTTAATCGCCACGGTGATGTATATGCACACTGCACATCCTCACTTCTACCCTCAACCCGCTGCGTCCCGTGAAAACTTTCGACGTGGTGTGCGCCGTATACGTTTCATCACAATGATCACCTGGGTACTAGAATGGTATGCATCCGGTTAAAGCATCGTACCTCCTAGCGTACAAAGCACTGTCTCAACAAACCACTGTTCGTCTTGAGGTGCTATGCTAATCTCATCTTCTCTCTTGTTCAAGTCTTCCGTTGCTCTTTAATCTTCTATCTCTACTACCTCGTCAGCGCTAGTCATCTCGTGACCCCCAACGGTGGTCACTAACAGATTCCAGCTCGACATAGGACAGCTCTCGGCCTCTTCTGCGGTCACTGCGGTGACGTAGTAGTCAGGCCGCAACTTAACAGTAGTCAGGCGGTTTGCGGGGTGACCATTGTACAGCACGCGAAACGTGAACTTGCTGGACCGGGGCAGGTGCTCTTTGAGCACGCCGCGGCTCCAACCAGTGACGTTCTCACTCTCACGATCTGACCTACATAGGTCTCGCCAAAGTCCGCAGGGATCATGGGGCACATCGCTTGCACCATTGTGGGGGCAGCGGTGGTGACACCCAATTCTCGTGCACGTTGCCGAGTGGCCTCAGCAAGAGCAACTGCGCACTGCAGCTGCCTCTTAGTGAAGTCCTCCCACTCGCCATCTTCGTACCTCACACGCCAGTAGGGTGAGAGGTAGCCCGCGACTGAGCCCCACACATAGGTGATGTGCTGCTGCAGCGCCTCGCGATGCTCTCTCACACAACTTCAGTGCCTCGGGGAAACAAGGCCAGCGCAGCTTCCTTGGTAAAAGCGGGGCGGCTCTCGTTAGGTACCCTCTTGGCATAGTCCGGCATGCCATGTTCATGCTTCAGCTCATACAGAGCGTGGAAGGTGTCGAGCGTCCAAGGCATCGCAACTTCAAGTGTTTCATCCTCCGTCTTCCATGCACTCTTAGACCCATCTCGTGTGAGCCATCGGTAGTCCCATGTACCGTTGGGGTTGTACCGGCGGTCCACGAGACGCTCTAACCATTCATCTCTTGGCAGGCTCTTAAGTTCTTCTTCGGTGAGCAGCGCATAGGGCCGCTCCGTCTCCTAAACGTCAGGCCTTAGGTGGAAGGGCTTCATGTTCGTGACATGCGCGCGGGTACGGCGGATGCGCCGACCCATCATGCGACACGAAAATGACAACCCAGACCCGCTGTTGTCCTCGCTCACGATCCACGGGCCCACATACTTCGGGTCCAGCTTCCTAGAGCGACCGGGCACAGGTGGTTGGCGGATCATGACAAGGTCCCCAACATTAACCATCATGGCGCGCTTGACAGCTTCATTGACCTTGTCAATACGGCTTGCCTTGCTGCCATATGCCTCATCTATCACTTTCTGCGCCAACTTCAAGTTTGGCAACTTGTGCTCAATCTCAGCGTGCAGGTCACCGCCATGTGTCTCATCTGTGAACGTCGCAAAGGGCACTGACGGCTCGCGCCCATACACGCAGAAGAAGGGGCTGAGCCCAGTGTCTTCTCGTGGGGTCGCCCTCAGCGCGTACTGCACGGCCTCTATGCCCTCATGCCAGTTCCTCTGGGTGGCGTTGACCCACATAGTCAATGCTGCCATGATCCTCTCATTCTGGCGCTCGGCCACGCCATTGGCCTGCGGATGGTATGCGCTGGTATCAATCTTCTTGATTTTGGAGAGTTTACACAGCTCGCGCACCACTGCGTTCAAGAACTCCTTTCCTTGGTCTGAAACCAATTCTTGTATCATTGACCCTGACTCAAGGATCACCTTGTGGAGCAGTTTGGAAGTGGTGAGCATGTCTTTGTTCTTGATTGGCATGAGCCAACAGAACCCAGAACGCGCTTCAATCACCGTGAGCAATCCAATGTGTCCTTCGCTGGACGTCACTGAGGTCATAGTGATGTCAGTGTGCGCTCGCTGAAACATGCGAGTTGGCAGCGTCAACATCAACTTGGCCTTGCCAGTGGTCGCTTTCTTACGCTGCAGACATGCCATGCAGCTGGTGACGTAGGTGCGTACATCATTGCCCATCTGAGGCCAGTAAAAGCCCTCAAAGATGCACAAGTGAGTAGCGCTAACTCCAGCGTGCCCTGCAGTGGCATCGTCATGCCCAAGCCTCATCACCAGTGCGCGAAGTGCTGTTGGTACATACCATTGGCGCAGCACGGTCCCGCGTTTGGGGTGGCTGGTGGCCAGGTGCACCAGCAGTCCGTCTTCCTCTAGGCAATACCAGTCCCTGTTCATCATCAAGTGCAGCGCTAGCTCGCCGTCCTGGGGCAAAGTCCCCTCTCTCAGCGTGCGCGCTATTACTTGACTGCACGCGTCTCTCTGCTGTAGCTCTATGAAAGCCTCACGGCTGAGTGCTGCAGGCGTGAGGGGGTGTCCCTCAGTGCGCTGTGACACCAGTCCGCGGCTCTGCTCATTGAGTGTACGCTTGCGGCGCGGCTCGTTAACAGCCTCAGACGACTCATCAGTGCGCGACAGAGGGATGGCGCCCCCAGGCTGCTCGATGGTGCTGGCTGCAACTCGTGCCTTCTTTCGTGCTCTCTTTGCTGCCTTGCTAGGGGCAGGTGAGCCCCAATTGGCCACTGCCGCCTCGTCCATGCGTGCATTTGCATACAGGTGAAGAGTAGCTGGACTGAAGAGCATGGACGCGGTCTCTCCATCCGTCCACGGACCCAGCTCTTCGTCTAGCTCATCTAGCATCTCATTTACTTGTGCGACCGTCATCTTGGCCAGTTTGGCAGCTAGACCGGTTTCATCACCAGCTTGGCTCATGGCGAGTTCGTTGAGACTGAAGGGGTGCCCCCATTCAGTGCTCACGACGTGCCCCCTAAACGTGGCAATCTTGACAGCGCTTGCCTTCACCGTGGCGTGTGAGTCCGGCATGTCTTGAAACCGAACCCCTGAGGGCGGTGCCGCAAAACACGGTATGGAGTCCGACCACTTTTCGTCCGCTGGCTCATACTCTCGCGGTGCATCTAGCTCGCTCTGCATTGGCAGCCTAGATGGTCCGTCGGCGTTAGAGTTCACAAGGCCGGGGCGATGCTGTACGGTAATGTCGTACTCCATCAATGTCATTGCCCACCACACGAGCTTGCCGTTGTGGTCTTGCAGCGTCAACAGCCATCGCAATGCCGCTGCATCCGTCACTACCGTGGTAGGGTTACCCCACACGTAAGGTCGGAAGTGGTTGAGCGATAGCACAACGGCTAAGCACTCTAGCGCCGTGGCGCCCATCTTCGCGGCTTGCGTAGAGTTGATTTTTTGAAAAATAACCCACCACTACTTCCATTTCCTCCCTCCCATTTACTGTGCGCCTGCGGCCTGCCGCAGGTGCAGCCTCCTTGCCGCTGAGCTGTTCCACCGGTTTGAACTGCGTCAGTATGCCACACGTAGCCGTTTGAGAGGCGTCTGTGTACAGTACGAACGGCAAGTTGAAGTCCGGGTGTGACACCAGCTTCGCTGAGCACATGGCTTCTTTCAGTGCTGCAAAGGCGTCCTGCCTTCGTCGGTCCCACACCATGTCAGCATCTGTTTTCGTCATTTCCACTAATGGTGCAGCCAGCCTAGCGAAATCCTGCACATAGCGCCGGTAGTAGTTGACGCAGCCAAGCACAGTGCGTATGAGGCTCCTGTCGACTCTACCTTTCTGGTCCAAAGGGGCGCTCATGTCGGCCATAGCCTTCACCTTGTCAGGGTCAGGGCGTATGCCACCTGAGCCCACAATGTGGCCCAGAAATTTGACCTCTGTTTGAAACCACTGACACTTGTGCCTAGACACGCTCAATCCTGCCTTTTCAATCCTTGACAGCACATCTTTGATGTGTGCAATATGGGACTCAATTGAATCGTCATATATCAGCACATCATCGACGTACACCATTGCATATGCACCTAGGGCAGAGCCCAGGGTGTTGTGCATTAGGCGGGTGAACTGCGCAGGCAAGTTCACCAGTCCAAATGGTGCAACTGTGTACTGCCACAATCCCCCATCAGGTGTGCGGAACGCTGTCTTTGCTTTGTCGCTCTCTCGCAGTGGTATCTGATGGTAGCCTGCAGCCATGTCAATTGATGACATATAGCGTGCGCCCTTCATTTGATGTACCATGTCATCAATGTTGCCTAAACCTCTGCTATCTCTTTTGGTCACCGCATTTAACCGTCGGAAGTCCACGCAGAAGCGAATTTTGTCACCCTGCCTGGCTAACACCGGGTTACATGCCCATGGTCCATTGCCAGGCTCCACTTGCTTACGCAGGTGCATGGCCTTGACATGTTCCATAATGTACTCTGCTTCTTTCTGTGCCCAGCGCCTTGCCTTTTCTGCAATGAGCAATGCGTCTCCTGTCTCAATCTCAAACTCCATGAGGTTGGTGACAGCGGGGTTCTTGGGATCTTTTGCAAAGACTCCAGAAAATTCCCTGATCACTTCCATGAGATGCTCCGCATACGGCCTGCCGTCCGCAGCTTTCATGTCATGAAGGTCACCTGACATAGGGAGCATCTCGCACAATTCTTCCTCGGTGCATGGTTCTTGGGTGGTGCGGGTGCGCTGAGCGTCTTCCGACGTGGCAGCTGACACCTTGGTCACTCCATAAGTACCAGCAATTTTCTCATCGCTAATCTCTTTCAGGGCCCGCATGGCCGCCACTTTGAATGCGCCGTCGGGGTGCTGTTCTGCTGCTACGTGCAAGAGTCGTTGCTCCAACATGTGCAACTCAGCCTCCTCTAATTCAATGATATCCTCAGGTCGAGCTGGTATGGCTTCCCCAATTAGGGTGTTTCTGGAAACCAAGACAGGTTGGTCCGAGAGATTCACCATTCGAGCTCGCACTGGGTTGTGAGACCCCACCGTGTCAACTGACATCGCGGTTTTAATTCCTCTCTCTTGCAACCGCATCATGGTTTGTGTGGTCGCTGGTTGTATCACCGCAGCATAGAGACGAACTCCCTTGACTGGGGGGCACAAAGCAACTTCCACATTCATCTCAGTGTGGACAGGTATTATTATGTCCTCTTGCAGACACACCGCACGGTGTGGCGGTGGTGTACTGGCCGACACCTCGGCGTGCATTACGCCTGAAACCCTGGAAGCAAGCGCCACTCTGCGCGCGCTTGCTTCACTGTTGGACTATCTAGCATCTTCAACGTGGGCCCCTCCAATCCCAGTGGCCTGTACGTCAAGTCTCCGTAGCTAAACAGAGTCTTGTACTGGCCAAAGAAATCACTTCCCAAGATGGTAGTGATGGGCAAGTTCACAACGTAGAACTTGTGCCTCATCAGCTTATTGCCAAATCTTAGGGTGAGGTGCACCACTCCTTATATCTTCACTCTCGTCTGATTGTCTGCCAGTTCAATCACTGTATGGTCCCCCTTCTCTAGCGCGCAGATCGCGCCCTCAGAGAGGTTGGTGGCCTCAGTGTCTGACATCATGCTCGCCTCTGCCCCAGGGTCAAGCAGTGACACGAAGTCGCGCTCAATGAATCCCTTGCGCCGTTGCACTCGTGCAAGGAGCCGGCCAAAGCATTGCTTGCTGGGCTCCCCGGTGGGAAGTACGACTTGCTCGCCAGGTCTGATAGAGGCTGGGTCCACAGTGTTGCAGGGGTCCCTGGCCTTATCGTGACACATGGCAGCCACCGCGCTAACGCGTGGATTGCCTAGCCCTTCTCTGCGAGCCACTTCATGAGGGGCTCCCTGAAATTCGTGTTCACCTCCATCAGGGCTCTCTGGTAGTGAGGCTGCCTCTGAAGGTGGCGGACTGGAGCTTTCAGTAGTCTTACTCACTGACAAGTCTGACTCACTTGACTCGTCTGACTCGTCGCCATCATCCTCTGCCTCATCATTAAGGCTCAAATCGTCCCATGGGCCCGCGTTCAAGCCTTCTTCGCTTAACATTTCAGGCGTGATTGCATACTGCCACGCATCACCTCGTGCATTGGCAGCAGCTATCTTTGCCTTCACCCACTCCTGCTCTTTGGGATCGTCTGCCACATGCATATTGATTCCCTGACTCGAGACCATCCACTCTGGGGGTGGTGCATCGGGGTCATGGTCCACGCGGGTACCCCTGGAAAAGGGGGCACCTGCTGGGAGATCAAATACGCCAGAGCCCAAAAGCGCTACTGCAATGTGAAACGCCACGCGGGGCATGACCAAATTCACAAGCCACAACTTCATCTCTTCTGCGGTGGCCTCGGCTAGTAGGTCACGTGTAAACGTGAGCAAGACCGCCATTTCGCGCAATGATAGCACACGGGCTTCATGCACTTGACCAGCATCATGCTGCGCATCAGGCACGTATTGAGAACGATCAACAGGGGGTTTCTCTGATTTCGTCTCACCGGGCTTGGCATGCAGTCATTGGCATCATACTCGCTCTTAGCATCTTTGACACGCGATTTCCAAAAGAAACAGCGCTCAGGGCATTGCAGGACGCGACGCACGGAGGTAGGTAGTGAAGCGAACCGTATTGCATTTAGCAGTGCACCAAACCGCTCCATGGCAGGGGCAACCCCCGACCCTGCCTGGACAACGAAAATGTACACCCGCCTCCTATGGCATGCTATGCCATAGTCTGAGCCTTTCAGCTTGCAGACGTACAGACTGTAGCCGTGCGCCAGCAGCACTGCCTCCGCCTGCGCCCACGCCTTGGAGCTCAGCATGGCCACGACGTTCTCCAGCACGCAGCAGCGCAGCTTCGCCCTCACGATCAGCTGTGCCGCGTGCACTGTCACTTGAGCTGCCTCTCCCTCGACACCCAACCCGTTCGCGTAATCTGTACACGGGGGGGACATCGTGGTCAAGTCAGGATCCAGTTCCACCAGTGCCTTGGTGACTGCATCATCACTCAAGCTCGCATTCATCACTTTCACAGTAGCAGGGTGAAGTTCATGGTAGGCCTCACGCACACGGGGGCACTTGTCGACTGCACGTCTAGTGTCCACCGCAAGGTCCGCCAAACTTGCCTGTCTCAATCCCTTGTCCCAGCCACCGATGCCGCAGCATATGGATGCATGCGTTACGCGCCTTGCCGCCTCTGGCCCAGCGCCGCTGACAGGCGCGCTAAGGTCCGGAGCCTGTGCCGCGGCAACAGCGCAAGCAGCAAAATGCCTTGCGTCATCATGTGTTTCATCGCTCATCTCAAGGTTCTCATCAGTGCTCATTTCATCACGCGTTGCATCGCTCAGCTCAACGCTGTCGCCCGCTGAAGGTGCCAATCTAGTGGCAGAGCTCAGCGGCGACGGTGCTAACATCGCGTGCAATAGCTGCTCATTGCGTGCGTGCCTCCGCGCGGCAGGGCTCGACGCACTGGCAACAGCAGCTTGCACGTTCTCACATGCCAAGGCAACGTTCAGCTCTGCTTCGGCGCTCACACGACTGGTGCCGCCACCCGAAGGGGGACCAGCCAGTGTGTGCGCGACCGACGCAAGCTCACCTTGCTGGTCCAACCAGCGCCTGTACTCCATGAACGCAGAAAAACTCTTCTCGTCAAACCCGCCCGTGGGTGCGGCAGCAGCGGCTGCAGCCGGCGGCGCCGGCGCCGGCGCGCGTGCTGGCGGCGCTGGCGGGCCGCGATGCGACGGCGCCCCGCCGTTGCGGTGTTGCGCTGCCCCGGGGCCGTAGTACGAGCCTGACGGCGCAGCGGGCCTCGAGTTGGCCTGCGCCGCCGCGCAAGCGTCAAGGCAGGCCTGGCTGGCCTTGTGCACGTGGGGCATTACAGTGCCAGGGAACGTCCGACGGCATTGGTAGCATTGCCAGTCCGGGCGCTGCGGGCGCGCGTACGGCGGCGGCATCGCTGGCCGCGGCGGTGCCGCGGCCATGACCGCAGCGGCAGCAATGGTGGCTGCTGCGGCGGAGGTCTTCTCCTTGGCCTCAAGCTTGGCCGCCTGCTTGGCCACCCTACGCTCCCTCGCGGCCACCTTCATCTCGCGCGCAGCAAGGGACTTGCCCCCGGCGCTCGCACTCCCGCCCTCCTGCTCCTCGTCCGAGAGAGACGCCTCAGAAGCATCGCTCATGGCGCCGCTTGCTGCGGCGGCCTTGGCGCCCACGCGGGCCCTCGGGCCCGCCGGTGCTGCCGGCGCCCACTCAACGCTAGCTGCCGTCGATAGCTGCCGTCTGCGCCACCCCTGACCAAAGCGAAAGGTCAGCTGCTGACGCTCCTGGCTGCTGAGCAGCCGCAGGAAGTGCATCTTCTCCGCTTCCCCCTCAACCTCCGTGCCCGTCGCCGTGCAGAGCCTGCGCACGCGCAGTGCCAGCTTCTGCGGGTCTCGTGGGGAAGGCGAACGGCGTGGTTGATGTCGTTGTGCGCCGACTCGCGCGCGATGTCTGAGTCGAAGTGGTCCTTGATGGCAGCGACCTGCTCGGTGAACAAGAGCTGGCCGTACGTGGTGATCTTCCCGTTCGACATGCGCGTGAGGAAGTTCACGGTGTTGATCAGTGTCTTGTCTCTCGAGCTGCGGATGGCCAACTTCAGGGCAAAGCGCTGGCCCCGTTCGTCGAACTCGGCGACCTCACTTACAAGGGCATCGAGCTGCACGGAGCACATGCCCGGGGTGGATGACAGTTCGGCAACACTGGCGATCTTTGACAACGTCAGATCCCTGTGCTCCGACTGGTCACTCCCCCCCTTGGCTATGGCTTTCTTCTTTGGCGCGGCCTTGCCCGAGTCCTCACTGACCTCAGATCCAACAGTGGTATCCTCGGTGGTGGGGGCAGTGCTGCCCAGCGACAGCGGGCCCGGCGCAAAGACCATGCGTCCCTCACATAAGTGCTCTTTCAACTTGCCATTCGCATACTGATCGAGTCTGCGCATCTTTTCTGAGTCAGAGACATCCATGTCAAAAATGGCATCGATCTCTCGTGACGCAGTTGAGATTGCATCAGCCCGCATCGACAAGGCATGTAAGTCAACGCTAGCCTGCTTCAGCGCGCCCTCCGCCAACACGCTGTCGTGCGTCAGCGCGGTGAGGTTAGCCTGACACGCGACGCGGTCGGGCGTGTCCGGCTTCACGAGCCGCAACAGCCCCCGCTCCGTCGCGTGGTCAGCTACGAGCCGCTTCACGAGCTCGCGTTGACACGCCTCCTCCTCGTGCTTGCGCTGTTGGCGATCGATGATGCCGTCGCGCGTGCTAGTCACCAAGGCGACCAGTGCGTTGTACTTGACGTGCGCGGCGGTAAGCTGTGGTTCGGTCTCACCAGTGCTTTCGCCGTCGCTGTCCTTCTCTGTCTCGGGTTCGGGTTCGTTCCGGTTCTCTTGAGGGCTCTTGTCGCCTTCAAACTCTGCCTCTCTCTCGCCAGTCTCACGCGGAGGGGTTGGAGGAGCAGACGACCTCGCGTCGTCATCGCTCGCTGCAGCATCGCTCAGCGCTTGCAGGGCGTCAGCAGGCACTGACTTCTGCTTTCTCGCTCCGGCGGACCTAGCCGGACCATCTCCCTTCCTTTTCCTTTGGGAGTCAGTGTCTGCACTTGGGCACAGGAATCCCGTGAGACAAACTTCAACATCAATGTGATCGTGTGAATTCGCTGTGCTCTAGCGTCCATGCATATGCCAGCATGGAACAGCGCTCTCTGACAACCAGCACCTTCACTGAGTGCTGGTCTGTCTCCCACATGACCGTCAAGGTCCTGCCCCGGTGGGTTTCCAAGCCACCGTCGAGCAGCCCCGGCCACGCTTGTATTTCATTGTATTGGCAAACCTTATGTTGTTGCACAACGCAATATGCCATCTCTGTTTAACGTCAATTGTTAGTGCTGCTGTCTAGCCGTGTGGTTCTCTCTTCTCTCTCATCTCTTTCGCCGTGCATGACATGCTCTCCCGCATTCATGGCGTGCACACACTTCTCTGCCGCTCTGGACCGTGGCAGCACGAGCAGATGCCGACATCATCTTGCAAGACGTCCTGTTGCAACAGGTCGATTACACCACTTAAGGTGCTGAGAAACAAAGTGGGGGGGCATTATCTGTCGCCAACGTAAACCCTGCTCATGCCAAGAAGTATTGACACTCAGACTCATCATCTCTTTAGCACAGCACTAACAATGGACGCCACGCGCAGCGGCGCGGGTGTGTGAGCCGCAGCTGCGCATGGACGCGGACACCCGAGCGAGGGCCTGCTCTCTCGCAGCTAAAGCACAGCTGCAAAGTGTCTGACCGGCGCAATGGCTGGTTGCGGGGCCAGAGAAAATCGTGTGGCGACGGAGTATGTCCCGTTCGCTACAGATCCTCCGCGTATGCTCTCTCTCTCTCGCTCTCTCTCTCTCTTGTTTAGTTAGAACGGCAACGCGGCTAGTGCGTCCGCATCACGCGCGTGCCTACTTGTGCCACTGGACGAACGAATAACTGACGCGAAATAAATTGGAGTGAGGGTAACTAGAGCGATGATGCGAGGTCCGTGTAGTGTGTATAGGCGAGGATAATATAAATGAAGACGAATGCCCACACGACCACGCGATTCGCGTGTGCCGTGCGTGCGCTATGCATGTAGGTGCGTCTCGGGCCCGCTCGCAAAGCGAGAGGTTGGGTAAGGACTGCTTGGTGTGCCATTGTGACGTGTGGTGGTTATAGTTGAGACTGTGCTTACTTGGGGGAGCCATTTGGTCTGTTGGGCTAGTATCAGGGCCAGCTTCCGTGCTTGTCTCTCAGTCTCCAAGGTCCCAGTACTGCTGTGCTCAGAATAACTGAAACTCCTCAGGCCACAAGTTCAAACCCTAAGAGGGGGTCTTGAACTTGTTCCCTTCGGGACCTTAAGTCATTTCTAAATGCTGCATTCTGAACTCTTGAGTATGACCGGATACCCGAGGCTGCTCATCATGTACTGCGAGGTGATTCATTTGTGCAGGATACATATATCAAACCGTGTCAAGTCTTTCAGCCATGAATGCATTGGAGAGGGCATCAGCCTTGCTGGGCTGCCGGTACCACAAGTAGGTAACTGATGGCAGCAGCAGGGGGCGTTGGGAAGACAGAACACCAGTGGGCGGTGGTGCATGTGAGTCAGAGCGGGCTACCGACTCTGGACATTGCGTGCCTGCTTCAGCGCTGTTCGAACGTGATGCCAGCAGTGGTCATTGCCCTTCCGGGTGCACAGGTGCTGCTTGTGAACGTGGCAGCGATGCACGGAACCCAAAAGCAATCAGTAACGTTGGTGTCAGTGCGCCTCTGCTGGTCAAGGGCGTCTATGGCAGTGCTCAGGGCTCGGGTACAACATCTTCGCTGACGACACTGTGCGAACCTGCATTCGGCGCACCTCAGCAACACCCGAACACATGCCTCAGGCAGAGGTGATGTCAACAGCAGCTCAGGCGGGAGTAACGGCAGCACAGGCTGGTGTGAGTGAAGCGGTCACAAAGCGTTGAAGTCTGGGCAAAGACACGGCATTTGCGGAGGTGGCACTTCTGTCAGCGGTACCACAGGGCAAGGACACGGAATTTGCTGTCGTGGCACATCAGTCAGGTACTCTGTCGCCTGTACTAGTATCGCTGTCCCTGCCTGCAGAAACCTCAGCTAGTACTGCAGATACGGGATCGATTAATGGCATCTTGTCTGCCGGCGCGCGCTAGCACTGCTGCCAGTGTCAGCAACACGCACTAGTGACGCTGGCACTGGATTGCAGTCTCGGAGCCATGCCGCTGTGGAAGGCGACAGCACCCTGAGCATCGTTGTGCCAGCGCGGCTGGACTTCGATGTTGGTAGCAGCGCACGAGGCTCAGCAACACTGACTGCTTGCCGGCATGGCAGCACTTCACCGAGCTCAGCACGGGCTGGTGTTTGCAACAGCGGCGCACCGGGCCAAGTGCAAACGATAGGTGTTCTCGTCTGCTGTTCACTCAGGCTCAAAATAGCAATGGCGACGGCTGGTTCGAATGGCTGTGCGCCGGATGCAGCGGTGCTGCCTGAAGATTGAGGCAGCAGTGCTCAGTGTTCTGCAGGGGTTGCAGGTGCCGCGTGTGAGATCAGCAGCATGTCACGGAGTCCGTTGCAGGGCGTGGACGGCAGTGTTCTGCAGCAGCTGTCAGAGTCGTCGATCAACAGCGCTGCCGACAGTGCTGGTCGCTCAACTTCGCCGGCGGAGGGCCATGGAAGCATACTTCTATCCACATGCTCTGAGCAACACACAGGCTCTACGGAACTACCTGGCGGTCATGGACAGAGGACAATGCAGCAGGTCTCAAAGCCACCTGTTCATTGCAGCAGTGCTCAAAGCTCCATGCAGTTCTTGGACACTGTTGGTGGTGATGGCAGCAATGCCCTCAGCATGGCACCACAGATCGCTGGTCAGCATGGATACTGCCCTTGGAGCTCAGCATCGGGGGCTAGTTGGGCGGCAACTTATCGGACTTCACGTCGACAGACAGCGATGATGGCAGCGCTGGCGTCTCAACTCAGCTGTCTGCCGGTCATCACAGCAGTGGACAAGACACTTAGTCTGCTCCATCTATGAGTCCTGTTGGAGGCGGGAACAGCTGTGAACAGTGCTCAGTGCTGCTGGACACACATGGCAGCAATACTCAAGGCCCTGGTGCATTTGTCAGGTCCTGCAGGTGGGCCTCCATGCTCTGGGCAGTCATCAACGCTGTCCTGCGCACTTGATGGTAGTGGTCCTCCGGGTTTGACACAGTGCTCGGACGTTGCTGATGGTCACGGGGGCAGCGCCCCCGACACAACACCGCTGACTATCGACGAGCACGGGGGGCCATGCACAGAGCTCAGAGCTGCCGACGGGTCCTTGCAGCAGGGCACTACGTAGTACGGGCAGCGCCGTTCAGCCTGGTCAATGGCTTCGACGACAACGCTCAGAGCTGGTTGCAGCCTGCCAACGTGATTGATGGTCGCCGCGACGCAACACACAGTAACACGACTCCTTTTGGCGGACTAGGGCAAAATGCACAGGTTTTGGCGGTGGCCGTAGGGGCTGCCGGAGAACTTGGCGTCCACAGGCGGAAAGTTGGGCCCTTCACTGGGACTGATGAGAGTAGCACAGTGCTGAGTCAGGGCTTTGCACGGACTGCCGGCATTGCTGACGGTGGCAGAACGGCTCGCAGTTCAAAGCGGCTACCTCACATACGCAATGCGAGAGGCTCAGCCGCGGCCACAGGCATCAGCATACAGAATTCAGTGCCGCGGACAGAGGGAACAAGCAGCAGTGCTCACGGCTTTGCACATGCTGATGCCGGTGGTGGCGATAGCGATGGGGTACGTGGTTTAGCATTGCCGCCTGCTGGCGACACGGGTACGGAAGACTCAAAGCAGTTGGCAGGCGATGGTGGTGGACATGACGCTATCAGCACAACACGGAGCCTAACAATACCGTGTGCTGGTGGCAGCATTACAGACAGTACCGCGCAATCCGCCGTCAATAGTGGTGGTCGTCACAATACGGCGCACGGCTCAGCGCCGCTTTGTGACCGCTTTGTGATGGACATGGCTGTGTCATGCAGGTGTGCACATGTGCAGCTGTTGATGGTATCGCAGAAAGGTGCGACTGCCACACACCGACTCTGAGCTCGAGCCGCCAATGGAGAGTGCTGGCAGCAATGCTCAGGGCCTGACAAAGTCTGCTGGCGCCAGCAGCAGTCATGGCGACGGGATTTGTAGCTCAGGGCCTCTGTCTACACAAGGCTTCGCACAGTCAGCTATCGATGGAGGTGACTGTGATGTTAGGATCCACAGCGCAGTGCAGCCATCTGTTCTTCTCGATGGCGGTACACATAACAGTGGTGTCGTCAGCACTGCGCACGACTTTGCGCTGACTTCAGGTGTCATAGGTGCTGGGCAATGCGGCAGCTATTACAGCGCACAGAGCTTGGTATCACAGTCTGGAATCGCTAGCAACAGCACAACGAACGCAACAACGCTCAGCCTGGTCGGTGGCCATGCCAGCAGTCTACAGGGCTCTCATGCTGCACAGGCGGAAGCGGGTCATGATGGTACCATGCAGCCAAAGGGCAGGTGCTCAGGCTCGGCTAAGGGGGCTGAGCTATACCGACTGGGGGGGTGCTCTGCTCTCCTGCTGGACGCGGTGAGCAATGCAGTGCAGGATCTACACACAGGTGCACTGCCTGAGCAGCAGGCCATTAGCTCTCACCCGCCCTTCCGCCCTGGCTGCTGTGTTGGCACGCTCTCTTCTTCGCTCTCGAGCGTGGGGGGGGAGAACATCGGCAGTGATGACACAGCAGCATCGGTTGGTACTAGCCACGGCGACCTTTTACTGCAGCAGCGGTTGCGTGCGGCCCTACAGCATCAGCGGCCGCAACTCTCCAACGAGGCTACATGTACAGCATGATAGGCTATCATAATGGTCACTTGCTGCGCCAGCAACAATAGTTGGTGGCAGCTGGTCATTCTGGTGGTGATACGATGGCACGTGTTTCATACAGTGGTGATACCTCAAGGACGGCCCTCGACACCAGCCATACAGTACAACTCGGTCTGCGGACTGGCAGATTACTGTTGCATCAGGCACACAAGGCTCTGCAACAGCAACGCTCAGCACTGCCGCATCAACAGCAAGCCTCCGCAATACAGCACCTGCGGTCAGCACTGGTCCAGCTGTGGCAGCGGTGCATGCAGAGGTGCAAGTGCGACAGCACATGTGTAGCGGTTGATGGAAGCACAACTCTGCATTCATTTGTTGAAGTTGAAGTAGGGTTGCTCCGCATGTAGGGCTAGGGTTAGCGTCATGCGCTGAGCAATGCTGCGCTGCTTGCAATTGTTAATAAATTCACTGGACACCCTGAACAAGTTGGAAGCTTACCTCTCATGGATCTGGTCATTGTACATATGGCCCTCGCCCTGTAAACGCGTAGTTTGTAGACACATCAAGGCCGCTAGGCCACATCTGGTGACCGGAGTGCTCGAGCCGACACCTTCGCCTTTTCGAGCCAGCGAACGGAGAGCTCTGGACTGCTGTACCGGCAAGTGCCGCGAGCGGACCATCTCCCTGTCAACTTAGAACGGGCTGCCTTTAGCGCCAGCCCTCTCTCCGTCTCTTGGTTGGCGCTTACGTGTATGTGGCATGTACCCCTTAATGCGTGCGGCTCGCAACGCAGTAGCGAGCCACATGGACGGGGTGCAGGCCACACTTGCCTACCTCGAGAAGCCGGTGCGGCAACAGGATGTCTGGCACAACCGAGCATCGCTCGTCTTCGCGCCAAGATCATCAACGGAGAGATGCGCCTATTCCTCGTGAGTGATGTAGCCATCAAACCATTTGATAGACTGGACGTGCTTGTCTGCTGCGGGCGCAATTGACTTTTGTTGTGCAGCATGCGTGCAACACAATGAGGCCATGCATGATCTGCCCATTATAAATACCGTTTGCTGGAGTATATGTACTTCAATAGTGCGAAGAACTTGCATCACACTGCTTCATGTGTGCTGAATGAAGTATAGCATTGGAGGTACAGTGCTCCACAGTGACATCAATGACTGTATTCTACAAGTTACATATGTGACATGGCTGAAACTTCCCGAGAGTGACACATCAGTAATGTGTACTGAGCGCATGCATAGTATGTTGCAGCAGGTGCTGAATATGCAACGCCATAGCTTTGTTGTCTGAGCTCGTGATGTACTTTTTCTGTCTGCAAGGTCTTTGCACAGAAATGCACACTGATGCTATTGTTGTCACACGTGTGTCTTTCCCAGACCATCGATTTGTCCGCCGACAAGAAGTCCATGGGGAAGGGCAAAGGGAAAGCCGGCAACCTCAACGACCCCCTCCCCACTTCCATCCCACTGCCGAAGGAGCTGACCCGCATGTTCCTCGTCAGCCTCTTCGTGTGCCGTACCATGCGGCTGCAAGACGAGCAGAGCGAGTCCACCAAAGCCGCTGGCCGAGCAAAGCCTGTGCCCGATTTCGTCATCGGCCTCTGCGGCAAGCAACAAGAGGATGGGGAAGAAGACCTTCACCAACATCCTCAACAAGCTCGGCATGTGTCACTTTGCGATAGCCAGATGGGGTCCTTACTCCATCTGCAATCAGTGGGTATCAGACATTTCTCCAGGCGCACAACAGTGAGGTGACAATGGGGAGGGCTGCGGCGCAGGAGTACCTGGCTAACGCGATGAAGGACATCCACAGCAGCCTAGATGCGGCAATCACCAATTACAACCAGACGCTGAGGATACAGTACGCCAGCTGCCTGCGCCCGTCCAAGTACCAGCGGGTCAACGACGGGTACGGGACGGAGGCAACTGATAGTGTCAGCAGTGGCACCAGCGGCGGCAGCAGCGGCGGTACCAGCGGTGGCGGCATCAGCAGCTGGGGTGCAGACACATACGGCGGGGGGGCGCAAGCCATGCCTTATGGCAAAGACATGTTGATCCTGCAGCAGCGGCAGACTGCTGCGATGGAGCAGCTGGCAGCAGCCACAGCAGCGGCGCAGGCCACATCGGTGGCGACGCAAGCCACACTGGCAGCTGTGCTGGCTCATATACAGGGTAAGCAAGATGCATCGTCGCCACCCCCCACCACCGCAGCGCCAGCACCCTCCGTCACCGCAGCACCCTCCAGCGCCGCATCACACTCCATTCCAGCATCACCTTTTACAAAGGCTGCAGCACCAATGATGCCCCCCCAGCAGTACATGCATGTGCCGCCGCCCCCCCAGCAGTTTATGTATATGCCGCCCTCCCAGCAGTTCACGCAGGTGGCACTTACTCACCAGTACGTGCAGATGGTGCTCCACCAGCAGTATATGCAGATGGCATTCTTGCAGCAGGTGGCTTTGCCCCAAGCTCGTGCGCACCAGCTTGCAAATGCCCAACCAACGCGCCGCACACTCAGCATGTCCCCGCATGTGCTTCCACGCAGTGTGCGAAATGGCCCTCGCGGTCTTTTACTACTTCACAGGCCTTGTGCACATGGGCAACAACACAAACGGGCCTTGAGTAGGGTCCAGGGCACTGTCAAGGGTACTGCGTCGTATACCGTGCTTTCAACATTAGCTGTCCAATGAGTTGGCTAGGACGCTGTGGCGTGCATGCCCGGGTGCCTGTGGAACTAACCAGAGTGAAAGTGTTCCTCAGGTACATTTGCTTCATGCTGTGTGGAGTAAGAAGGCTACAATCTGGACATTTCCCTTGCATGCTCTGAAGAGGTAATGGTGTTCTGGTGTTCTGCCTTCAGTTGCTGGTGTTTGGGCAATGTGATTGTCTGATGCAATCATTGTTTACGTTGTGGCATGCACCTGCTCACATGGTACAGTAGCAATGATGAGCGACGCCCCCGCCCCGTTAGCATCGGCAAGAAGTGTGCGCACCACCAGGTTTGATGGAATGGAGTAAGTCAGCATGCAGAGCATGTGCGGAGAAGGCCAAGCCGCAGGAACTTCAAGTGTACACAAAAGTTCAAGTGTGTGCTGTAATGCTTAGTATGGCGAGCACTCATGTAGGGACAGCTTGAACCTCTCTTAGCCTGATCTCACCTATACTTTCGATTTTGAGCCATAATTATTTGCAGTGTACGAAAATCTAGCGAGCGTCGTACTGACCCTATTTAGGGTCAGCCTCTGAAAAACAACTTTTCTCGACCGGCCCAGTCTCAGGAACTTAATGGTCTACACCAAATTTCAAGTTTAAGCTGTAAAGCTCAGCATGAACCTCTCTTAGCCTAATCTCACCTACACTTGCGATCTTGGACCATACTTATTTGCAGTTTATGAATACTTTTCTCGACAGGCCCAGCCTTAGGAAATTCAAATGTACACAAAAGTTCAAGTGTGTGGTGTAAGGCTGAGTATGGTGACTGCTAATGCTGGGGATGCTTGATCCTCTCTTAGCGTGATCTCACCTACACTTTCGATCTTGAGCCATAATTGTTTGTTGTAGATGAATACGTTTCTCGACAGGCCAACCTCAATAACTTCAAAGTTCAGCACAAGTTCAACTTTGTGCTGTAACGCTTAGTATGGCGAGCACTCATGTAGGGACAGCTTGAACCTATCTTAACTTGATCTCACCTACACTTTCGATGTTGAGCCACCCAGTGGCATGCCCCCCTGACACTTGATGCAACCCCGTTCATAAAATGTTCTAGTCAATGCACACCGCCTTCACCTCTGCATGTTTGAGCCATTTGGTCAATCATGTCTTGCTATTATCATGGCGTCAAGAAGTGGCCAACAATGATCATCGAGGCGTGCGAGCAAGGTCCGCCACAAGATGCTATGGCCGGCAAACAATGGGAGGTGCTGGTTGCAAACTTGACGCCTTGGCAATAGGGGCATCTGAAACCCATTGCAGTGCGATGAGAGGCGAGGGTATCGCAGAGGATTGGTCTGCAAGGCAGGCAGCGCCAGGCTCAACACAGCCACCCGCGCTCAAGAGCATCGAAATGTCGCACAGCAAACTCAGTCTGCATGCCAGCCTACAGATCAATATAGATGGCGCTTCTTCGCCTATGAGGGCTACATATACATATTTAGCTGCAACAAGGGAACTCTGGGCTCTATATATGCGCTGGGTCGTTCCTGGAGGAGGGGGGCGGTTCGATTGACATGGGTAGAGAAGATGCTACGAAAGCCAGAAATGACTCATGTTTTGCTCCTTTACACACGTTTGCATGTATTTGCATTTGCCATCATGGTATGATAGTAGCTAGCTGGTCAGGCCAAGAGGTTAGCATTTCTGGGCCCACATATGCTCATTATGAGAACTCAATGAATTCAAGGTACTACCACTATTTGTAGCCAGATCTGGATGTGTGCATTATCCGAAGCACTTTCTTCTGATAACATAAGCTTACAAACTATTAAATATAGTATCACTATGACTCTCACCAGCGAACGTATGCAAATCTTTTGGGCCCCCACATGCTCATAATGAGAATTTCAAGGTACTATCACTGTATTGTGGGCAGATTCGGTCTTTGTGCATTTTTAATAGCGCTGTTCTTCTTCTGATAATCTAATATCAAGCCTACTTCATTAGGGCTGCATGGATTTAACAAGGGGACTCAGGAAGCTACGAGGGTGTACGTGTGGGAGGGCCCTCAGCGAGGTGAACCAAGATCGGGGATGGGGTGTAGATGTTACATTTGTTGGACATGTTTGGCTGCATATGAACTATACTTGCAGAAATTGCATTACTGATTGATATCAGGCCACGGCGTGAGCAATTGTGGATTGACACACATGGAGAACTCGAACAGATAAAATGCAGCCAGATTTGAGCGGTGTGATATATTGCCTATGGGTACATTTGCAACTTTTGTCAAGCCGAGAGTTTGGGAACCTGCACATCACGGAAGTGTGATCTGAACATCCTGAGAGTTGTGAGCCGGCAATGGTATATTAAGGACAATAGCAAGTGCATAGCCAAGGTGCAGACCGACGTTTACTGTAGTACACCACAAACATACAAGCGCAAGCTGCCGGTCACCAATGTACACAACATGATGCCAGCCTAAGCCACATATACTAGCTACATAATGCTAGTTGCACCGTGGTGCCGGCTCTGAACCCACACCTTAAGTTGTATGTTGTCTCGTTAATTTGCAGGCCTCACTGATTGTGCTCAGTCTGAGCTGCCACTATGGAATGACACATAACGAATTAGCCGCGAGCACTTACCGTCGCAGCTTCATGACGCACCAGCTCTGTCCTTGGCGATGCTGTGGTTGCTGCCACGTCAAGCGTGGCGTTCACAGACCCACGCAAATTTTGCGCCTTGCGAGCACTGCAGGTGACGCTGAACTCGTATGCTGTCACTTTGGGCTCACCAGAGCAGGTGCTGTCTGCAACATCGATCTCACCCGTCCCAGAGTTGTGAGAAAACAATATACACCTGCGAAGCGCACGTGAAGAGACATGAGAAACAGCCGTGTCAAAACATTAGGTAAATCATGTGTGAAGGTGCCCCCTGACTAAGAATGCATATTCAACTGAGTCTAGTAGTTTTATAATCATGTGTAGGTCCACAACCCCTTCGCCCGACAGCGAACTCTAATTACGGCAGAATTTGCCAGTGCAAAGAAAACAATCACGTCCAGATCTGGCTATGCGATTTAAAAGTTAACCGTAAAAGCAGCAAGAACTTGCCTGACATTGCCAAAGTCACGTTGCACATGCAAAACGCCATTGTAGGTGAAGGGGGTCCACTCGCATGCCGTTTGCCAGCTCACGGAAGAGTGGATGTTGTGGAGGTAAGCGTAAGTACGAGCGCATGCCCGTTCATGAGCAGAAATCTTCTTTGGGGGCGTCGAAAAAAGGCATGCATGCGCTCACATCGATGACCCGAAAAATGCCCAATCTGCCGCCTACGCTTTCCTCCGTGCAGTGCTGCGGGCGGTATGGAGCGCCGTTGATCGTGATAGTCAGGTTCTCACACGAGCAGCTCCACCCCATGATCTTGAGCAACTGCGCTTGATAAATGCCGACCCCGTAGTCGTCGCAAGAAATCAGCTTCGCACCCCCCAGTAGCCGCTGCATGATGTCTGATGCACAGTCATAGCCCAGTAACCTTCACACACGTCCGAGGTATTCGGACAGGTTTTGGTACACTGCGTGCTAACGCCGTACTGCGCGAAAGACGTGTTGTTTCCGCAATAGCACTGCATACAGCAAGGAACAGGAAAATCAAGTTGTTGGTGAACGAAGTCACATCCACTGAGCTCAGAGTTCTGAAACGTAGGCACCGTACCAGCATAATAACCAGGATTTATGAACAGAACGCTGAGGCAGAGTGCGGAGGGAGGAAAATGAATAAATAGCAAGCTTTACGCTCATTATGAGGGCATGCCGCGAACAGCAGATTGCCCTTGACCAGCGCAGACGTCGCGACGTCCGTTTGGTACTCAAGTTTCCTTGGTTGACCAAGGCCCGAAGGCACACCAGCCCAGAATTCTGGCGGGGGTAGAGCATTGTGCTACTGCCCGCCCGCCTGCAAACACAAATGCAGGATGTACACTACTTCTACCCTGTGTCTGCTGCTTGTGCATGAGTGTCTGGTGAAGTGTACTGCTGCAGCAGTCCCGCACACCGTGACGAACACCCCCCCCCGCCCCCCCCCCCGGCTGCATGACCTCCATACTGCCCCTCATGCCATCATGGCATCCCCCTCCTCGTCACCACCGCCCTCCCCGTCATCGACGCCCCCCCCCCCCCATCACCGCCCTCGTCGCCGTCGCCGCCCTCCTCGCCATCCTCCTCCTCGTTGTCTGTTTCGTCGCCGTCCTCCTCATCGTCGTCCTCCTCGTCGCTTTCCTCCTCTTCGGTGTCCTCCTCCTCTTCTTGATCCGCCGGGACATACCCCGGGATGATGTCATCGACACCGCACGTGGCACAGACGCCGCGCATGCCGAGGTTGGCACGCGCATTGGTGTCGCGGTCGATGACAGCAATCCCCCCCTCCGCCGCCTGAGCGAGAGCGCAGTCCTCGTTCCGGCAAACCCTGTTTCTGTGCCCGAACTCATCGCCGCCGCCCCGCGTGGGCTGTCCACACACCAGGCACGAGGCGGAACTGTATGGCTGTGGCGTCATTAATGTCGGACACCGGCAGCCACCAATTTCTTGATGGGAATGGCGGCGCGGCCGCCGGCGGGGAAGCGCGCACATGCGCCGAAGAAGATGATTCGACGGGGCCTGCTGTGCGTGTCTCGCCACCTCCTGTGCTTGCGCTTGCGCCGCGGGTACCGGAAGCCGAGGGCCCGCACACGCTTCCATCCCGGCGGCCTGCTGCGCACGGAAGCGGCTGAACCTCTGATGCCGTCGTGCTGGGTGCAGCAGCTCTCCCCACATGGCATCTGCATGGTGCGCCAAAGTGGTGCAGTAGGCGCACAGCGCAGCACCTGCGATGATGCAGCCACAAGGACGGGCACCGTGTGTACACAGAGCAGAATGAGTGGGGGTTACCATTACAGTGGGGGCAGGGGTAGAGTCACGTGAGGGCCCACCGCATCAGATTGTCGAGGACAAGGCCCGGTGCTGCTGCCGTGCCCCGCAATTCTTACCTGATAGCGGCCCGTGCGCGTATGCCTGTCTGATAGCAGCCCGTGCGCGTGTGCCTGTCCGCGAGCGCCGCGAGTGCATCGCTGTACGCCTGGTTGGCCCCGCGGCGTTGCGCCTCCCCCTGCTCATTGCGGACAGACTGTGCGCATATGCGGTAATCCGCCCCTGACACCTCCTGCGCCGTTACGCCCTCGCCCTCTGGGGGCGGATTTGCTGCAAAATCCGCGGCGTTCTCGCGCCTCCAGCGCTGGCCAAGGGCAGTGACCGCACTGAAAGCCAGCACCTGGCCCGGGTCCACCCCAGTCACCACGACATGGTCCAGGGCGTGCAGCCGCTCCTGTGCAGCAGAGGTACCGTCCGCCACCGTAGCCGGCTCCGCCCCTATCTCCCTGAGCACACGCTGGAGGCGGAACACCCCATTGGGGCCTTCAGCCACCTCCCCCTCCAGCACATCCCCCAGCTCCTCATTGATGTATCCAACCTGTGACACAGAGGAGAATGCAATGAACATGAGTGGAGGGGGGGGAGGGGGTATCAGCAAGCTGTTGGGTGTACTATTGTCAGTCTGCCCATGAGGCGTACGCTATAGTACAGCGCCATGACAATCGGCGCCCTCACTGATGCCATGCTGATGGCATGCTGGAGTCACAAAGGTGAGGCTACACAGTGTCTGCATGCAGTCGACATTGAATTTTCATATCATATCCAGACTGCGTCGGCACGCCATAGAGTCAGATTGCAAAATGGGACTTCATGGCGCAAGTATGACATACTATCAATACCACAGTGGCAATGTTCATGATCGGCAACAAAGCTGTTGAATCAATCAATCAACTTATGATTGAGTCAACGGATGCAACAGTTGTGATGCGCGCCCCTCACCAGGTTGCATCTGCAACTGCAACATACGTTGTAGAACTCCGAGCAGCTCCGCTTAATGCAGCATTTAACATCAAGTCGGGTACAAGTACCTTTTCAACCAGACATTCCTACGAGCTATCAGTAAGCACAGTGCTTGGCACCTGATAACCCCTCCGCGGCAGTTCGGTCAGGCCATTGGGGCCTTGGTGCGAGTCGTGGCTGGTGACCAGCAGAAGCTTGAGCTGGTGCCCATCGGTCATGAAGGTCCTGTCCACGAGCCACGGGGCCAGGATGCGGTACCCTGGTTGGCCGGCGCGCTCAATTGCCCGCATCACACCGCGCTTGCTCCGCGCATAGTGGTTGGTGCGCTGCCGCATGGTGGTGATGTTGGCTGCCTTCGCCCATGGCTGCATGAACTCGGCATACCACCAGGGGCCCCGGCCGGCCATCCGCGCAGCAAGACCTGGAAACAGCTCGCCCATGCCGCTGCATATCAGAGGGGCAGCGCATGACACAGCGACAACAAAAGCACATCACGTCACGCTGCGATGCGATGGATGCATACTGAAAGTATGCAAGCATGGAACCAACCAACCGGTTTGAGCATATGACAATCTCAATCATCTCAGTTGCCTGTGACTGCCAGGTTTCAGCATATGATGCTGGTTTCAGCATATGATGCTGACTCAGACAGCCGCTCAGTGATCACCACATCACACGTATTAGAGTGATGAGACCATGATTGTCACACCAAAAGTTGACAGAGTGACAGGTCAAGCGCGCTGATAGGACATCTGCAGTGTGCTACTACCAGCAGCTAAGCTAATAGGACATCTGTATGTAGTGTGCTACTACAGTACTAGTAGGCTAAGCGTGCTCATCCTGTCCACAGGCGCTATGCAGACAGGGCATGCCTGCAGCCCTAGAGCACCCATATGCACGCGTACGCCGTGCCCCTGTCAACTTTGGTCAGTGAACTTCAAGCAACTTGAAGGGCGAAGGACCTGATAACAACAGCTATGAGACAGATGCGGCAGCGTGTTGGCAACTCACGTGCGGTCGTTGCGGATGAATGCCGGCTGGGGCTTGAAGCGGGGGAGGGGAGCAGTGAGCTTTGGAGGGACCGGCAGCAGGCCCCACACAGCGTCCCTGTTCTCGCGGCGCGCTGCGGCAAGTGGATGTACTGGGAGCTTGAAACATGGGGTGCTGGGGCTGACAAGTGGAAACTGCCACATTCAAGATGCGGTGGTACTGTTTGACTCGTGGCCAATTGCTGCAGCAGCGGCGACTACGGTTAATGGTGGAAGGCACTTACGGCTAACCATCCCTTGTCACCTAGAGCTCTACGATCTTTGATTCATTTTTATACGCCTGTCACTCAGTCACAGAGTCCGCGAATCCCATTGGATACTATATGCGAAAAAGCGATGCTGAATGCTGCACTGGCGATGATGCGATGCGATGCGGATAGCGAAGAAGCCTTGCAAGCATGGCGACGTGTCTACACTTGAAACGACGAGGATAATCGGTCGGACACTGCGGCCGTCGTGAGACACTGCAGCCTCAGGATAACTAAAATATACTGTAGCGGTGAACACTGCACCGAAGTGGTGCACGAAGACAATGGGCGACAGCACCATCAGCAGTTTATGACCTCAGCGAGTGCGCACCTGTCGTCTCTGTATCAGCGCCGCACACCTGGGACATTTGTTAAAACTTCCCAGAACTGCGCGCGGAGAGTCACATCTTTCAAGTTGAGGTGCGAGGAAAAATCGGCGAGTAAACTTGTTGATACGCTTAGACTGGAGCGACGTATCAAGCACAGAGCACCTGCAAACACGGTTGACAAGGCTGGTGCGGATCTCCTCTGCAGCGCCATTCGCTCTCCTTGGAGCTGCAGCTTCTGCGCAGTCTCAACAATCAATTCCCTGACAGCCCCTTGACGGAGCAGCGTATTGAAACTCAATCAGTCTGCCATTGCGTTTACAGGGTGAGCAATGGGGGTGCTCCTAAAGCGCCATTACCCTCGGCAATGATGTGGCAGCAGCACCGCTGTCAGTAAGGTTGTCGATACGCTTTGACTGGAGCGACGTATCGAAGGCGTCATTGCTTTTGATACGTATGACGGGGCGAGTGCAGGGCTCACCTGATCAGCCACTCGCCTCCTCAGAGCCGGCGCCGCGCTGCTGCTGTCACCACACTTGTATCGATGAATTGATTGGAGCAATCAATTGACTGCTGCAGCCCCAGCACTTGGCAGGCGATGGTGGTGGACATGACGCTATCAGCACAACACGGAGCCCAACAATAACGTCTGCTGGTGGCAGCATTACAGACAGTACCGCGCAATCCGCCGTCAATAGTGGTGGTCGTCACAATACGGCGCACGGCTCAGCGCTGCTTCGTGATGGACATGGCCGTGTCATGCAGGTGTGCACATGTGCAGCTGTTGATGGTATCGCAGAAAGGTGCGACTGCCACACACCGACTCTGAGCTCGAGCCGCCAATGGAGAGTGCTGGCAGCAATGCTCAGGGCCTGACAAAGTCTGCTGGCGCCAGCAGCAGTCATGGCGACGGGATTTGTAGCTCAGGGCCTCTGTCTACACAAGGCTTCGCACAGTCAGCTGTCGATGGAGGTGACGGTGATGTTAGGACCCACAGCGAAGTGCAGCCATCTGTTCTTCTCGATGGCGGTACACATAACAGTGGTGTCGTCAGCACTGCGCACGGCTTTGCGCTGACTTCAGGTGTCATAGGTGCTGGGCAATGCGGCAGCTATTACAGCGCACAGAGCTTGGTATCACAGTCTGGAATCGCTAGCAACAGCACAACGAACGCAACAACGCTCAGCCTGGTCGGTGGCCATGCCAGCAGTCTACAGGGCTCTCATGCTGCACAGGCGGAAGCGGGTCATGATGGTACCATGCAGCCAAAGGGCAGGTGCTCAGGCTCGGCTAAGGGGGCTGAGCTATACCGACTGGGGGGGTGCTCTGCTCTCCTGCTGGACGCGGTGAGCAATGCAGTGCAGGATCTACACACAGGTGCACTGCCTGAGCAGCAGGCCATTAGCTCTCACCCGCCCTCCCGCCCTGGCTGCTGTGTTGGCACGCTCTCTTCTTCGCTCTCGAGCGTGGGGGGGGGGAACATCGGCAGTGATGACACAGCAGCATCGGTTGGTACTAGCCACGGCGACGTTTTACTGCAGCAGCGGTTGCGTGCGGCCCTACAGCATCAGCGGCCGCAACTCTCCAACGAGGCTACATGTACAGCATGATAGGCTATCATAATGGTCACTTGCTGCGCCAGCAACAATAGTTGGTGGCAGCTGGTCATTCTGGTGGTGATACGATGGCACGTGTTTCATACAGTGGTGGTACCTCAAGGACGGCCCTCGACACCAGCCATACAGTACAACTCGGTCTGCGGACTGGCAGATTACTGTTGCATCAGGCACAAAAGGCTCTGCAACAGCAACGCTCAGCACTGCCGCATCAACAGCAAGCCTCCGCAATACAGCACCTGCGGTCAGCACTGGTCCAGCTGTGGCAGCGGTGCATGCAGAGGTGCAAGTGCGACAGCTACTCCTCGCAGCACCACAGCAGCAGTGCTCTGTTCTGATAGGCGGCACTTGCGTTCATCAGGCACTGTGTCCTAAAGTGCAATGGACAGGCTCGCCAACACCAACGCACAGGGCTGCAGGGCCCACAGAGGAGGCCGCTCTTGTGCCCACTAGTGGCATTGATGACGCCTCTGTGCCGTTTGATCCAGGGATTTGTGGCAGGGCATATGCAACAGTCCCTGCTGCCATGGGCGTCACTTCAAAACCGCCTGCAATGCGCATCAGCGACAGTCTCTCGAGAGATGCAAGGCTCAACGACGAGGTGCAGCGGCTGCTATTGCCTCTGACAGTTCAACGCTGCACGGAATGCAGAACTGTTGGGTTGCTGAGCAGCACCAGCAACACAGGGACAGGCGTCGCATCATGCCACAGCAGTCAAGGCTCTGCATCGTTGGAGACGTTGGAGGCATCTGTGGCGTCCTAGCACCCTTGATGGCAACGCCCAACAGCCATGATCCTATCACGGCGGTCAATAGCATGGTGATTGCCACGGCTTCTCCTGGACTTGTGTACAGCAGCGAAGCTGGCACAGCAGTGTCCATCAGCACCAACGGCAGGCAACGCTCAATCGCTGGGAGGCCTTCGGCAGTTGAGTGCAAGATGGTGGCACTTCAGCTCGTTGCAGAGGTGTCCACAGCTGGCGCATGCCAGTTAGTGGAGGCTGTGCGGCACAAGGCAATGGTGCTCGTACAGCAAGGCACTTCAGGAGCTGGGATCATGGCATATGCGCAATGCGCAGCACTGGCCGCGCAGCGTCCAATGGCAGGGCGTACAGCAATGACGGCACGCAGCATTGACCCTGGAGCAGAAGCAGCACGCAACAACGCAAGCTGTATGGCGCATACGAGCGGCGAGGGTGCTGCACATACTGCCGGCAGCTGTGTCGTAACATGCAGCGGTGGAGACAAGGCGTACAGCTATCCTGTGATGCATACCGTCGAGGTCAAGACACCCGTGTCACACGACGGGAAGAGCGAGGCACAGCCGGCGCCACAGGCTACAATCATGTGGCAAGAGGCGGGTGGTTATATGGTGGCGCGTGGCTGCAACGGCAAAAAGCCTAACGCGACAAGGAAAGGCGGCGGCAGTAGCAGAGTACACGCGGCGTCACGGACAGCAATGATGCACGTGCAGGCTAGAGCTCAGGTGAAAGCTACCGCAGGGGAGGCTGTGATGCCCAGCAGTCGGGCTCGCATGCACAAGTGGAAGCTCACTGTGGATTCGGAGGATTGCTCGCGCTGCAGCGGGGCAGTGTGCAGCAGGCAGGACTGCGCGAGCGGGGCAGCGTGCAGCAGGCAGGACTTGGCGGAGTGCCCGTGGGTGGAATCTCGTTCAGAGGATGCTACGACAGTGGCTCAGCAAGCAAACCTGTTGCTGGGGGCGATGGTAGCACACCTGAGGGGCGGCGTACTACTGCTGTCCTCACTACACAGGTCAGGGAGGTGCATGCGGCCAAGTGTCGTGGCTATCATGTGTTGACCGCACGGTCATACGGGTGAGTGCAGCACGGTACCGCCGACAGGCGGCAAGGAGAGAAGACGGTGCCGGAGGAGGACAGCTTGAGGTGTCAAGGGGTGGCTGTACCTCAGACACTTGTAGGAGCCGTTGACGTACAACCATTCACAGCTTAGACGACATGATGCTTTCACGACACAGTCGCGACGAAATGCTTTCACGACATAGTCGCGACGAAATGTCGCGACTATGTCGTGAAAGCATCATGTCAATGGTGCAGCCAGAAATCATGTCGCAACGGTGTCGCGTACTGTTGCTAGGCTCATGTCGTCTCAGACGACGATGTTGCGCACCGCTCGCTGACTTCATGTCGTCCTACACGACCATGTCGACGCAAGGTTGCTGCACACCAAGTCGTGTTATGTCGCGTATGTCGTAAACATGTCGTGTGTGCACAGCAGTGCACACAACATTGGTTTTGCGGTGACGCTGCCGCAGTCGGAGGTCTCGCCAAATCGAATGACACTGCGTACTGTAGTAGTCTGATACAACTTCCATGCTCCCTCGGTGTATTCATCAGTTTACCCGAAGGGTCAGCACTCATCGTAACGGCGTGAAAGTAAGACGCTGAGCTTGTAGTGCTGGTGGTACAGCGATACACCTCGAATGTGCCTTGCAGTGAATGCAGGCCCAAACACCCAAAGCGTCTTGCAGCAGAGTGATTCAAAACCTAATTCAGCAGCTGACGGTCGGGCGTAACAGCGTGAGAACTTCGGTGAACTAGTTGAACATGACGGTTTTAAAGAGGAAGAATGGTGTGAGGCTGGCATAGTATAACACCACTTTCGCAGCAGTCGTGGCAGGCAATATGTAGCTGTAATAACGGTCATTATCGTACTTCAACTTCCTAGCTTCAACTATGTTGTTGTATGTCGTTGACATCGCGACACCGTCGACTGCTGCAGGCAGAATTCATGTCGTCTAGACGACTATGTCGTGACATGCCTGCCATGCTTCATGTCGTGCAGACAACATATGTCGACTGCTGGTTTCAGAATCCCTGTCGTTCTGAACGACCATGTCGTGACACGCCTTCCAGACTTCATGTCGTGTGGACAACCATGTCGCGACATGATGTCGTCTAAGGTGTGCAACCATTGTTGTTTTGACCGCAAGCCCGGCGAGGTTGCTTGACGCTAGAGCAAGAGATGACATGTGAGCTACGGTGGCGGCGCATGCCTAGCGTGCAAGCTAAGGCAGCAAGGCAACATGCCGGAGCGTGGTCTTGACGGGGAGGAAACGAGGAGCCCGTCTCGGTTATGGGGGGGTAGATATTGTTGGGCCGTTTCCAACTGTATTCGCGGGAGCAGGAGCATATTGTTGTTTTCACCGGCTATCTGGCTCGGTGGTGGGGGCAATCGGATGTCAGAGCTCGTGTTAGTGCATACGGCACGGCGTCTGGCGGAGGAAGTTGTCGTTACACGATACAGAGTGCCATAGATTATCTGACTGCTTACCCGTAGTTGCTATGGGCATCAAGCAACTTTCCAAATGTGCAAAAGGGCACATGGTGTAGCTTAGCAATGTTTGGCCACACACCTGTTGCTCGCGGCCAAGTGCAGGAGGATGTCGTCATCATGCAGTTCACGCCTGGATTCTCTGGCTGCTGGTGGTTCAGCGCCTGGAGCGAGACCGGGATTTGGGGGTACCAAGAGGTTGGTCGCGACGCTTAGCGTGGTGCGACGGATTACCCAACTGGGCTGCCACCTCAGCCTCGGACATCGGGGGGGGGTGTTGTTTGTACGTTTGCATGAGCGCAGTGCGTTGGCACCGGCCATTGTGCTGTATATACGATATCAAATGCGTTTTCTGCTTTTGCAGCAAGGTACTAGATGTAACGGATTTGCACGTGATGTGAGGACATCCAGTGATGGCACAGCACATGCCTATTGCTTGTACCGCTGCAGGTTGTGCATGCATGCAGAGAGCACCATGCAGGGGGGGGGGGTATCTGGCAGCGGTAGGCAGAAGTGTGCAAAAATGCATAGAGCACTGTGGCAACAGTTGAAATTGAACTTCAAGTTGAAGTTGAAGTTTGACAAGCGTTGAAGTTGAGGTGCAATGTTCGACACACTCCCAGTTGAGGTTGAGATTGATCTGGAGTGGATGCTCAGCGGGCCACGCTGAGCAATGCTGCATGCATGTCATCCGGTTATATAATAATTACTGAACACCCAACATCATGGAATGAAGACTTCTTCTTGTTCAGCCACGGAGCTTGCTTGGATCGCTGTCATGACTTGACAGCACATTTCTTGGGCCCAAGGCCACACGCTTCTGTTGTCACTGCTTTTGCCGCAGGCGGTGCATGGATGCGCCGTTACCGTTGTGCTCCAATCCACTGCTGCTCGAGCTGCGCGCCGCGCCGCGTGCGCTTGCCGTCACGGCTTCCAGAGCCGCATTTGCTGCAGTAAGTTGAAGTCTTGCCAAAAGTAGCGCCGTTGTTGCCGTTGCCAGCGCTGAACTTCGGAAGTTGCACTGCCAGTTGTAGTTGCAGCTGCAGCCGTACCGTAGCTGCTCACTGGTGGCATTCAACTCAGACTGAGTGGCGTTTTCACCCCTCCTTGTACACCAACGCCGTGGCCCCTGCAACCTGTAGAGGCCACTGTCACGGTGCTGGAGTACCAAGCTCCTGAATAGGGCTGAGGAAGCCGGCTGTTGAGCACGCTGCTCCTGCGCGTGCGCGCCGTAGTAGCCGCGCGCCACTTTGATCCAAAGGGAAAGGCCTCTGGGTTGCTCCATGAGCAGGCCAAGCCCTTCTGGGAAACAGGAGCTCACTCTCAGTAACCACTTGCATGGAGAAAAGACCACACGCCTGGTGTATCTGTGATGGCTCAGCTCCAATGAGTCCCTGCTGTCCAGCAGCTGGCTGGCAAGAGTGTAGACCCAAGCAAGCCACCAGGAAGAGCTGCCCTTGGAGTGTCTGTGCAAGTGGTTCCTGGAACAGTCCGAGCAAATTCCTAGGAACGGTCTTCAGGTGAACTTGCCTGAAGTACGCTTGTACAGTACAGTCAAGGTGTACACAGCACGTGGACTGCACTGTGACATGGACTTTGCATCAACTTGACTTGTGTCGCCCCAAAATAGAAGTATGCCATCGCCGTACAGTTGATGAAGTCGTTGGCGACGCCTGCGCGGCAACATCAGGCGCTGCCACCGCCGCCGGTCTTCATCGCGCCGTCACGGCATGAGCAGCGCGCGCTGACGCCTCCACAGCAGCAGCGCTCAACAGCTTCGTAACGCTCTGCTGAGCGGCTGCTGCGCGGGCGGCGCTCGCCGGCGCGGCCGCAGCAGCCGCGTGCCCTGCAGCGCAGTGCCTCAATCTGCCGTCGCCGCAGCCCTCTGTGGTGCTGCTACTGCGCGGCGCTCATTGGCGTTGCCAGAGCAGCAACGCTCGCCGCAAGCGCGCTGTCGCACAGATTCGTTGCGCTCCTGTTGAACGGGCGTTCAAGTTGTTCGCCGCAACTGCCGCAATGGGCGCCGCATCTGGCAACGCCGCTGTTGGCGTGTTCAGGTCGTAGTGCGGCTGATTCGTGCGCGCAGGTTTCACCGGAGGCTATGGGCTTACAGGCCCATACGCTTTGCCTCGTTGAAGTTGAGGTGTTGCGCACTAGCAAAGGCAGCCGAGGAGGCTGAGTGTGGCACGCCAGACCATGGGTGCTAGGCTTACAAGAGTGTTGTTAAACTACGCACACAAACACAGACCGTCAAGCAACGCACATTCCGAGAACGAACATGACTGACACTTGCTCTGGATCTGCTGACCCAGAGCCCCCGTACCAGATGATTGTGACCAAATCTGAAGCAGGTACTGTCCATATTCCAACAGCCTGCAAGACATAAAGTGCTACAACAGGAATGCCTGCAGTCACTGTGGCGCCATTGCCATGGGAAGTTGTGCACGCCTGTACTGGGCACAACGCGTCGGCATTTGTCTGCCACTTGTTCAATGAAGTTGTAGATAGTCGTGTGCATCTACATCCTGCAACTACTCGTAATGATAATCAAAATGGTGTGGGCGACCAACAGCTCATATCCACTATCGCTGTCACCACTTGGTCCACTGTCGCTGCCACCACTGGCACCACCTGGTCCAGTGAGCCCCTGCTGTCTCTCTTTTCAACCATCTCCTGCTACATTAATACTGCCCACTGGCACATCCGGTCCGTCGTTACCATTGACTGCTGCAGCATGCTGCTGTAATAGGCACCTTGCAATTGCTTTTGCTGTTTTGTGGCCGCCGCTGACTGCTAAGTCCAAGTGACTCACAAGTCGCTTGATGCGCCCAAGTGCCACCTCCACTTTTCCCGGACATGGGAATTCACACGACAGTATGTTTTCCCCGAAACCATACATATAGCTCCAAAGTGTGTTCTTCTTCAAGAGTCTTCTTCCGCTTGTTTCCTAGGTCTCTAAGCTCCAGCATTTCTACTATGTCGCTAGCACTTGGCGCCGAGCTCATAGGGTGCTGACAAAACGCCTCTGGTATTAGCGCCTTGGCTTCTTAAAACGCATTGCGCGCGCCCGGACGCAACTCGACGGCGCCAATCTGCCAGTCAGATTTACCACCTCATCTTTCTCATTCGTATCACTGGGCTGCGCGCCTCAACTCGCAGCAACGCCTGCGCCAGTACTGCCATCAGCTGTGTCATGAGTAGCACTGCTGCTGACAACAACGCAGTGTGGTGGCTACTACCACAGTACTGCCCTCTAAAAACAGGCCCTGTGTGTCGTGATTGGCGATCGGCGAATTTGGGGCCCATCAGACTCAGACTCAGCAGCGTCGTGCAGGTGCGCCTTCGTGTACGCATCCTCGCCGGCGCCCACCTTCACCCTCATTGACCACACCGCTCGCTTCTAACGCTGCCGGTTGTCCGGTTAAAAAAGCCGTCAGCGTCACGACCGATTATCCCCCAGGTGGCACACAAGCAACGCCGCGTCATGCTCAGGCGTGTATCTGATTTTGCCCGCCATTCACGCACATTCTCACAAGCGCGGGAGCTATCGCTGCCTGCATCGCCCAATCAGGGGTAGTTGCGGAAACCTGATGCTCCACGCCCGTAAAATTGGCCTCCCCCGCGTTTTGCGCCAAGACCTAGGCTTTTCAAGCCTCAGAAAAAGAATGTTGCCCGTATCCTCTATGTCTAGGGGGCCTGTGTCTCCTCTTATAGCGCTGGTGTGGTCATCGCCAGGGGGCACAAAAGACAGTGGACATGGCAACACCAGCAATTGTCAAGTACCAATACTTGCAATCTACAGCAGCATCACCTTCATGGACCTTACATGCTTGAATTGTGCCGACAGGGCGGAGCGGAGCAGTCTCTGTCGCGCGACACAACAGGCTGGGCGCACGCCTGGTCCCCCTCCCGCCTGTGGTCCTTCTACTCTGGCAGGCTGGGGTACTACATTATTGCCAGCCACTACACAGCACTTGTGCTTGACACTTCAGTGAAGCAAAGAAGAACAAAGAAGACAAATAACCGACAGGAGCGTTGTTGAGGAACATTTATCTTGTAGATGGGTGCCTGTTGTACCTGCTGCCTGATGCACCAGGGCATCTGCCTGCCGCACCACGCATCTGTGCTTGCATGCAACAGTCTCCTCTCGTGCAGCGTTGGCAGCTTCAGGGGCGGCAAACCATGCCTGCAGCGCCCAACCGACTAGAGTAGGTCCGCACGGTCCAGTGCAGCAATGCTGCGTGGCAGGCACCACTCTTTCCGAGGCGACTGGTACGTCAGCCGCAGCCTGACTCACTCGGCTCGTACTTGGGCACATCTGCACCCGGGCCCTTGCCATTGCGGTAGTGCCGGCTGCACCAATGGAATGGCAGGACAAGCAGTAGATATGTTAGTTCAACAGAAGAGGCATCTACCATGGTGCACTCAAACTTCTGAGGTACACCATAACAACTCTGTGAAATCATGTCTACACTTGCTTCTGTGTACAGTCCACAACAGACAAATAGCTAAACGTAGAAGTCAAGTGGATATTGGATATAAAGCTGATGCACGCATGGCACAAATGTCTTTAATCAATATATTGTGTAGACAGAATGCTTTTGCGCCGTACATGTGAAAGCGATTTGTTGCAACATGTGCAGGCCATGAAGTTGCCAACTTAATGAACGGCTGGACAGAGCAAGTGCCTAGAGTTCCCTGCCTCAATTGCCATGCTGAGCAGCGTTGTTCACGACGTACATATGAGGGAGTACGCACATACTTCTGAAGTACAAGGTAGCATGTGAGTACGTAGCATTTTCAGAGCATTGCCGATTTACCGTTGAACCCTAGCGCTAGGGTTATGTGGCTAGGGTTATGACCCTAGCCCGAAACCTTAGCCTTAGTCCTACAGGTTTTCTCAGAAGTGCAATAAAAGATTCCGGATCGCAGCGATTCCTCACTGAGGTCAGAAGAGTGAGCTTGTTTTCCAGTTGTGCACTACCATGACATTCTGACGCTGGTGTCGGGTCTGCTGAACAACATGCGAGACTGTGGAGCATATCATGCATCCGCCACTGAGCAGCAAGACACTATTCAAGAGGACAGTGAACGCAGTCAACGCCACCGACGTCAGCCTCTAGTTCAAAATCTGGCTGCTTTTAGCCAGATGTACGTTCTTCCTCTCCAATGATGGCAGCGACAGCTTGTTGGCCCAATATCCTGCGTGATTCACCGCCTTGCGCCTCTGGCAGGTCGCGCTTGCAGGAGCAAAGCTGTGACTGCGCCAGACATGTGCCCAACAAAAAGCCAAGCCAGCGTGATTGCCCAACGCGCACGCAGCTTGCACAGCCCCTGAGGGCCTTTGGCGTGCTAGCTACATGGCCGGCACAGCAAGTGTCTTCATTAGGCATGCCAGCGCCATGCGACAGCGGCAATTTGGCTAAACCTGCTTATTTCATGCATAAACCATACAGCGACGGCTACGATATACGAGCGGGCCCGTCCCGCCAGCCCCACAGCTCTTATACTGTGACCGCCCTTATATCTTCCTTGGGCTTAAGAGATTCTGACCCTATTCCGGCGTTTTTGAGCCTTGCCCTAGTCGGTTTTCCCTGGCGCAAACCCTAGCAGCAGCGTGGATGCTGGCGCACGCTGCACTCCACAACAGGCGACAGCGAGACGTGACCTAGTCACCTTAGACACAGTCAAGCTTGTCTACTGAGCGCTTCACCTTTACGTGGGCGCTAGCGGCTAAGAAACCATATTTCGTGTTGGGACCTCTCGGTGTGAGCGGCAGCGTTGATGCACAACACTCCTGCTGGAAGCAGTGCGCTGCGTCGCTACTGCTATGGTTGAGGCACTAGACATCCATGCTAGCTACAACCTGACCCGGCGTCGTCGCCGTGCCTCACAGCGCGCGCCATGATCACTTTTTCAAGAAAACTAAAAAAGTTGCGCACTTTGAAAACTTATCAACTCCACTGCAACATCATGGTTTGCGGCGTTGATGGGCGTGATGGATAGCCCCTGCTGCACTCAATCAAAGTATGCATGGGTTTGGCCTAAAGCCATCGCCATCTTGGTGCTAGCTCAGGAAGAACTGATTTTTTGTTTCTGCTTTAACCCGTTTATGAGGTGGTGAGCTCTTTGGACCGAACGGATGCATACTTACTAGCCCTGAGTGCATACATGAGTTCTTGCTAAGAAATCTATAGCAAAATCCTCAGCTGTGACGAGTTGATTCCTTTGGCGTGAACAGTGTCAAATATTAAAAAAGAATGCGTGCGCGCTCGCGAACCGAAGGAAAAAACGCCGGATTTAGGGCTAGGGTCTCTCAACTAGGATTAGGGCAAAACTAGGCTAATCCTAGCCCTAATAGGAGGGTTTGAAACAATTAAGTAGGGGTTGGAGTACCAGGAGTTGAAGTTGGCTTCACATGAAGCCGAAGCAACCGCACAGCAGCTGTGGCTGCAATGCCGAACACATGTTGTTGTCATAAGAAAGTTGCTTATCATGATGTTGGCACACATCTCCGCCGTCATGCATCGATCATGAAGCGGCCGGTGGCAGGTGGACAAGATATAACAGCGGTCAGCCCCGAGCTGCACCAAACCGCTCTTATATCGACTAGATCCGTATTTAGCTGTCAGACCGCTCTTATACTGTGACCGCTCTTGTATCGTAGCTGTCGCTGTAGTTGCAAACTTCAACCTCGCTTACACACGTCAGCATTTGGCTAGCCCCTAAAACCCTAACCGGTAATAACGCGCGGTACCGGATCCTGGCTCTTACCATGTACGCATGTATGTATACACATATATATATAGGTATTCAAGTATGTACATACTGTACCCAAAAGTGCTGGTATCATCATCACTGCTGCTTGGTAGAGGGACACGAACGCAGCAGTCCCTGCACCAAATAGCCAAGGAGCTAAGCCGTGGACTTTCCATAAGTTCTGAGTAAGCATTTGAGTTCATCCAGACTTTCGCAAAACTGCTGTTCACCACCAACAACTTTCTGGGCGTGCGTGGCATCTGTGCAATTGGTACGAACGCGCACTCACAGCTCAACAGGATCGAACCCCGCCTCTGGTGCGTCATAGATGGCCCATGCTGGTGTCTCTGCCATGTAATCTGCGCTGCTGAACTGTTTGCCGTCCCTGGCATGAGCATCGGCCAGCATGTGGAATCTGCAATAGCAGCAAAAGGCATGCAAGGTCGTCGGTTCATTGCTGCAGTGACCGCCTAGCATCAGGGCGCAGAGCAATGCTGGGACACATTCCAGGACTGCTATGGCAAGACCTGTCATCATCGGTTTCCTTGGAAACGGATTAAATGATCGTAGAGCACTAGGTGACAAGGAGTGGCTAGCCGCAAGTGCCTTCCACCAATAACCGTGCTCGCCGCTGCTGCAGTCATTGGCCACGAGTCAAACAGTGCCATCATAGAAGTATCCACAGTAGTCAAAAGACTTCTAAATGCAAGCTTTTTAAGCGTTCGAGGCATGAGTGTTCCGTATGGAAAGGTTCATACGTGTTCGGTAGGCCAGCTCAAGCTGGTAAGAGGTTCCATATTAGCAAAGCTGCAATTGCCACAATCACGATATGCAGCATAGCACCATATTCGTCAGGGGATATCGAACTCGCGTAGAATAAGTCAGGCATAGGTAAACTCCGCTGAACAGCCCCCAATATACTCTGCAGAGTTTTCAGGAGCCTGCACGTGAGCGCGAAGGGGTCACTCTAGCGTGGGGGGGGAGTGAGGTATTTCGGCTCATCCATCCTTCAACTCTTGTTGATGCGGCATTCAGCCACTGCAATTCTATCGTTCTCGAGCCCTCAGGCTGTCATGACCCACTGATTGCCTGATGTGATCGTAGCAGATGAAATAATTGCGGCACCAAGAGCTCAAGGGCAATACATACGGCGGGAGGTCTGACTGGGCAAGCACGTCATTATGTACAGGCATACAGTGATCCCAGAAGCTGTTGCTAGCTTTTTGTCGCTTGCGCCCTGCGGCCGCCCCACTGTGCTCCCAGGAAAATGCTGCCTAATAATAGGGAGGGGGGAGTGTGTGTGGGGGTGAGGATAGCCCCCCTGGGCGCTGACAGCTGCTTATTCCCGGCTCCTAATCCATATCGAAACAGAAATTATCCACCAGCGAAAACATCAGTCGGTTGTCAAGCTATTACAGCGACCTTTTCCTGGTCAAAAAGCTATAGCAAACTCTTGAACACAGGTACAGGTTTTCAATGCAAATGATGGCATGGTTTTGTTTGAGTCCTTGTGCTACCACTTTTGTAAGGTGAATTGGAGTGGGGGTGCGGTGCACCGCTGACAACAAAATGCCTTCAACACATGACTTGCTTGAACCCCGGTCTCTGCCATCATCACATGTCCTGATGATGCAGCAAGCGTTCGTGTTTGGCTTCTTTAGAGATGGCTAACCGAGGCTCACTTGTCATAGTCAATCCATGTGTGCCACCGCCCGCCCTTGAAGTACTTGTCCCTGTTGGCCAGTAGTAAGCAGCATGAGTGCTTGTGCTCCGTGGCAAGCCCATAACTACCACCTGTGGCCTCCGCGAGTGCCTCGCCAAACGCGCGTACTTCCTCGTGCCAAGGCACATTGCTCATAGTCAGCGTAGATGCTGCAGCAGCAGCAAGCCAGTATGACACATGAGCTGCAATGTGTTGACAAAGGTTTACACGAGCATACGCGAGATGATGAGACAGAGACATCCAGACTGACAAACTTATGTGACTTTATCCTGCCTTTGTGCTAGTCTGACTGGTAAGCGTTGGTGCACAGGTAGCTCATGAGGAAAAGCAACATGTATGCAATTTGACCATGCTGCATGTGACAGACGCAACAGCATGTCAAAACATTTATGATACATGGCTGATAACAGGGTTGACGAAGCACTCAGTGAGCGATAAGTAGAAGACGCCGCCTGCATTTAGGCCTGTGCGTGCTAGCAGTGGCCATTCTGGAAACATGTCGAGCAGTAACACGACACATTAACCATCACCATTGCGTGATGGCATGACAAAGTGCATTTTCTCTCAAAGAGCCACGTGCAGCATTTCCAGTGCCCGTTCAGTGCCCGTTCAGACTTATCGAAGGTACGGTACTGACCGTCAGAGGTGCCGCAGTAGGTGACCGCTTTGATCTCGATAAGCTCTGGCGCCCCGATTGCAATCAGCTCGGCGTAGTTCTGCACCTCTGCCATGTTCCAGCCCTTGACCAGTGTGAGGCGATACACAGTGCGCTGACCGCGCTTGCGCAGTGCACGCAGCGACCCCAGGAAGCGCTCCCAAAAGTCGCTGAACAGAGGCCTGTGTGAAGATTGCAGGAGACAGTGAACGTTGGGCGTTTAACGCCCCAAACTCAGACCCTCCGAGGAACTTTGTGTGACCGAGCCAAGATAAGCCTGTTGAGTGTCAACCTGCAAGCCTGTGTGTCACTGACAATCTGCGACAAGAATTGGTACCAAGTGTTGGAACATGGACCTCACTCATATTCTAGTGTCTGATTCAGTATCAGCACTCAAGATCACAAGCTTATGGCAAACTGAAGCGACGGCTAATTTGTAATCAGCAATTTCATGTGGGTGGGTCTATTTGACATCTCATGCTTTAACTACGCGGCCGAATTCTGAGATGCAACGCCATGTCCGTGCTGATCCTCGCCCCCATTCGCTGACGAAAAAAGCGTTTGCTACAAATATCAGACCAGTTCTACAGCGCTGTGTTTGATGCAAGGTGACTTCAGAGTAGCAGATTGACAACAGGTGCATCTGACGTATGGTGATTTTAGAGTAGCAGATTGACAGGTGCATCTGTCAACTGCTCTCAGTATGCCTGTCCGGGCAACTTTGACAATGATGTACAGATACTTGCCAGCAGCTGAGCTCACTGAGCAAACTTCTTGCGAGTGCTACTTATTGTATGCAAACATAGCAAATGCATGTCTGCAAAGCTGAAAGCAGGAATCGGGTCAACGGGCAAGACTGCTACTTACAGTATGCAAACATAGCAAATGCTTATGGTATGCAAACATAGCTAATGCATGGCTGCCAAAGCTTAAGGCAGAAATCGGCTCAAGGCTAAGTCTGCTCAGAAGCACAGCTCAATGTCATGAAAACATCCTCTTAGATCACAAAATACGTCCAAAAGTCATGACATTGAGACTGCGTACTGTACTGCTGTTACTGCACCAAGTTGTAATGTGATATCACACAACTGAATGAAACCTTTTGGTGAACCTAAACAAGAAAACAAAATAATAACGAAAATACAAGACAATCGAGCCGAAGAGCTTGAAACTGGCTGGGCAAACTGCTCGATGCTTGTCAGATTTGATGTACGCAACCTCTGAATTCAGCGAATCTTTAAATGCTTCATTGGACGGCGGTCAGCGGTTTCATACAGCTGAAGCCGCTGCCTTGCAAGCTGCACTGAGCAGCAATCAGCAAGGCGTGCTTTCAAATGCTGACTTGTTTCCAGTGCTGCGGATGTGCTGCCCATTGTGTTGTTCGGCTGTTCACATCGCCAGCTTGCCGTGAGTCGTGGGCAACAAACCGTGTTTTCTCGCCTGTTTTTCATTGTGTTCTCTTGTTTATGATCTAGCAAAAATCTGATTCGCTGTGAAATCCACAGTATTATGTTCATGAACATGCAGGCACCTGTCAACAGCCTTCAGTGTGTCCTTTGTAGCAGCGTCAATGGAGACGTACAGCTGTGTCACCGGCACAAGCGCCTCAATGCACTCCGGGAACTGCGCGTTTGTCACCTGCAAACGGGGCACATGCGCAACGACTACATGTGTGTACGTGTTGTGTGTAATACGCGCAGGCATATTCACTTCACCACTGTGACCATATTCAGGCGCATGTACTTCAGGACCACCTCATTGACAGGGGACTGCATGGTGTATGCGTGCTGCAGACGAGCAGTCGTTGGTACTTGTACATGTTGCCACGACATCAGTGTCGTTGTTGCCAACACATGAGCACTATCACACACATAGATTGGCTTCAGATAAACTTGCATTGTGTGTGTTGGTGTGAGTGCTGTCATAATCTTATTACAGCACACGTGGTTATGCATACTGGCTGTGGAAAAGTAGACTGTGGCTGCCCATGGCTAAAAACAAGACAGCTGCAGATCTAGAAAACTTCAACTTTGCTCGTGACAGCAGCGGGCTCGCATTGGGCAGCGAGAGATCCTGGCGCCGAAAACTGTTGTGTTCAAGCCTTGCAGAACTGTGCCGACACAATTGTGCTTGTAGTGTGTCATGGGTGTGCGTCGGTGTTGTTGCCACGGCGCTGGACACTAAGATGACCACTCATGACGCTGACATGCTCACGAATAGCACAACTGCAGATCCAAGTACCACAGTTTGCGGCCTTTTGAGTTGGTCTGTGCCAGTGCCTTTATGCATGGCAGAAGTCTTGCTAAAGTGTTTGTCACAAACACTTTTATATGCTACCTGCTGATGAATTTGTCGGCCAATGCTGCATGACAGCTGCTAGCACCACCATCAGCACGGCAGCGTCATCTGACTGCCACACAGGACTGAGATGTTCCTGACTGCGCTGACAAGGCTGAGAGCGATACAACAAGCGGCTCCTGCACCTGCTTCATCCAGTAGAGCCGTCCACAGCAGCTACTGTACAAGTGCTCATGCCACTGCAAAGGCGCTCCTCAGGCAAGCACTTTGTTTCCAGTTATATGAAAAGGTGCACATGCGGTGTTGACATACGCTTTGTACAAAATGCTGACGACTACCAGTGGCAGCAGCAGGGGCTATGTAGTTGCATGGCTGCACCACACCCTGCCCTACACCCGAATTGCGTCCTGTGCTGAATCCCTCGTCAAAGTATGGTGTTGATGATAATAACGTAATTTTGTAAGGTGGTCACATTGGCTTATATGTGCATGGTAGTCACGATCGCTTTAGCGCATGATGTTGTTATCAGCCACAACGGCACCAAGCAATGCACACGGCACAGGGGCGTGGTTTTTTTACCAAGAAGGTAGAGATGCGCCGCCGGTGCAGCTCAGCCACCAGTTCGTTGATGTGTGGGTACATGATGGGCTCGCCGACTAGTGACAGCGCGCAGTGCGCCACTGTAAATGCCTCCTATGAAGGCAAAGTGACGTGAGGGAAGGCAAATGGTAGGGCCAATAATCAGAACCAAGAGGTTGAGTCCAAAGAATCAAGAAGCAGGAATTATTCGCTACAGTGGATGCAGTGACGTCGAGGATTGAATTTGATTGATAGCAGTTTCTGCTAGCCACCACCGTGCATGCCGCGCTGAGGTGCGATGGCCTGAAAACTAAACGTTCTACCTTATTGCTGTAGGCACTGTCCTCGTCCGGCGTCGCTGTTGCAGTGCCACACTGTTCAGACCCCTCGGGGGGTGCCCCCCCCCCTCCCGAAGTAACGGGTTTCATGTATGCGAATATATTAAATTGTGGCAGCGGGTGAGGCACGCGCCAGTGAGCCTTGCGGCAGCGGTGAGCTGGCAAGCAGGCGGCACTACAGCATGGGGGAACATGCAGACCTGCGCCACGGCCTCTGGGTGCGTGTGCGTAGCTACAGAGGCGCTCCAAGAGGTTCCCTTACAAATTTGGCGTTAACTATAGGTTTTTTACCCTTGGCTTGTTTGAAAGTTTGACCCGAAATGCGCACAAATTTTGGGCGACTCGCCTAATGAAAAAGTTCTTGTTGTGCCGAAACTGGCCTCAGAAAAGTGCGCTCCCATCATAGGCGCGAGCTAGCAGCGCATAAGGGCAGGACGCTCGGCGAGGGTCCCTCCTAAGTGAACTACCGACCACGACAGCTGCGCACTTTGCTGGTGGCATCATTCGAAAGCTTTTAGTGTCTGCTTTCATTTGCGCTATCGCAAGCCACCAAATTCATGCACATTTCTGCCTTTTGTTTCAAAAATCGACCAGAAAATCAAAAGTCAATGCATCCACTGTACTAGGCACTCGGCATGAGCATAAACAATGGCAAGCAATAGCAAGGCCAACTCCGCACATGGTAGATAACTCATCCGCTGCATGCTGTCTAAGACTGAAAGCTTCCTTCGTTGAATTACTTTGCATCTACTTTGATGTCACCGTGTTGACGTTTGTCATGCCGCGAGCAATTCAACCGAAGTAGCACTCCATTGGTTCGCCCCCAACCGCAACGCTCAAGAGCTAACCCTGACCTTTTTCAAAAAGGTCTAACCTTACCATACCACCAACCCTTAACCCCTCTTATACTAACCCTGCTCGACGTAATTAAGGATGAGGGTTACAAGCAGACCTAGCAGCAGGGTTAGCACTAGGGTTAGAGTTATCAAAGAAAAGCCATCGTTCCTTTAATAAATACACAGAGAGTTATGCCACACAGCCTGAGCAGCGGAAGAAGCAATTAGAGATCGATTGTCGATATCGTCTGATATTGAAAAGCGTTCGATGATTGAAAATAATCGATTATCAATTAAACTTTCCTTTCGCTTTCAATTGTCCAAAACTTCGGTTGAAAGCTTTAGTGTGTGCGTGGGTGTGCATGTAATAATTTTAAGACTTATTTGAAAAACGAGTTTATGTATATGCATGGCATATTTATGAAGTATTGGCTACGTACACACAAAACCAAGGTTTGACTGGAGTTCTGCCACATCGCAGTAGCTCCTGCCACACATTTTCATGTTTGCCACGCAATTCGCCACTTTTTGGTCAGAGCAGCCAATGACTGTTCTCACATTATGAACACAAGGACCATCAATCAAGGTGAAAGTATCGTGATCGCATAGAAAACCTGACAGCCTGAGTGCTTCCCTGTTGTTTGCACCAAGGCAAAAGCCAAGTAGGGTATCACTACTGTACCAAAAAAACAAGGCTGCAAGAAAAGCACACACCTTCCAGCGCTCCAGTTTGACGCCAGGCACTCCTTTCATCTGCAACAATTCAGAGCCACAGCCATACCAGCAATGCTCAGTTTCATTATGTAGATCTACACTCGAAGGATCAGTGTGTGTCGTGCATGACGCCTTACAGATTCTGGCTCGACCACAGTGCCGTGCGTTGCTGTCACTGTCAGTCCCACTTATTTGTATTTTCATGGTCTTCAAGACCATCTCAGGCAAAAGACGGTCCAGACAAGCTGGGATCACACGACAAATGCCCATGTATAGGAGAACGGGTCAGCGGGAGCGATATGAGAGCCCTACTGGCGAGCAAGCAAGGCATATGCTACCGCCCTGACGATTCCTTTTCTTTAATTGTAGGTAACAAGCGGGAGAATCATTGCATAAGACTTCATGCAAAGCAAAAATAGCATTGCAGCGCGCAGCGTGTGCCATTGAAATTATAAGCATGACCAATAACAGAGGGCGTGTACAATCTCAATACACTGTTGGCGTGCTGAGCAGTATCCACCTCACTATTGCTGAAGGCTTGACGATTGCCATGGTCTGGCATCAGCTGGATGGTCGCATGAGGTGGCAACTCCAATCTTGCGTGCTGCACACACGTGCTTGTGAATACTAAAATACATTTAAAATGGCACCTTGCCTGCCGAAAGTTCTCATGAACAGATTTTGACCCAAGTCACCACAGAATACATGGCGACCGACCTCCAACCAGATGCTGCCATGTATGTAGTACCACACTGTACTGCTCAGAGCGTTGCAGACGAAGACCACAATGTACAGCTTGATGACGCTGCATTCACGTACAACAGCACCGGAGAAAGGGCAATATGGCCAAGGAACAAAGCTACCTGCATGGCTACTGCCAGAGCACATGCAGCGCAAAAGTTCCGGTTATACTTGAGGTGCGATTCAAAACCGTGTGATGCCCCTACGAGTGCAAATAAGCAGCTTGCATCCCGATCAGTGTTGGCTGCAAGTGACTTTTGCTAATGTACAAGGTCTTCATTGGCCTGCAGAGATGAGTCATGACCTCCATGTATATGAGTCGTCCGAGCGTCTGTTATGCGCACCTCGTTAATCATGGCCTGATGCCGCGTGACAGCTTCCTCCACTATCATCAGTGGGTCGTCCACCTGGTCAAAACGCGCGCGGAAACCACATAGAAGTAGCTTATTGACAAGAATGATTTTGCAGCTCACCTTTCAATAGGAACCATTCATGTGAGTGTTTTTGAAGACGGGGAATAAATGAAAATGAATCAAAAGATCGTAGAGCTCTAGGTGACAAACATTGGTTGGCCGCAAGTGCCTTCCTAATAATGATTAGAACTTTGATCAACAGCTTCAACAGTGCATGCGGTACTCCAAGCCACTCCACAGTATGCATCATGTGGTGATTGAACGCGGACAGTTGAAATTCCTGTGTTGTGATTGCAAAAGCTGCTGGAAACAGCCAGCAAGCCATGGCGTTTGCGCAAGCTCGTGATGATGACTCGACAACGCAATTGCCAATGCTCAACCACACATTAGACCAGGCATGCTGATAAGGCGGCCAGTGCCCCAGCGCATGCTCCTAATTGCTGTTGGTAGCACATGTTTCAGCACCTCTGGCATGTGCAGGACGGCAAGCGCAGATTCTACATGGCAGCGCAAATGTTTGCTAGCAACCATGTCCTTCAACCACAGCAGTCCCTCACATGCTTGTCTTACACCTTTGAGTACAAAGGCTTTGCAATACATTTCGGCTTGCTGTACATGCCCCTGGCTCATAGGTGCAGATGACCTGAATAATGCAGGCACAACACTTGACAGGCACACAATAGTTGAGACGCTGCGATCAGCAAGAACGTGCATGGCGGAAGTCTGCAGTCTCTTGCAATGGACATGGGTGCGAGTAGGTACAGCTGATGCAGTGTATTGAAGTACACTGACTGAAATCGCCACTACTCAGCATTACGCATGCCTGTACCAAGTGTGGCTGGACAACGCAGCCACATGAGCCAATGTGACCAACTGCCCACCTTCCAGCGCCACTCCCTGCCGACTGGGTTCTTGTGGTGTCGCCAGCAGAAGACGCACTTATTAGCGCAGGCTAAAGAAGGCGTTGCCTCCATGCACTGGTAGCTTGTGATGCCATAGAAGGTGTGCTTATAGCATCCGCCACGCCCCCTGAGCTGAGCCTTTGTCCAGCGGCACAGCTTGACGGCACTGAACACTCAGAGGGCACAGCAGACAGAAAAATGGTCATAAGTGAGAAGATGCACTTGCCATGATCGTTGCATCTATCAGCGGTCAGTATACCTGGCCTACACATTTGGCTACAACGGAGTGATTCAGAGCATATTATTTATAACTGAAATGCTCAAGCAATGCAATAACTGCGGCCCATGACACATGCAAAACAGACATACACCAAGGATGGGGGCATCGGATGTGTCATAGTGCGAAGAGTATGGCGCATTTCGACAGTTTTAGTTCCCCGTAAGAGGGGCATTCAAACCGCCGCTGCACACTTTATTCCACAAAATTTGCAGAAAGAACAACAGCAGCAATGCGCCTTCTGCGATGGCACCCAAGTGCACCCCCATCCTTCAGATGCCCTTGCACTGATGTGAACGCCCTACCTGCTCAAACTTTAAATACACGGCATGAGGCAGCTGTGTGTAAGGTGCTTCTCAGAGCTTCAGACACATTGATTGTAATGAGACCGAGCAGCAATTAAAGTTGACAATCACAGTGGCAGCACACGACCAACACAAAGTCCGAATGTACTGTTGTGTATACATAGGCTCATGGATGTGCAACACGGGCGTACGAACTGCGTTGATCGGTTTGCTGATGCTTCACCATGTTGAACATTTGGCAAACCTGTGGCTTCCGATGATTTTGTAGCCCTCTTTGGTGAGCGCCTTCCTTTGCAGCGGTGTGACCATCTCACGACCTGTTGGGCCTTCTCCAGCACCACCTGTATGCAGCGTGGAAGCCAAGTCAGCCTGAGCCTCTGAAGTCATCAAATGAGGGCCTGGCACAAAACGTGCCGGATGTTTCTAAAGATGAAGGCATCTTTCTGTTGCCCATCAGGATAAAAAGGATGTGCTATGAGCATAACTCACCGCAATGAAATGTGCGTGCACAGTGGCTGGTCACTGGGCGTTCATTTCTGTGGTTCTCATGGCGCCTACACCCCCCTCAAACGCCACAACAAACTTCAACATGACAATTTGAAGCAGTTGACTAATCGCCGCAGCCTCAGCACTGGGCGGCGGCTGGAGCAGCAAGTGCTGCTGCTGCAGTTCTGCAGTGTACATGCGTCCCTGTGCCATCTTTGTCGCGTCACCTCAAGCCAGTTTTGCATGTCACGGTCTTGCACACTTGTGAAAGCTCCTGTGCCGGGCAATGTGCCGCCAATACAAGCCAAGTGGCCATTATTTCTGCTGAAGTCTGTGCGACGCCTACTGTGACACCTGTTTCTACGCTATTAATGGCCAACAGTACTCCTGGAGCAGGTAATAGTGCTCAACAAGATCAGAAAGAAAGAGATGAAAATCAGGAAAAAGGCTGATTTTGGCAGGATAAAAACTGGCATAGACAGGGGAAGATAGGTTTTGTGCCAGGCCCTTGTCTACATCAGAATGTCCACTAATAGTTTGAAGTGAGAATCGCGACATAGCCAGCATTCGCCCACAATGATGGGATGCTGACTCAAGGACTCGGTGAACACATTTGAAGTGCAATGAATGCTTTCAACAGTGTGGTGCTCTCTGACACCATCATGGTCTTCATACACAGAGCTCCACCGATTGAGGTACTAGCAGTAAGACAGAGTTTGTCAGATCGTCCACTATTGCGTAGCTCACCCTGTGCTTCCGCCTTTGCAGACTTCATGGTTGTGCCTAGGTCCTCCAAATCCAGGACATTGCTGCCCGCCTCATCAAGGAGATACTCGTCATTGATGATGTCCTCTTCAACAAGCTCAGGTGCAAGTTCAACTGGTGCTGGCTTTGGCGGGCGTTGTATTTTTGCTTGTCCGCGACCCTTCTTCACCCCCCTCTTGAGCTTTGGCTTTCCATCTGAACAACAACCCTGGTCCTCCTCTGCATCCTTGTCTGCTGAATTTGGTACACCTGCGGTGTTGCAGCAGGTGCAACGTCGTCAGCGTTGGTTGGATACAGAGTCATGCCAGTATAACGGGGCGCCTGCAGTCATCTGGTTCTCAGCTTTTGCTATGGCATGTCCACATGGACTCCAACTGGCACCACCTAGCGCCATGTGCGCTGCAGCGGTGTGTTTGCTCAACCTGACAGGCGCACGGTGTGCAAGAAAGCGTCATTCATCACCTACTACACGATGAATACCACTAATTGAGAGTAAGCTTGAGTGGCGTACTGACTACTCATGTCCAGGGCACTGCTGCAGACACATGAGCTCAGCGGCCGTTGACAGCTGAGCTGCAGTGATTGCAAACGCCAAAGAAGCGAGCTGAGGAAAACCGTCAAGCACGTGTGGCATTTAGATCAAACTCAAATGCGTGGTTGATGACTTGCTTACACCTAAGGGAGCCCAAATACTGAGGCTTGAGGACATGCGGCAATTCACCATTCACTGTCTGCTGGGCCAGGTCCGCGTGCAGTGTGCAAAGCTGCGCCAGGAGCTCCTGCGTCCACGTCTTGAACTGCGCCTGTAAGTCACCTGCATCATCACCTTCCCCCATGTCCAACATCGCCGTCGCTCCTAGGCCTGACAGAGCAGCACCCACACAAAAGTTGATGTGCTTGGAAGTGCTCCAGCCATATACTTTGATGGGTGAATGCATGTCAGCATCCACAATAATCCCATCTAACATTGGCCCTCAAAAGGGGATGTCTTGTTTGTGGAAGGTGTGGATGCAACATATCAGGTCCTGTACCTGGACTCCTCTTCTTCTCCTGTACCTGGCTCCTCTACTTCTCCTGCTAGCGTTGCGGCAGTTTCATGCATGAGTGGCAGCAATTCGGCCGTCTGATCTGATTGCATTAAACAAATGTCTCTGGGGGACAGGCAGGCAGTGGGAGCGGCTGAACTAAGTGCCAGTAGCTCCGATCAGCAAGGTGTTGTAATGCAGTGGCCATGAGCATGTGGCTCAACTCAGAATATAAATTGATGCTAATGAAGAGTTTGATCGTTGCTAGCAGGTAGCACATGATGCAACGCCAATAGCGCACCACTAACAGCAATCGTACTCACCGTCCAGCGCACGCATCACCGACCGTGCTGGCGTGCAGAAATGATCTGCACTGTATGCCGAAGATCCCAGCCCAAAAACTGCAGTGCTTAGTTGCTGTAGTTGCGCCTTGCTAACCCTGAAATCCACCGATGCTTCTTCCAACCAGCGGCACATGTTGACCGCAGTGGGAGGGGCAGCGCCGTCCGTGAACGTGCTCAGAATGAAAACTACTACGCTTTCCGTTTCCAAATCATCCGGCTCGTAGGAGGCCATGTTGACGGTGCGAGGGTGAAATGCGAAGCCGGCAACATTCAGAGCAAACACGTCCTTGCACAGCGTATCTGCCAAGCTCGCAGCAGTTCCTGTAAGGGATCCGTACAGAATTGTTACCGGTACCACAACGCCACCGCCCGCTGCTTTGGGTGTCCGCTGTTTGTCGATGTCGCTTATGTCCCTGATTGCCCTTGTGTTTTTTCGGCTGCTGTACACCACCAGGACAGCCACGCACAAGGCAGCTGTTGTGCTGAGTGCAGCCGCAGTGGCCACTCGCTGCGACACCATGGTGCTTCCGCCTGCAGGTTGGCACCAAGCCAGCGAGGTTTCACCGGAAGCTGCCAGTGCTCACGGCCTGCACTACCCCCCACACTGTCCAGTACGTCTGAAATTTCAACAAAAACTTCAACAGTGTACCACTTCAAACTTGAAGATTTCCAATGTGTGTGGTGGGTTTCTCAGCTTGATCATGGGTTCACCTATAGGTCTACCGCCTGCCGCATGTCACTGTGCCATACCAATGTCGCATTACGCGCAACAAGATTTGTTGCACTATTGTATGAAAATTATGAGAAGCTGGCTATTTTTCTAAGAACACGTGCAACCACAGGGGCAAGTTTGGCAGCAAAAGTTGTACATAGCATGCATGACTTCATACACAACAGTGTCAATTCAAATGCATGCGACACCAAATTGCTGCAGCCATCATTCTATCGCAGGTCACTGCAGGCAGCAGGCAGGCAGGTCTGTACGACAGCGCACACCATGGCACATTGCAGACATATCATACAAGCAAACAACCAGCACAGGCTGCATCGAGAAACGCAATGTCAATCAGCATCATTATTGGAGGAGTCGAGATGAGAGCCTTTATTACTGCGGAGTTGACCTTCTGGCATATGCAGGGGGCCGCCGCCAAAACCCTGCCAGGCATTCAACAAATTTGCTTACGCCGAAGCTCCTGTGGTCATGACCATGAACTTTTGATGGCTGAAGGGAAAGCTGGCAACCTTGAGGGCACATTCCAGCCCAAACGCATTACTACATGTGCTACACTTTGTAGGGAGCTACCGCAATGCCCGCCCCCAGGCCCCCTGTTGCTAGGCACCCACCCCTGTCACGTACATGGCTGCAAGGCCGGCATCGGCAGGCAGCACCTGTCGGCACTGGCCTGCGGGCAAACGTTCACCGCCACCAGCCCCGGCCTCACCCACATCACCCCGCCTGACACCACTGCAGTAATGTTCTATTCGTTCCGAACAGCCTCCATCCAAGGAATACCTGTGATGATGTCTTTGACGCCGCAGACCGTGAACATGCCATGCATGCCCATGTTGGTGGCGCCGCTGCGGTGCGGTTGAAGACCACCAGCCTGCACCCCATGCATGGCTTCCTGAATGCGGCAGACGCGGTGCAGCACGTTGGTGTCTGAATTGATGAAATGATGACGGTCGGTCACGGTCATCTTTCAAGGTCGGAGACCCCCCCTGGGGGGGCGGTCCTCCGGTCAAGCCCTCATGAAGTTGGTCATGAATTCACAAGCCAAGAGGCACGGAAAATAACCTCATAAGCTCCTTTCTTAACCTCCAGAGACTGGGGCGAAGGACCCCTCAAAGCCAACAATTCAGCTTGGTGTATGCGTGCAGAGTAAAGGGTGGTGCCAAAAGTGCAAGTTGCACTTCCAAATCGTTTTCAAAAACATGACTGCAACAAACTTGTTTTGAAATCAAAAGGTAAGCAAAGCAGACTCAGGGATTGCATACATGCACAGCAAAATGTGACACTAGCGGCAAACTGCACTTCATTCATGCAACAAGGCATTGCTGCGTCAATATGACAAGCTAGACTGCTGCTTAAAGGCGCCCTACCGTTCAGACTGAAAGTTTTAGTACGCACACTTTGGTACCTATCTAGCGAAATATGTATGAGTATTCTTTCTCAAGAAGTGGATATCGACGTGCAGCACATGAAGCTACAAGTCACTTGCGACAGCGCATCACCTGGTTGACAAACGGCAGCATTGCTGTCCTCATCTCAGACCCTTCTGCTGTCAGTGGCACCACTCTGCAGTGCAAAAAAAACCTTCAAACTCAAGCTCAAGCTTGAAGATACTGTCTGCCTGACAGATGTGAGCTTCAACCTGCTGCGCACATTAGCAGTGCACATTAGCACCGTACATCAGCATTTCATTGCAACTTGAAAGCTGGCCATGCGTGCAGGCACAACACTTCCTTGCATAGCAGCAGAGGAAGCGGAGGGTATTGTCGTGTGTGCAAAGTAGAGAAGTGACCATACATCATATACTTCTAAGTACGGGATTTTAAAAACACATTGCGGAATAACGTTCATGGCGTGGTGGTTAGGGTTTGGACCTTCCGCACCACTTAAAAAGCTTCTATCAGCAACTTGATTGAACCAGTTCTTACAACAGCAACCTGCGAAAGACACAGGCCCAAGCCCTTCCGAGACTGCCAGAAATGCACTATTCCTACAGTCAGCATCGTCGCTGTTGTTACATCAGGCCTTGCGCAAGCAATGCCATGGCCATACTTTGAACTTGAGCACTGTCGACAGCTGTTATCGAGATCTATCAAAGTAGGCATTGCCACTCAAAACGTGCATTTGTATCTACTGCAGGTGTCAATGCCCAGGCCAAAAATTGCAAAGCTGAATGCACAAGTGCAACAGGCCCTTTTGTGGGACACTTGAAGAGGTGATAGAGCAGTGTGCACACGGCTTGAAGTTCCTGCAAGTGAGTTTACGAGCTTGCATGCATGATGGTGACACGAAAATGACAGGCATGGGGTGCGTCACATGCTACTTGCACTTGTGACGATTGCAACAAGGCATTTGCAAACGACCCTAAATTGATCTTATTGGGCATATGCATGCATCCACGTACTTCTTGTGCTTGACGCTCCTTTGACACCTAGTCTGCTTACAGTCGGCACTTGCTGATGAGGACGTTGTACGTCGCACAGCACAAGACATCGTCAGGGCAGTGCAGGCATCATCTACCACATTTTGCGACAGTGTTCTCAGTCCCGTTGTGCAGCCAGGCGTGGGCACCGCAATGTCTGCACTTGAGAGCTTTAGCCTCCATTGACATGCTTGTGCAATGATTATACAGTACATCACACAGCAATACGTTAAAACAATTATGTAAGCGTTGCACTGCAAGTATTTCTAATACTTTGAACTGCGTAATCAAGCAGACAGGTCACCGTAGGTGCACGCGCACACCACGCTTCTCGCTTAGATTTTTTCGTACCTGCGTCCCAGAGTGTTTCTTGAGCGCAAGCAGTCATGCACAAGACTGCCAGAACATTTGGCTAGCCTGCACATGAGGCGCGGGCGTCCAGGTGCCAACTAGTGTATGGTTTAGAATGCTCAACTATTGCCAAACCGCTTCATGTATGCGCGCGCGCGCTCTGCTGTAGGGGCAGCTCTAGCTGTTCACACACCTGTACGGCAAGATGTTGCATCCATACATCCACGGACATATATAAGAACCGACATGCAAACTCTGTGCTCGCCCCAGCTCACGTGCCTGTCAACGGCCACCATTGCTGATGGACGTGATTGTGTATCATCGCGCAAGGCAAACTTTCACAAGATAGCGCCACACACGAAAGCCAGGTGCAGGCTCCGCTTTTACCTGAGGATGCCTCCAGATGCAATACGCGGGACCCCCCACCACTGCGGCTAGCTAGCTGCGCGCAAGCCTCGCCTGCTGGCCTTGGCACGCGGCGCACGCCATCGAAATTGGACCCACAGCACCTGATGCGACAGCCTGCAGCGCACATCACGAGGGATCTCGCCGCATGGTGCCCCTATGGTAGCCAGTTGGCAACCATGGGCTGGCAAGCGCCAAAGGCATGCTAGTGTGTGCCGCAGCGTCTGCACCTGAGGGCCTATGCTTGGCCGCCGCTACTGCAGAACAAGCCTGCCAGCCTTTCAAAATCATGTGTCGCTGTTGCTTTGCCTAATCGCATGGAGCGTGCTTATGTGCACCGGTCAATGAAGGCACAGGCTACATCAGTCAAATCTGCAGCAGCTGACAAATTGTGTGCAGCCTGTTGTCGGCAAACGATATCGGTGTCTGCTGCACTGTACACCACCGCAAGAAAACTCACATGCTCTTGTCAGGCTTAGCCGCAGGAGCAACAATACTTGAAATCAGGCAATGCAGTGCTTTGTGTCAGGTGCTGCTGACGGCGAAACATCACAATAATCAAGGTGAAGACAAGACATTCAACAAAACGCAGAGTCAGCAATGTGTTGTCTGACAAACACACTTCACATTGACTTTGTACGCTGACATTTTTCTTAAATTGGAAGCACGTACATCACTCGCATCGCAGCGGGAACCAGGCTCGATAGCAAGGTTCAACCACCAAGGCACAAGATTTTTCTGGCATTTGTGGGACTGGGCAGTATGCAAGAGGCAGCTGCCCTCAACACCTGGCGATGGCAACATGCCTGTATGAGAGGGACCTTGCACCCACCAAGCGACGAAAGTCTTCTTTGTTCTCATGCATTCTTCGGGTTCTCCTTGGAGGTCTTCCAGCGAGAGGCCACCAGCTTGAATTTTTCGCTCTGCGGAAGGTCTGGCTTCTCCGTCTTGAGCTTGGCTAGCTCAGTCTTCATGAAGGTAGTGTACGCTGAGAGCTTCTTGCCGCCCTTCCCTTTTCCTGCCTTTTTGGGAGCCGCCTTGGTGTCCTTCGCCATGATGCTGAGAGGTGTTTGTGAGGTCCAGAGGGGTCTTCCTGGCTGAGACATAGATGAAAAGGGGACCACAATAGCAGCGGCACGAACAAAGGCAAACAGGCTTGTCATCCCTGACAGGGCCTATCCAAACGCGCGAGTGGTGTTTGGTGATTGCGCTGTGTCTTCGAGGAAGTGAGACAACCTGAAGCAGTCTTCTGAGGTATGAATGACCTTGCTACATAGTGCAAATGAGGAGCACACAGCTGCACGCATTCCATTCCAGCGCTTGCTTTCCGAACAACTGTCACAACTGGCGTTTGACATGAGAGAGGAAGAAACATGGGGCGCAGACGCGGGAGCGACGAGATGATAGACAGCATCTACGGTCGGCGCCACAAAATCCAGGCTCACCTTTGCTGAGTCTCTGTTGTCGTGAGCTTTGCACTTTACAATTTGCGATTCGATGCAGGGTTCAGCGAACTGTGGGTTCAGCTGCGAACTGTACTGTGCACTGCTGCTTCCATGTTGGTTCCCAGTGCTGCGAGCCACACATTCGTTGTCAAACTTGAGGGGAGGGGGCGGTGAGCACGTGTATCAGTGGCAGCAGGAGAAGCAGAGAAATCATTACCAAACTTACGGCTTGACTCAAATGACATTCTGCCACAGGTACTGTAAAAGCCCAGAGGACATCACAGGGCCAGGACACCTGTTGAACGTGACGTTGGAGCGACATCGCCAACTGATCGACAAACCATGACGTTGATGATCGAAGCAAATAAAAAGTAAAGCATCATCATCGTCAACACTCATAGGAGTACGATACGCAGGTGTTGAACCCAGCAGCAATGATACACAAAAGCTCTCAAGCGTGCAAAATCAACATGTGTCAAGCAGCAACACAGCATTTTGCCCCTTGGTCGACGACTTCCATTGGTCACAACAGCTTCCGCTCTCCCCCCCCCTGTTATTTCCCATGGCACTAAAATCCATGAAATCTCGTCACATTCGCATTTACCTGCACATGTTGGAGCCCTTGCGAAGATGCAGCAGTCGTTACGCACCAACAATCTACTTCTATGAGATGCTAATTGCCGCCATGTAGCCACCTCCTGGCAGGCTCGCACAGCAATGCAGCTGGGGCACCACACAACAGCCTTTAATCAAAATTGTGGCTTCATGGTTGCCCCACTGCGCAACACAACCACTTTGTGATGCATGTACTGCGCGAACACATATGTATGCGAACATGCCATGTATACGATGCATGTGACGAGCATCATGGCAATTGCCGCGCGTTACATGGAGAAACCAGCAGAGTGATAGCACATAACAAATTGGGATGAAATGTGCTTTGAAAATGGGGCAAACGGAGTTCAACTAACCAAACCAGTCTGTCCACTGGGGGGCAACAGGCTGTCCCTGCTCCATGTGTACGGATACGTCACCTCTGCACGTGGGGCATGTACTACTGTGCCGTGACAGCCAGTTGGTGACGCAGCCCTCATGGAACATATGTGCACACGGCAGCTTCACTACCTGTGTGCCCACCGTATACGGCTCTTGACAGATCACGCACTCGCGACTGCTTGAGGATGTTGACAAGTGGCATCTCACTGCAGCATGTCGCTGCACGACCTGCAGCAGCTTATCTCCGTCCTGCTCACTCACCATGGCGACAGGAATAGTCAAAGCACTGGCTTCCGCCTCACCCTGTGAATCTGTCATCACATAGGGCCACGTGTCACATGTGTTCAAGACCACCACTGCTGCTGCACCTGCGGCCTGCGCTCTTGCCGCCTTTGCTGCAAAAGTGCATCTCCCCCGTTGGACCACCACAACACTGCCTCGAAGAGCATCGGCATTGACCAATACACTGTCTGCTAGCAGTGGCTGCGCTGCCACCAGAGGCCCTTGCACCACTTCCTGGGACCTGCTGCTGAACCGTGCAAGCATGCCTTCCAACTGCACCTTTCGGCTTGTTGGTTGTCCTCCTCCTGCTCCTGGTGTCAGCGTCACTTCTGTAGTGTGTAATACCCAGCTGCCTTCATCTTCAACAGAATAACGTGGCAGTGCCCTAATTGCTGCTGCACTCGCTGTGACTCTGGAGGCACTCGGCGGCATTGCTCCAAAGAGCTCAGGCAGGTCGAGACCAGGAATTCCGCCTGCTTCGCCTTCGTGGCCTTCTTGTGCCATGAGCGCTGCCAGTCCTTGTGCAATGCTCTCGAATGAGCCCTCGCGCAACACATGCTGCTGTGCCTGCACAATGAAGACAAGGGGTCATGATGAAATAGTGAGACGGTGTAGAACACAATTCCACGACTACTTGGCTGTCTGCAAGCAAGAAATGCGAGCCTCACCTGGGTTTGAGCGCTGGACGTGGACGGTGGTGCTATCAAATCGCCTCCACAGATTGGACAGGACCTCGTGCCCGCTACACCCCCAAAATCGTCTGCATGTTGTATCTCTCGACAAGCCTCACAGAAGCCTTCGACAGGCATAGGGTCGCCTCTTGTGCACTCACTCTCGGTGTTTCGCCAATTGCGGCGGCCGGCGTTCAAACCAGGCGCTTACAACGCGCGCGCGCAAGACACACACCTTGATTACCACCAGAGCTAGCTGAGCCTCGCGAGATCCGCAGAGAGTTGAGGTTCTACTTGCAGTTCGAGGTTGGTGCATCCTGCCTAGCTCCTAACCTTCGGGTTAAAGCAAGCCACCATGCCGAAGATTGGAATGTATCGTAACTGTGAGTCCCATGCATCGAATGCGGGCTGCTGAGTTGCATGTGGGTGGTCTTGTGCTTAACCACTGCTGTCGACCAATTTCCTGATTCGGCGACTGAACCGGTGGCTGCTCCGATGCTGCATTGTGCTTTTCTACAGATCGCAAGACCTATAAGACCCCTAGGCGTCCTTTTGAGAAGGAGCGCCTGGATCAGGAGCTCAAGCTGTGCGGTGAGTACGGACTGCGCTGCAAGAGGGAGATCTGGCGTGTGCAGTACGCCCTGGCCAAGATTCGCAAGGTGAGAATGGTTTGTGTTTCCCGATCATGTTCATTCAATTGTCACCAATGCCCGTTTATTGTAAGATTGCATCTTGTTTGAACTGGAGGTGAGTTTGTTCGGCTTTCTGCAGGCATCGACTTGGTTATTGTGAAGTGATTGAGTCTCCACAATGCGCTCCGAACTCAAATGCTTGCATGGGCCCGCTGTTGCCATTTCTGATTTCACTGAAATCGACAGCAAAAGCAGTAAACATATGTCAGCATCCATGTGAATACGGACCTTTGGTGCTGCTAGACTGCGAAATGAAATACTTCAAGTACACATTCTTATCGGCAATTTATCGCATCACTGCATGTTCAAGGCTGCTCGTGAGCTGTTGACGCTGGACGCCAAGGACCCCAAGCGCCTGTTTGAGGGACCCGCTCTGCTGCGGCGGATGGCTCGCTTTGGCCTGCTCACGGAGGAGGAGAAAGAGCTGGACTTTGTGCTGCAGCTGTCCACACAGAAGCTGCTGGAGCGCAGGTAACATCCATACAATTCGCTTCACACCGTGTGGCAGGCAAGCTGATGAGTAGCGTTGGGCCGGAAGTATCTTGTATCGAGGTATAGTTATCATCGATGATGTGTGTACGGCATGGCGTACATCTCACTAAGCTTCATACATGGTGTGTTTGTACAGCATGTATGGCTCTTTACTCTCTCGTGCTGATTTTAAATATCTGCGGATCCCTTCTGGCGAGTATTTGAGCTCTTTGGGCACTTGTCGCACTTTGTTGTTTGACAAACATAGCTGGAACAGCACTGTTCAACATGACATGCCCACACGCACCTCAGAAAAGAGAAACAGCACCGTCCTCTGGCTATATGATCAAGTTTCACCATTAGCCGTCCTCTGGTTGACTGATCAAAGTTCACCACTTGCTGTCGTTACTCTGCCCTGTATTTGCAAGAGTTAAGTCCATCATGGCATTCATCCTGCACGTTGTAGCAGGGCTGCAACTGTACCGAGTGCTCTAGAAAGCACGCTGTTGGCCTCAGAGAATGACTTGTGTCTGACGCCACATCTGTGCAACTGTCCGGCAGTCACTGTCCACAAACCGCCAATCAGGCGCCCAACCTCGTTTCAATACAACCTACATGTCAAACATCCAACTCTCATCGGGCAAGGACTTGTAGTGGTGTTTTGTGGGGTGAATGTTGCTTTTACTGGTCATGGTGATTCGATCGGACTCTGTAGGTTTTACCTGCTGCACACAGCGTTCAGTTGATCAGGGTAACGCAAATTAGAACCTCAGAATTTTGAAGCCGCTCAGCTGTGACTCACCTGGCAAGTGCAATCTGTCACGAACACGCTCGCAGAGGCAGCTTCACTTGTTGCGGGCAGCAACGCTTGGACGGAAAGGGGGATGCAGTCAGTGGCATCAAACATATGTTGAGGCACATGAATGTATTTTGTTCCATGTGACATGCGATGCTCGTGGTGGGCATTGCAAAATGCCGCACTCGGCAACTATTGAATCAGCAGCCTCAGAAGGTGCACCTCAACGCTGTATATGGAATAGTTGGCATAGGGCGGTACCCGATATGACAGCATATGCCAGCTGTAGGCCACTTCTGATCATCCCCAGCAAGGGCTCAAAAGCTTGTTGCGAAGCAGAGTGCTGTCCCTGAGCTCTCTGAACGTTCCCACGCAACTGTGTGCAGGAACAATTTATTTGTATTTAATTTCCGTGGCAATGGTGTGGTCCAGCCATTACCCAAAGTTCAACGCTAAGCGTCCAGCAATTTCTGCCTACCACTTCCATAGTGACTAAAAGTAATGCAATGTTTTCATCAAATATCTGAATTCTTTATGTCATGTATGCAAAAGACGCAATTTTTATATTCGGCCTCCAATGAGAATATGGATGTGCTGTGGAAAGAGGGCAGGCAAAAAGCTGGTTGAATGCAACGTGGGTTTATGCGCGTACACGTGTGATCGTTTGCAGGATCGGTCCATGCAACTGCATGGCCCTGAACGCATGCTTTCACTGTGGTCTCAGGCTACCGTCATTGTGTTGACAATTGCTGCATGGTTGTAGAAGAGCTGCGCTTTTACGTGGCAGCTGCAAGCTAGGTGTGCATGAGTCCATTGTGTTTTCGTTTGGCGCCATGCCGCTTCATGGTTATGTAGCATCAATGTCAGCAGCAAATGCAGCATAAAGATCGTTCACATCCTCATGCCGTCCATACCATCAGTGCTGGTGCTCAACTGGCAGAAGCTGCTGCAATCAATCTTGTGCATGCTACTCAAAACATGTACATGCAACAGGAGTACATGTTGTAGTAGACCAGGCCATGTCAGCAGTCCACTGCGGCAGCATGGAGTAATAAATAATTTGGTAGGACGTTGGGACTGTGGCAGATGCATGCAGAGGGCCATTTGCATCACACCGGCAATTGTCGGCAAAGTGTTGTTGGCCCACGCAAATGGTGCAAGGCTCTAGCTGTGCATGTTTCACACAAACGCCTTGACATGTGCGCAGTGTACTGCCACCCTACTCGTTGCAGGCAGTCGATCTTGTGCACCTGAATATATACACATAATGCTGCACGAAAACAGAGTGTCGCGCTGCTTCGGCTACTCTCACGCCGCACTTGCGCTTATCACAGAGTGTTGCCATCCCTGCATTATAGTGACAGAGTCTAGGCACTGCATTGCGTGCTAAGACCTGATCAGACCTGATCTGCAGCACAATCAGCACGTAGTTGTATGCTGTGTACGACGCCGTTGCGATCGAGCAGCATACAGTTCATGGCCCTCAACAGGGTATGGACATTGTTTCACTGACGATCTGGTCACATGTACATGCTGTTGCACGCAGGCTCCAGACCAAGGTCTTTAAGCAGGGGCTGGCCAAGTCCATCCACCACGCACGCGTCCTCATCAGGCAGCGCCACATCCGTGTCGGCAAGCAGCTCGTCAACATCCCCTCGTTCACCGTGCGCGTCGACTCCGAGAAGCACATTGACTTTGCGCTGACCTCACCCTTTGGCCAGGGCCGCCCCGGCCGCGTTGCACGCAAGCGTGCCGCGTCCAAGGCCGCTGGCGCTGGTGGCGACGAGGAGGACGAGTAGGCTTGAGCATCATCGCAACGGCGCGCAGTTGTGCACTGGTGTTGCAGAGCTATGTCGCTTGGATGAGGCAGGACCAACATGTGTGGCTAGGTGCAGCCATGGTCGGGGGGGCTTGACTACCTCCATCCCCTATGGTGATCCATGCACTTAGTCTTTCAGTCTGATGTGTGTGTTTCTTTGTTTTGGTGCTTTTCTGTCAAAACTGTGAAAATGTTCGATGAGTTTAGTGCGCAGGCTTTTTGGTTCTCCATAGGTCATTCTTGATTGCGTTCACACCTTTCAAAGCATGGTGGTGACGGCATTGGCACTGAGGTGACGTTTTTTTGAACAGATTGCCATTGAGCACAGGCAATGTTTCGGCACATACCACAGTTCTTTGTCGCCATAAATATTCAAGCAGCAAACCTTGTACACCTTTGAGCCTTGCAGCCTTACCCGGCACAGTTCTCGCCATTGCGCAAATCCCCGCAACCGTTGCGCCATACAGGGGTGCCAGTAAGTGTGCATGGCTATGTATCAAAGGGCGATGGCAGCACACACCATCAGTGGACTCCATCAACCGGGGGCGTGCGAAACAGACACACCGGGATCGGTTGAGCGGCTGTCATTGGTTGAGACATAAGCTGCCCTTTCTTCCGTCATCAACTCTTGTGTTACATAGGGTGCCCCATGAGGCATGTAATCTCTTTGCTTTGCTTTTGTTCACACAAACCAAACGTCAAGGTTGAGTGAACGGCCAACCTAAACCTACAGGCTGAGTGAATGACAAGATTTCACTGATAAAGTATGTGAAGGGTTCACACGGCAGCAAACGCTAAAGAAATCCGCAAGCAAATCTTCGGCGCGCTACATGTCTGCGCGCTACATGTCGTCCTGAACTTCATAGGATCAGCTGACACTACATACTCTTTTGCTAGCATGTGGCGGGCTGTAGTGTGCGTGCTGTGCATTTGCACGCACCATGTACACCCCTTTGTGTTCGCTCCTCAGCTTAGGCGATGCTCTGTGCCCCGGATGATGGTCAGCGAAACATCTGAGGGAGGCTACGGAGGCGGTGTCCAATTGCCACCCAAGCAGGATGCTGCGGTCTTCTCCCAATTTCTAAAGGAGGCGATACAGGCGCACTTGGACCAGGAGTGGCTGCCACAGCCATGCCATACTGACATCGGCCAGGAGGTAGGCAGGATATACCTGTCCTCGGTGGAGCGAGGCACCACGGACCTCAACCAGCTCATCATGGACGTGGGGACAACGCTGGAGTCATTCGACATGGGGGATGCCTTCGTGGGGGGCTGGGACGTCGCCAATCTAGTCAGCGATTTCATGCTGGCTCGGATGGGCCTGGAGAGGGCGTGCTGCAGCACCAAGCTACCGGAAGGCATCAGCGCTACCGGGGACACAGTATTTGCTACCGCAGAGAGTGTCAGCAGCCTTCAGCGGGAACTGCACGGCGAATTCGAGAGGTACCGGTGGCTCAGCGCGGTCTTAGAGGAGCTGGTGGAATGGAGTGAGATAAACACTGTCATGGCGCTTGCTTTGGGCTATCGGCCCAGCCAGTCTGGCACAAAGCTTGACAGCTCTAGGGTGCCAGAGAGTTGGCGAGCACATATCCCTGACTTTCAGGTAGATGCCGCTGCCATTGAGCGACTCTCAGTTGAACTGCCGCAGCACCCTGATGATCAGGAGTCAATGGAGGTATTTGTAGAACTCTTATTCGGTGAGGAGGCCAAAAAGTTGGCCGAAGACCAACCAACAGAAGAAAGAGTCGAGTATGACAGGCGTGCGACTGTTGTCAAGTGGCTTTATGTTAATGACTTTTTGAAAAAGCCGCTGGCAGCGGATGCAGTGGCTGTCTAATCATGCTATCACACAGGCATTCACGCAATCCTACACGCATTTTGCGTGCGAGGGCCGCATCGCCTGCTGCAAATCTTACAACCACATTATGCAAAGGGCTTCGTGACGACGGGGTACCGCATTTCATGATGCTGTTTGTTTTCATTTGGCGTGTGCCTCTGAGCTGCTGTGTGTCTGACATGCCTGGAGCACCAACGTCTGTTGGAAATCGGTGCATCTAGCGCCACCACAACTGGCCTCGATGTCATCGACGTGGCGTACCTCTGCCTGTGTACGCCAATGTCAGCGCGCTCTGATCAGGCCTGTCGCGATGTGCATTGTGTGCCCCAAAGCAGTGAGGACAGTGGAAGTGGTGCACACAGACTCCAAATTGCAGCTCAATTGAATGGTTTGCCTCTCAATGAACACTCATGCAGAGGGTGTATGCTGCTCAGGGACAGTGATTTGCATTGTACACTTGCACTAAGGACACGTAGCACTAGCACGGTGTGGTTCTACCCACAAAGCCCGCGTGCATGCATCAAAAGGCATGTGGCAAGCACAGCGACGTGTGCGTATGTACAACCAGAGTTTGCTTTGTCAACTACCAAGTAGATAACTTCACAATGCAAGTCATAGGGGTCACTGATAACGTTTCGCTCACCTCCCAAAATCTCCACTGCACCATATTCTCTGTCGCTTTCTATGTACTGCTGCTACACACAGCTGTCGCGCTAATACTCACAAGTGTGTCGCAGACCAAAGAACTGACAGATGACAGCAGTGTAGCACACTACGCTGGTTTATCAACAACGGAAAATGCCTGCCGCAAATGCAACAAGCGTGCATGCTGTTTGGTGTGGAGCTGAGTGCCAACTGGATTTATGACTCGGTGGTGATGCACAGTGCATTTGCCACAAAGCATCCTAATGCTAAATGACGCACTCGCCACTACGACAGCTGGCACAGTGTGTTTTGAGACTTGAAGCTGAGGTGGAAGCAAGCATGGGAACACGCACACTGGCCATTTCAGCCTCGTGCAGGCACATTTGACAGAATCATGGAGCAGAGCCGAACGGCTGTCTGCGTGTGCTCGCACTCAACGACACTTGACAAGTATGGCACAGAACAAGGCAACAATATGTCTGAAATGCAGCAACACGTGCAAAGACCTTTGACACCAGCAACCTTTGACAAACAAATTTTATTATGAGTAGAGCGTCCATTTGCTCAGTGCGGTAAGCGCCAATTGGCTTGAAAGTACACACTGCACCAACAAAACTTAAAGTTGCCTTGCTGAAAAGTGTCGCCAGTCTTGAAGCCACAACTGAGGGCCACAACCATGTGCGGCTGCAAAGATGTAACTATTCGTTTACTTGCTCCGGCTGTTGTCGAAGGCCTCTCTGGCAGCAGAACTGCAGCACATGCATGCTGCAATCTTGAGATAGAAGGGGCTACAAGAACCTATATACCTGCGCAGGTGTACAGAAAGGGAGAGACAGAAAACTCATCAGCTAGCGCGTATTGTGCAGGTAGTATGGTACACAATCTAAAGCAATTGACATGCATGCAAAGTGTGCGGTACCATCACTAACGTGGGTGCAACAGTCAATACAAAATATGCAGCACATGCAAATTGGTCAATGCAGATCTCAGATACCTGGGCGCAAGCGTTGTGCATAAACTTTGCAATGACTGATTGCTCACCTGGTCTGCAGGCTGCACGCGGGGACGCCATTCATCCAATCGGTCCCTCCATCGCAAGATGCTCCATGTGCTGTGCACCTGCCGCAACTACGCCCGCACCTGCAATCCTCCCCCCCCCCCCCCCCCCGTCCGGGGAAGGGGGGTCATGAAGAGCGGGAAAAAAAACCCACGTGAGTACTCTGCTTAGTGCGGAGGACGGAAGCTGCAGAAGCAACTTGAAGCATTGTGTCTCCATTGAACGACGCCCCTGCAGAGGCTGACATTCGCGAGACGCATCTCATTGCACGCCATGACGACAGGCCATGGCTCAATTTGCCCAGTGGTAAAGCCAGGTGCCACCTATGAACGGATGCGAAGAACTCGTTACTGGGGGTAATTCAGCGCATCATGAAGTGGGTGAACCGCATGGAACCTTCCCACTTGGCAAGCAACGCAGCAGCCGGGGGGGCCTTGAAGCTGGTAGTCAGCTCAGTTGAGACTGGCTTGAAGTTTACAATAGTGCGCATGCAGCAGCCTGTTGCACTCCCACAACGCAACCAGTGTTGCGCTGGTCGTGGAACCGGTCCAAGGCACCCCTCACACCCCTAGCGTAATGCTGACCTGCGTACTGTCACTGCCAGTTCCCAATTACGTCGCAACTGAACTAGGTGCACCAGATGAACTGATTGAGGATAAGCTGCAAGTGGGGATTCTAGCGCATCTATGGAGTGCGTGAACCGCATGGAACCTTCCCACCCGGCAGTCAACGCAGCAGCCGGGGGGGCCCTCGAACCGGCAACCACCTCAAATATTGAAAATCTGGCTATAAGTTTGCAGGAGCGCATTTGTAGCAGCCTGCCAAACTCCCACGACGCAGCCTCAGCTGCGCTGAACGCGGAAGCGGGTCAGGGCACCCCTCACACCCCCTAGCGTAAGTCCTGACCTGCGTGCTATCATCCGCAGTCCCAGCCTATCGTCTCAGCCACTTCGTCGTCGCACGCGATGTAAGCATGCATACGAGCCGTCGCGACAGCGGGCTGTATTGTGGCTTGCCAATTGAGCAAATGGGCGATGCCTACCTAGCGACATACCCAGCAGTGCCGTCGTTCAGCCGTTTTGCTCACCTCTTGCCTGGTGTTCGAAACCAGTTGTTCTCTCGTCGGATGTTGAGGTCGGACCATGTGAACTGCTTAGTAAGGCGAAGTGCACCCTGCCAGCGCCAGCAACCCGTACCTTTATGCCCCATCCAGCCGCCCCCTTGTTGTTGTCTGGCGAGTGTGTATCAATCTAGAACCGTCGGTAAAAACCGTTTTGTTATAAACAACGGTTGACCAACTGCCAAAAAAAATCCCTCGCGGAAAGAGAGAGAAGGATCTTGTCAAGCAGCTCGCTGTGTGGGTGCCCTGATCAGACTTGCCGCGCAGCTATGGCGGTGTCACGTGCTGACCGACGCCTGCGCAATGGACCGAGTTGTCGCAAGGATCGCACAGAGGTCTGCCTCGGCGCCGCAGATTGAAGGGCAGGCGCAATTTTTTTTTTGAAAGATGTTGTAGCAAAAGCAGAGGTCAGTTTCACACGAAGGTCCACATCGACCAATCACACGAAGGTGGGCATCGGCCGTCTCTGGTATTGACGCCAACAAGTGAAAGCAACTGCCTTCTCCCGCCGGCAGGCAACCTTGCACCCGCGAGAAAGTGCGCAACTGTAGCCCTGAGCAGGCCTGCTGCAGGCATGGCAGTGAAAATCAGATTGAGTGCTGCAATTCAGACTGAGTCCCCAAGACTGAGTGCTGCAATTGCTCAAAGTTTGGCAACACAAATGCTGCAAAAAACGTTGAGGCACCCGTAGAGAGCCTCACGCACTCCCCTGCTTGCCTAGCCAAGGATGGTGTGCAAAACAGATGTAGGTAGGGCCAAACCCTGGTCTGGGGTTGACGTACGTCACTAGCCTCAAAATGCACGACACACGGCGTCGTCGGCACGCAGCTGTCCATCAGCGAGACACGATTTCAAGGGCTGCATGGATGTGTCCGGCGGCGTGATCGTCAGTGCGCATTGAGGCACTTTCGAGTCACAAGATACTTGTAGACTCAGGCAATAAATCCACAATCTAAGCCTCTTTGCGCCCTAAGTGAGAATGAGTCAAAGTACCTATGGCTGCACCGCGATGAAATGTGCGCAAATGTAGCCCCCACGGCAGCCTGAGGCATAATATTGGCAATCGAAACTGAATGCTGCATTTCAGACTGAGTGCTGCAATTGCTCAAGTTTGCAACAAATGCCGCGCGATTTGTCATGCACCCTGAAAAAAGATGTACGGATGGCCACAAACCCTAATCCTAGGGTATGTGCGTAGGGCCCCCCAAAGCTCATGCGCATAGGCACACAGCGTCGACAGCAGCTGTCCCGTCAGTGAGACACCATTTGATGGGCTGCATGGATCTGTCCGTACGATCGAAACCCTGCTGTTGGTAGACATCGGACTCAGCCACATCCGCTGGCTGGCGGCGGCGACAGTGGTGAGTTAGAACCGAGCAGCACGCTTGGCGATCTTTGCGCAACCTATACACATGTGCGCAAGATCGCCCAATGCTTCAGCAGCCTGCAACATCATGAATGCAAACTGCAATCGTTCTGTTGGTATGCCGGCATTTGCGGCCCTGTCGCAGTTGTTTTAGCGTCGCTTGGTGCTCTGCTGCTGCAGGCCTCGGCCTGGAGGAGGCATGTCGAACAGCTGGGAGCTGCCCACGCTGAGCAAGGAGGAGATTGATGGATGCTCGGTGGCGCTGTTGGTGTCAGGATGCTTCACCTGCTTCTTCGCCTACAAGTTCAGCAAGAGCTTCGTGATCCTGATTGGAGGCATCCTGTTTGGGCTGTTCCTCTGGAACGAAGTCGTGCCTCAATTCGGTAAGACACTTCTGATCAGTGCCGCATAATTTCGTGTTCGCGAAAGCGTCGCACTCACTTTGCCTGAAATGCTGGCCGTGAGCAACGCTCTGCTGTGAGTGATTTTGGGTTCTTGCCTTTCGCATACCTACCATCGCAACACATGTTGCCGCCTTTGTGGCACCTCATTAGCGTTCACATGTTTCTCTCCTCTTTATATTTGCAGTCAATGAGATGCTGCTGTGCTATGTGGTGGGGTGCGCGGTGGCGGGCATCGGGGCGACGGTTGGTGGTGTGGTGTCGCTTCTCATGAAGTGGCTGTCTGCTGGAGCAAGCCTGGGCACGCTGATTGCCATATGGACGGTGCTGGTGGACAACGGCCGTTTCATCACGGATGAGACCAGCGTGCTCTGCACATCTGCTGTGTGCATCTTCGTGTGCGTGCTGGCGTCCTGGCAGTGTGAAGAGGTATGTATGTTCTGGCAGTGTGAAGAGGTACTTCTATGTTGAGACGTCAGCAACAGGCGCTTGCAAATTTGCTTTCATTGTCATGCGCATCATGCGCCAGCAGCTTCTGCGCTGTGTCCTGATGCCTTGATGGTCAGCAAGTGAACTGGCAGCAGACGCAGATGCCATCATGATAGCTTTGTAAACGGTATGTGTGAACCGGAATGAGAACGCGCAGCAGGTGTTGCTCGCTGCACTCACTGGTGTATTTTGTAGTGCTGAACATGTTGCAAGACTAGGGGATCGCGTTGGCATCCGCCTTGGGCAACACTGGGTATGTCGGCGGCTATGGGTCGCAAGCAATGCGAATTTACATTGGTCATTTTGCAGTCACAGTGCATGTCGACACTGTTTGCTAGCATCTCTTCGTGTAGCACAAAGCCGCCGCACCGTTGCTGTTCTTCTGCAAGTGACTTTGGCAGCTGATGCATAGTACAACGCACGACGGTGTTGCAGCTATTGGGGCCGCTGCCAGCTGTGATGCACTTAGTTTGTCGCAGTCGAGATGGTAGCAGCCCTGGTGTTCATGCCGAACATGACGGCATCGGCACCCTTCCTTGGGGCTTCAAGCCGCGTGTGTCCACATGCATGGCTCTGCACTAGTAAATGTGTGGATATTGCATACTTCATGCGGCAGTTCAGCATCCATTGCAAGTCTGCTGTAACTCAACAGGGCATGCTCATGTGACAGATGCAATAACAGATGCCTTGGAGGTCCTCGCTTGTGTGACAATTCTAGACGCCTCATTTTTCTCACTCGTGCGGCTTTCCGCAGGTCTGCATGCTGGCATCATTTGCCATGTTTGGAGCGCTGCTGATCAGGTAAGATGTCCAGGAAAATAAAATGCACGTATCCACTGCAGCGCCCCAAGTAGTGGAACCGCTGAGCCGCCTGACGCACTGCGTAGCTGTGCGTCTTGTTTGCCATCATGTGCTGCATCTCGTCACCGCTCACATTTGCGTACTCAATCAAAAGCTAGCCAAACCTCAACAGCATTGGCTGATGTTGAGGCCGGCAACGCTGTGTACAGGCATAGAAGCTAGAGATGTAGTAGCAATAGACAAAAAGGCCGAGAGCTGTATGCACATGAATGCGGCTATCACATCATCGCTGCAGTTCATGACAATTGGTCCGGTGTCTGTCGTCAGCGCCCCTGATGCAGAGCCGTCTTGTTGCACTTGACAGTTACAAATTGGAACTCTGTGTGCAGTCAATCTTGAACAACAGTGAGAGTTTGCAGTGCCGGGCCCACCAGCTTATATCATGCGGTCCTACTTGCGCCCCCCACAGCTACGGACTGGACAGCCTGCTGAACGGCAGCCTGCTGCTCAACACGGGCGTGGTGCTGCAGCTCAACTGGCCGGAGGGTGCACACTGCTACAGTGACTGCTACATGGCGGAGCTGCTGGGAGTGTGGGCAGGGCTGGGCGTGCTGGGGTTCCTGGTGCAGGGACATCTGTCGGGGACGTGCTCTCTGGCCAACATGTGCAGGTAAGACATTTGTATACCAGGCCTTCGCTGTGTCGAGGGTGTGACCGCCTGCTTGCGCAAATTGATGTCTGTAGGCGTCAGCAGAGGCGGCATATGTCATGCGCTATCTGTAAGTGTGGCATGCCTAGGAGTTGGACAGGAGTCATACAGAGAAGGCATAGGCCCAACTGCTACAGGAGGCTACTGGCGCGCCATGTAACATTGAGCCTTATCATCTTCTCGCCCAGACAGTGCAGCCAATACGCCAATCATGCTGTAACCTTACAGCCGGTAGCAGCTGTAAAGCCACCATGTAGCTTGACGTTGGTTCATGGCACAACTTCAACTTCAATGTCGATTGGGGATTTCATGTTTATTGACACATGCATGTTGCTGGCACCTTCTGTGGTGCCAGTCTATGAAAGTGTACTGCGTATTGCAGCACGGACACTTGGGCCGCTACCCTCACTGCTGTTGAGCAGGGGCTGGAAGGCGTGCGTATCAGTGATCGCCAGCATCTTAAAGGCAGTGGGCTTGCTGGCCTACTTAAGTTTCTTGAATCCTGCTGGCACAACTGTGCAGAGTGCATTGCCATTTGAATTGCAGGAGTGCTTGGCATTTGCGCTAGCATCACAACTGCACCCAGTTGTCCAATAGTGGTTTGCATGCGTCAGCAAACTTCACAGTACTGCCCCAAGTGAGCAAAAACCAGATGACGTTGCCTTTGCAAGAGGTTTGGAAGTACAAATGCTGTGATCAACTGAGCTAAAGATGGTACACAGATTATGCGCACCGCCTGATGCAGCAGGTACGTAACACAGGATGGCACAAGAAACACCTCGAAAACATGACTTGTCAGTCGCTGGGGCAGTTGGGGCTGCATTTCTGTGCATGACTGTGTGATGATCTGTGCCCCAGCGTTATCTGGCCTCAACGCCTGCGACACCAGGGCCGGAGATCATCACTGATTCATCACTACTGTGGTGATGCTTCATCCAGCCGCAGCTACAGCATGGACGGTGTACAGCAGAGCACTCAGCAAGCTCCATCTTGCACGGCTGTATGCAAACTGCAAGTCACGCTGCACGCGGCCCCCTCGATTAAAGTCAGCCTTGCTTCTTGCCGCAGTGCAGCTGCGCACTACCTTCACACTGTGTGCGCTCCCACTGTACTATAATTCGCAAGGCAAAGTTGCAAGTCACGGCTGGTACTGCGACCCATGCAGTGGTTTAAGTGTGAGCTGTTGTCTGCAGTCCCCCCCCCCCCTTCCCCCCCAGGCCCCCGCTCTAACGCTTTCTTCGCAATCGTCATCTGCACGACTGCACCTGTCAGGCGTTGCACGGCGGGTTACACGCCCATACCCCTCAGCCCCAAGCGCGACTCGCTAGTGCACAAGGTGGTGTGCCAGAAGACATTCACATACCCTGACAACCAGGCCTACAACTACTTCCACCCGGACAAGCTCCCTCCAGCGCTGCAGGCGTATGCGGAGGTCACCTATTTCACCGCGGATCAGTTGGCCAACTTCTTCGGCTTCCAGGTGCGTGCTCATGAGTAACTACTACTTTGAAGTAGTTTGAGCCTCGCATGTGTACTGAACGCTGGTGTAGTTCTCAAGGAGAGGTCAGCCAGTCGCTTGTGCCTTGCTGATAGCGTGCACGAGGTGCAAAGTGCAGTCCTGCAGACATATTTATGATCACAGGTCATCGACCTCAAGGGGTTGGGAGAGTCCACGCTGCTGGCGCTTGGCGTGGCTTCTTGCGTTTCCACATCAACAAAGCGCGGACAAATCAGCTGCAGCACACGGCAGCAGCACCTTTAGACTGTGCGGACTGCGTCTGGTCTCCCCTGCCATACCATCAACTACCACTGAAGCTGGTGAGCTTACAAGCGACTGTGTTCCACCCCTGCCTGCTGGCTGCCTCTTGTGTACCTTTGCGCAGGACGACAACGTGCGCAACCAGGTGGAGCACATTCTGAGCCTGGTGGGCAACCACCGCCGGTTTTGCGATGTGCCCCTGACCTTTGGCGCCTTTGAGGGCCTGCAGACCATCCCCACGGCGCCCGCCACCGGTGTGCACTCGCTCCACGCCAAGCTCTTCGAGAACTACAGGTGAATGCATACATTGCTGGGCCCTTACTTATCAATGCCTGAGGTCTGCACCGGATAGCAGAGCGTCTCTCCTGTGGTTTGAAAGAGCCACAATTGAACAACCCAATGGTGGGGGGCGCTCGTAGCACCTGCTCATTGCCAGATATGCTACTTCAAGCAGCATGTATGATGACACAGCATTGCTGTGGCACTCTCTTGTGGAGAGTGAACAAATTAGGTGTGTGCCGTGCCAGTGCACCGTGTGTGACGTGCTCAAGCTCGTGTTGGTTTTGACAAGTGTAGTGCGGTGCAGACCACGCCTTCGGAACGCTGAAACCATCATGTGCAAACCACTTTGGTGCACCCTCAGCCACAAAATGATGCACACGCTTTGCTTTTGCTGACAAATCTTCACGCAGCAGCCATGGTCTGCTCTCACCAACACCCAATCTCTTGGTCTCCCCCACGCCGCAGGGGCTGGTGCAAGAACCTCAACGTGCCCCCCTGCTTCACGCCCGTCGCGGACGCCAGCAAGGGCTCCGGCGGCCCCTTTGCCGCCCCCGGCAACGTCAGCCAGCAGGACGAGGTGCAGGCGCTGCTGACGGACATCATGCTGTACATGTGCATCTGGGGCGAGGGCGCCAACCTGCGGCACATGCCCGAGTGCCTGTGCTTCCTGTATCACAAGATGATGGCGGAGTTCCTGAGCCACAGGCACCACGGCACGCACGAGGGGGACCAGACGGCGCTGTACGCGGGGTACTTTTTGGACCACGTCGTCACGCCCATCTGGGAGGTGGTTGTCAAGTACCACAAGGCCAAGGGGGACCACGTGCAGGTGCGCTGTGTGTGCGGCAGTTGACGGCTGCTGCTTGAGCGGTGCACAAATGGTGCTGTTGCTGCATGCCTTGCTAGGAGTACCGAAGATGCTGAAGTCGAGCTCCATTCATAGAGGTCTGTTGGAGATTGCGCTGTCACGTCCATCTGACACCGGGTGCATGCGTGCATGCGTGCATGCTGTACCAATATTGCTGCGTATGTATGCTACGTGCGACGCGTGCGCTGCTTCAGAATGCGTTCATCTTACCTGCTCGCATGCTTATCTGCGTCACATGCTTGATTGGCTCACAAAAGGTTGCATACTTGTATTACTGGCAGGCGCGCAACTATGACGACTTCAATGAGTTCTTCTGGACCCCCGAGTGCCTGACGTTGTCGTACCGCGACGTGGAGACAGAGACGGTGTCGCCGCCGCGCGGCAGCAGGCAGCACCTTGACAAACTCGTCCAGGTCAGTGTGTGTGGCTTGCTATTCTAGCTGGGCAGCAGCATATGCTGGAGCTGACATGCATGCGATCGTCAAAGCATGCCAACCACATCATCTGGTCGGATGCATTGCAACTCTGTTGTATACACCTGTGCTGGTAGGTCCTGGCATGCATTACCGCCCGCTCGATGTTCAAGCGTGTCGCCTTGGATCTGTGCGACTGCTGCAGAGAAACTTCCTTCCTGCAGTCTTTCCTCCACCACATGTCGATTCCCTTGTGTGCTCCAGACAACGCACCACCCGCAACAAATCATCTGCAGGGCGACCGCGTTGTATGGTGAGGCAGCTTTGTGGACAGCTGGGCAATGTCGTGCAAGCCAAGCACTGTCAGAAACGCACTCATCTATCGTGACAACGGACACTGCAACACAGACAGACACGCATACATGCAGGCATGTACTCATTGTTGTGCAATTGCATATTGTGCCATACAGGAGGCCGCAGCGGGCCCCAAGCCCGGCTCCACAGTCATCCCCGTGCACAAGGCGCTCGCGCGCGCTCCCAAGACCTTCCTGGAGAAGCGCTCGCTGCTGAGCACCATGCTCACCTTCAACCGCATCGTCGAGTTCCACGTGGTGACCTTCTACATCTGCGCCATGCTGTCATTTGCGGAGATCCTGGTGTGGGAGAAGGCCTACAAGCTGCAGCTCACGTCCTCCGTGTTCCTCATCTTCAACCTCTGCGGCATTGTGTGGTGAGTGGCTGTAGCTTGCAGCGCGTGTGTGTGTCATGTTGTTGTGGGCCTGGTGCTCTTTGGATTTGGGGCAAATGCTGCATGTCCTGGAGCTTTGTGCTGCCTGTGGTAGGCATCATAAGTGAGAGAGACACTGGGCAGTCGCAGCTTTTGACTACTTCAGAAGCTTTTATGGACTTTGCATGTATGCATGTATGAGTATCCATGCATGAGTATCGGAGCGTGGCAGTCCTCTCAAGCCAGTCACCTACATGTCAAATTTCAATGAATTGCGAGTCTTGCTCCTGCGTTTGTGAGTGCGCTTGTTTAGCCAGCAGTGCAGTGTAGCCGCTGTCACTAAGCTGTGTCACATGTTAGTGTATTATGTTGGCCGTCATGGCTCGGCGTGGTGCACAGCTCCACAAACATGCTGTGAGTGTGAGGCACTGAGCAAATCACATTGCACCATGGCGTTTGTGCATCAAGGTGATGCAGTTCTGCTGGCCTGATCAATGTCTAACTTGCTGGTCCACGACGGTCCCTACGCTTCACGAATTGTGTGCATTCTCAGGTGCATTCTGGAGGTGTGGCACTCGTACCCGGGCATCAACATCAGCGGCACAGCCAAGACGGGCTTCCTGCTCAGGCTCTGCATCCGCTTCCTGCTGCTGGTCTACCAGGTGTGACAATTAACGTCAGCGCTGCAACTATGTAGTCAAATATATCAGCACAGTGGATCTGCGCTTGACGTGTGCTAGATATCGTGACAAGAGCGTTCATCTGCCTGCAGAGATGCTTTGCATTGCCATCACGCATGTGAGGCACCAGCTTGTAGGCAACTCTGCCGATAATTATTGACTTGGCACAAGTCAGTCACATGCTGCTTGCCATGCTGCCATCTGACAACATGCCCTCAATGCGCATGCCAGCAACACCCATGCTCATGTTGATCGAAATGCCTATCAGGCAGCGCATGCCCAACAGCCAGCACATGGAAACAGAAGCATAATGCAATGCAAACCTGCATGATCCAGTGTGCCGAGCTTCGCGACATTTCTAGCCGCTTATAGCCGCCAACACATGACCTACATGTACACGCAGGCGCTGTACTTCATGTGGAGCGTCGACTCCCCCAGCACCAAGGCGGGCATGCAGGTGCAGGGCCCGCCGCTCTTCTGGTGGTGGCAGTATCTGTGGCTGAGCTGCCTGGCCATGTCCACCTATGTCATCGAGGCCCTCATGCAGCTGTGGCCATGGCTCACAACGTTCATCTTGACGCGCGACAGCGACTTTGTCAACGCCTTCCTCAACCTCTTCTTCCCGATGAGGTGAGCGCCGCTGCCGTAGATTTGTAAAAATGGTCACCACGTGCTTGTCGGAACTGCCTGAATCCATGATTTGACGACTTCGGCGCTGCGATATTCGATCAAGGTGGCAGGCCCCTTCGCTGGCCCTGCAAATGAGTTGGCCTTGCCACAAGCCTGTGTCTTGCCATGCTCTGATCTTGCCACAGGCTAGGATCGTACAATGAATGCTGACGTCCGTTTGTTTGGTGCGCACGGATGCTGGCGACGTGCCGTGTCATCCAGCTTCAGTCGTCTCAAGCCCGCACGCGCGTTATGTCTCTGCTTCCCTGCGCTCCTCAGCCGCCTCTACGTGGGCAAGGCGGTGCACGAGTCGCTGCACAACGCGGTCCGCTACTGCTTCTTCTGCTTCACGCTGATCGCCTGGAAGCTCTACTTCTCGTACCAGTACGAGGTCAAGATCCTGGTGGTCCCCACCATCGAGCTCTACGACGACTTTGTGAACTTTGGCAACCAGAGCTTCTGGCGCACCACTGCGCTCATCGTGCTGCGCTGGGTGCCCCAGGTCAGTCACTGCAGTCCAGTGGTGTAATTATGATTGTGAGATCATTCAATGCTAGCTCAATGGCGGAAGGATGCAAACAAGCATCAAAGTGATTTTCCATGTGGGCACATTAGTGCTCCTCGCCCTGTGTATGTAGGGTGCACCAGGCCAGCAGCCCAGCAGCCTGTATTGGCTTGACAAAGTGGTTGTTGCCAACGGCCTACAGAGAGGGTCAGCATGTATTGAACTCGTCAAAATACCTGCTGGGGTCAGCATGGTAAGACCTGCAGGTTCTCCAGATGGGCTCTAACATAATACCTGTCTGCTTTGTGAAACAATACCCCTGGTGTCAGTGATTGTGCCGGCCTGGTAAATCAAGTCTGAAGGTGTGTGAAATCTTTCCAAGCCTTGTACAAATCTCCAATCTGCGTACAGACACCGGCGACTTGATCGGCGTCCCTTCATCATGCAGTATGCTATGTTCTAATTCAAGTAGAATACACACATGCGCGCTATGCTGTACTTTACCCCTTGTCACAATGAACAATCGCTCATCATGTTTCTGTGACACGATACAGGCGTTCATCTACCTCATCGACACGAGCATCTGGTTTGCATTCTGGAGCGCCATGGCGGGCAGCGCCATTGGCTTCCAGGAGAGGCTGGGCGAAGTGCGCGACTTCAAGACCATGCGCGGCGCGTTCATGCGCATTCCAGAGGAGTTCTGCAAGAAGGTATGCACTGGGGCGATACCAGAGATGGCGCATAGTGCCATCTCTGCACCGGTCGCGCGTAGCGCGAGAAAATTTTTGACAAGTACGCGTACGAGTATTCCAAAACTTGTAGCTGTGGCTACCCATACAAATTTAACTGGTGAGCTGTGCCAACCAGTACCCGTATACTTGTTGCACCGGTGATTACTGGTTCAACAAGTTTTCACCAGCTGCACCAGTTATTTGGAAGGAATACCAGTATTCATGTCATGCAAACGTCATAGTATGCTCTTGTACTCACTCGTAACTGGCATGAATGTGATGCAAGAGGTGGGCACGCATTAGCACGCGAATGTCACACAAGTGTAATTTGCATGATATGCATAGCGTGCGGCACACACATCACAGCAGCAGCATGCCAGCACAGCTTGTCTGCTACAAATGACTCACGAAGTGAACGCATCAAGCTGAAAGCCGCGTGCTGTGCAGCACTGCTTGCTGTCGGCGTCGGCACCTGTGTTCTGCAGGCGGCCGAGCGTGCGTGCGTCGCTACACATAGTTTCACGAACTCGAACCTTGCCCTGCTCAAAGCTAGAAGGCCTTTTCGAGCTGCTCAATCGTAAGGAAGTGGCAAACATCGCTCGCATCGGTCGCTACCAACCACAACCATGATGTTCCCTCGGCAAAACTACCGAGCACCGACAGAATAAAGCGGAAAAAAACAACAGGCATTTAACTTGTACCGCAAGTTATCAGCTGCGGGAGCGATGGGTGTTTACGCGTTGCCTCCCACGGCAAGTTACACGTACCGGTTAACGCGTGCGGCGCAGCGGGCCACTGGTTACGGGTTAAAACCGGTACAAAAACTTGCACTCGTACCGGTGCAACAAGTTAACGCGCCATCTCTGGGCGATACACTTTTGGCGGCGCCATGATGTTCTGTGCAGCAGCAGCAATGTCATTTGCAATGGCTAATTGCGTTTGTTTCGATGGGCCGTAATGGCAGTCTGCTTGCTGCATGTTTTTCACCAAACGGGGGTAGGTCTGCATGGGCTGCAGGTGTATCTGAAGCTGCGTGAACTTATGTGGAGGAGCAGGTCCTCAGTGTGGCGGCGAAACCTGGTGCCTTGCGCCTGAAGTCTGCTTCCCACAAGTGCCATGTGCCCACATCGTGACACCAGCACCATACCTGTACATAGTGAATGCAGTCGTACTTAGAAGTATCACAAATGCTCGCTTGTCGTACGGGCGAGACAATGACACACGTGGTTTGGAACTTCTCAACGGTGCTTCATACTTTAACTGCAGCATCCTCTGTTGTCCCGCTTCCGCCATGCTGAGCATTGGGCGCGCCTCATCACCAGAAAGCGGCGACCGTCGTTTCACTCTTTCATGGACTGCCAGAAGCGTGCGTTGCTGGCACTTCATGCCAGGGCTTGTGCTTCCAAGCGGCTCAATCCACACACCTGAGAGCTGCGCTCTTGACCTGTTGCGTCCGCCACCGACTTGTCCATCGAAAACAACGCATGATCTTCACACACAGGTCATCTGCGAGAAGGTTACATCCCGCGACTCTTCCATGGTGGACCTCACGGCGGCGGCTTCCAGGATTGCGCCCGCCGCTGTGCAGCCCAACGGCGACGTGGACGCGTCTGAGACAACAGGACTGCTGGCGGCAGCGCGCGCTGAGATTGGCGGCATGATGTGAGCATTGCTTCAGGGTTACGCAGCGTGATAATTGCTTCATGTCAAGGTTGCACCGGTCTTGTGTGTTTTGGCGAGCGTGCGTGGCTCGTTTTTGCAGGAGGTGCGGTTCTAGTGCTGCCATTCGACAACAAGGAAATAGCAGGCGTTGCACCAGTTGCAGGGAAGTTGAATTGGGCACAGCGCAGTTGACTCACATGCAGGAGATATGATGCACTGCATATTTCTGGCCCTTTGCTCTTTGTATCATGCCCTCGCTGCAACATATTCCTGCACTGTGCCCTGGTACAGCAACTTCGATTGTGATGCCCTGCAAGCTTGTTAGCAAACAACACTCACCAGTGATACAAAACACAGCGCTCACTCTCCCCCTATGACCCAATGCATCCCCGTGCGCAGCCCGCCACGCTACGTGGACCCCTCCTTCCTGGACGTGCGCACGCAGAAGTGGGCGGCGTTTGCGGCGGTGTGGAACGAGGTAATCAACCAGATGCGCCTCAGCGACGTCATCTCCAACGCCGAGCAGGACATGCTCAAGTTCCACAAGTTCACCGGCTTCAGCAAGCCCGTCTACCTGCCCATCTTCCAGACCGCCGGGAGCGTTGAGCTGGCCGTCAACATCATGGCGGACGAGGTACTTGAAGTTTGACGCCGTGCCGTTATCGTTTTCAGACCCCATGATGATATCGTTGTCAGGAAAAGCAGGTGCTGGCTTACATGTGCAGATAAGTTGCCATCCGACTGTGTTGTGCACTTAGATGTGAAGAGCTATGATGCGGTCGATCACGTTTCACGAGTCTTTGGATCATGTCAAGGTCAACTTGCATGCACAACTTGGCATTGGCTTGCATGCAAGATTAGCGTGCAGGCCGGACCTGCCAGGGCGCGCACAAGTGCGTACATGACGCATGGGGGGGCGGCGCACATGAATCACTGGTCGTTACAAGCCGCAAAGTACACAGCATGCATGTGTGCCTTGGTCCTGATGATCATCATCATCTGCTGCTGCTCACTTTTCGTGCAGGCATCCATGTTCAACCTGGAGGACATTGGCCACGACAGTGCGGCGGTGGCCAAGAAGCACGAGCAGAGCCTGCGTCAGCGCATCATGTCAGACCGCACTGTCAGGGAGGCAGTCAGTGAGGTACGTGTGCTCTGCAACAGCATCATGGCATCAGCAGGCATCTTCATTTGTAGAGTTGTACGGTACCTCAATTGTGGCGCTGGTTTGTGATGCCATTACACGCAAGTCGGACAGTGACCTTGTGCACTTGCTGCAGCATCTGTGTTCCTATCACTGATGTTGCTGTCAGCACTCCTCACAGTTGCAACTGCCGAGCAATAGGCTGTGCCACTCATGTTCTACAGTTATGTTGTTGTGATGGTTGCCATCAATGCACACAATCCTTGGGTGTCAAACCATCCATGACCATCTGTTCCAGCGCTCCTATACCTGCTGCACACCAATCGAGCATCATGTCAGTTGCTTTAGCGCCTGCTGACAATCCCTGCCAACGCTCACCCCAATGCTCAGGTATGGGAGCTGGGTGCCTACTTCCTGCGCCACATGCTGGGCCCCATCCACGAAGCCGACATGGCGCGCATCGAGGTCATCATGATGAGCTGGATGGTGTCTGAGGACGTCCTGCCGCACGTGCGCCTGGAGCGCATAGCCAGCGTGGTTGCCGACGTCACGGCCATCTTCACCATCCTCCACCAGTCGCTGCCGCGCCGCATCTCAACGTGAGCAACTCCTCAAAAAGACGTGTAGGCTTTGGCGGGCCGATGCTAGCCCGGGGTGCACCACTTTGACGCAGGACTTGGCAGGTCATGTTGTACAGGCTACATGTGCTTCGTTATCTTTCATGCATGCCACAGATGCGGAGTCGCTGTGAGCTGCCACCGGAGGCGCTGAGTCTGCGCAGTAGCAGCTCTGCTGGCGTGAAGCGCGAGACGTCTTACCTGGCTTTCTCGTACTGCAGTGACGACGTGCCTGTGCACTCATGTCACGCATGATGCAGTAGATTCACAGTCAGACGGATCCTGCCCTGATGCGCGAATCTACGTGCATGCTGCCAACACGTGCACCAGGCGTGCCAAGGAGAAGGCGCCGCCGCTGCAAGCGGCAGCCGCGCCCAGCACGCGCAGCAGCAGCTCCGGCGGCATGAAGCGCGCTGTGAGCACAGGCGGGCTCTCCAGCCTGCAGGGCGGCAGCGGGTTTGAGAGCGGCGGACGCCGCTCCAACATGACGCCGCGCAACGCCACTGCGCCAGTGCTCGACAAGACGCGCGACCAGGTGAGTTTGCATGGTGCTACTTTGAATGCACAGGTGTTGTACATTAGGGTCGCCTTGCTTAGCTGGGCTGCGCTGGGCATGTCGACCCTGCTGAATGTCAGTGACGAATGCACGGTGCTCCATCGTTACGTTATATCTGTGATGAAGGCGCGGCGGTCCAGCATTTTTCTCTCAGCTTTACGTCATCATCATTACAACGCTCGTGTCTGTGGTCGCTTCAGGCCCACAATCAAAGCGCACCACCATCTTCAAAGTCTGCTCCACTTGAGGCCGCTTGTGCCAGAACCATCCCTCTACTGAAGCCACGTATTGCCTGCACAGTCCGCTCAATAGGTCCACAATTCGAGCGTACAGTGCGCTTTTGTCTCATACCTCATTCTGTTGCCATTTGCCGCTGCCGCTGCAGGTGCGCGAGAAGCTGCGTCCGCTGCTCAACTCCATCCGAGGCATGATGAAGACGTCGGCCGGCGACGGCGGCGTCGTGCAGGACCTCCTGCAGCAGGTGCTCAGCCAGGAGCAGGGCTTCATGTGGGACGACGCATACGCGACTGGCCGCCTCAACAGGCTCGCAGAGGACCAGCACGCCATCTCCATGCTCTCCAAGCTCTACGGCCTGCTCGCGGTGCAGGTGGGCACTCGTGGACTGCCTATGCCCGCGGTGTTGTGTGTTTGCATGCGCATCTAACCTTCTGCAGCGCTTTGACACGTGCTCCAGTCTGTGTTGCGGTCTACCTGCCCGTGCTGTGACAATTGGACGCCATGGCGCTGTCGGGGGTATTTGAGTGCACGGCTTCAGCACCACCACACCTGATGCGTGCTCAGAGTATAGTCCATGATGTAGCATTCATGTGAAATGGTATACATTACGTTGAGCACCTGAAGCACGGTTACCTGCATGTTGCGAGCACGTTACAGTGTGTTGCAAGCACTTTTCAGTGTGCGTGCCCATGCGCTATTGCAAAAGCGCCGCGCCCTCCAGTTTATCAAATCTCTGCGCCGCACCCGGCTGCACCATCAACAGCACCTCTCAGCTGTGACGTGCCTCACCGTGACGACGTCGCTGCTGCCTTGCTCTGCGCTGTTGCTCAGGTGAACGACGCGGAGCCCGCGTCGCCCGAGGCACGTCGCCGCCTGGCCTTCTTTGTCAACTCGCTGTTCATGGACATGCCGCGTGCTCCGCCTGTCAACAGCATGCTGTCCTGGTCGTGCGTCACCCCTTACTACAGGTGCGTCCCCTACTGTAGACATTGAACTTTGCTGGTGGTGTGAGCTCAGCACTTGCGCGGCATGGTTTATGTGGCGCTTGTGTCAGCGAGTTGTGCAGGCGGTGGTTGTTGTCGCTGGTAATATAGTCACCGATGCATGTCTGTTGCACGGTGGGCAATGAAGCGCTGGCTCGTTCTGTTGCGCCAGCCACCCTTTGAATACTTCGAAGTATAATATAGGGTTACGTGTCGGAACTGTCTGAACCGGCTCGGCTCCGGCTAGTCGGGGCAGCCGAAAAGATGGATCTCGAGGGGACCGTCTTTTCCGGCTTTTTTCAGAAATGGCTCGCACGGCTTATATCATGCAGCAGCAGTCATGTGGCTCAAGTACGATGTCAAGAAACGAATGCTGATGCCGCCGCCGCTGGTAGCGAGCAAGCACAAGCTCACTCAAGCCGCCACCACACTTTTTTGTGTCCTGGTCAAGTGGCAAGTTGTGAAGACGTACATACATACCTGCAACATACCATAATGTATGTAACAGGGGTGTGCTGAACATGCCAGAGTTCTCATTAGCATACAACATCATACATACAACACACCACAATGTAGACACGCAACACACTGACTGATTGGTCAAGGTGCAATGCCATTTTTGGTGGAGAGGGGAAGGGGGAAGACCTTTTTACTAACCCCTTAATGTGGATCCGACCTGAAGGGCCAAGTTTGGCCCGCCATTTCCCCAAAGGCCCCCCCCTTTTCTCCTCTCTCACAACCCTCCTCCCCCTACCCTTGACCCAAAAATCATAGGGAGTGGTGGGTGGGTGTTTATTCTACTTGATCTCCGTCGCCTTGGCTGCTTGTTCTCGCCAGTCTCCCAAGCAGCGTAAGTGAGGCTCCGGTGGGCCGTAGGCGACGAGTCCCTTAATAACGGACTCCTTGAAGACCAAGCTGAACTTGCCACTTTTGGTTCCCCAAGAACTTGTTTTGTCAAGCCAAAACATCGCTTTCGCAACTGGAAGTTAACTTCAACTGGAAGTTAACTTCAACTGGAAGTTGACTTCAACTAAAAGTTAAAGTCTAGAAGTTGAACTTTGGTTTTTCTGTGAGCAGGATGCATGCAGCATGGGGGATTGTAGCGTGCTTCGCTGATCGGGGTAGGCGAAAGGGGTTAACTCGCTTTTGATTGGTAAGCTGACCGGCTCAACCGGCTAATACGGAAAAGACGGTCAAAGACGGTAGCAGTCACCAAGTTCCGTCTTAGACGGTTTAGACGGTCGGTGAGCTACCCCGGCTGCAATTCAGACGGTTTGGGGGACCGGCTCATAACCCTAATATACTACTAGGTAGTTGTGAGGGTCTGCCTCAACTGGTCTGATTGCCATCATATCACACCACATCGCTCAGAGCACATTGCATGTGGCCCTTGACCAGCACCTCGCATTCACGTTTGCTGTTATCATAACATGCCTCACAGCAAATCAGAGGCGGTCAATGCCAGTGCCGAAGCAGCGTTGGTGTTTCTGTTTTGTGACGCCTGTGGTACTCTTGCATTCCCATGTCATTTTGTGCGGTGCAGCGAGGATGTGCTGTACAGCCGCAAGGACCTGGAGGCCCGCAATGAGGACGGACTGAGCACTCTCATGTACCTGCAGGCAAGTGCATCACACGGCGCACCAAATTGATGCATTGCACAGCAGTCCTGCAACAGCACTGAGATGATGGTGAACATGGGTGTGGAAAGCGTCATTGGACAGATTGAGATGACTCTCTGCGTCATGTTGCATGTTCCTGTTTGTATACCATGACACGGACTGTATTGCCACTGTACAGCCTCGGTCCATTGCAAGATGCAGACATGACGCCATTCTGCGATAGTCCTGAGGCTACGCCTCAATGCACACCTCATGCACCACTGAACTGCTTGCTTCTGCTTTCAGTGGCGGTTGACCTTTGAGGGCTGCCACCAACATATGTCAGTATCATGTGTGCGCTCGGTCTTTTGGCAACGACGCCTATCACCAATGAGCAACGAGTCGCGCGCTGTGTGCAGTGACCGCTGCATGCACCAGGCCCTGTGCTCGCACTCCCTGCATCCTCGCACCAGCATGCCTCACTGACGTCACCCACCTCTACTGTGCCATACGCAACCCCCCCCCCATTACCCTCTGCAGGCCCTCTACAAGCACGCCTGGCGCAACTTCGTCGAGCGCATGGGCATTGAGGACGAGCAGCAGATCTGGTCCAAGCGATACTTCCAGGAGACGCGGCTGTGGGCGTCGCTGCGCGCGCAGACGCTCAGCCGCACGGTGGAGGGCATGATGTACTACGAGGCCGCACTGCGCCTCCTGGCGCACCTCGAGAAGATACAGCCAGAGCAGGTGTGCATCACGCATTGTCTATCGTGTTGCTTGCGTAGGTTGCCGTAGTCACGTTCAAGGTGACATGCATGCATCCATACCAGCGTTGGTGCACTTGAGGAGTGCCAGCGGGAGCAGGTACCATCAACTACTCGGGAGTCTGCCACCTCTTCCTTTGCACATGCTGAATGTACAATGACGTACTTCAAAGAACCTGAAAGTACACATAATTGCGTGATGCATGTCGAGTCTTTGCTGTGCGTACTGGTGCGCCCTGGCACATTGCAGAGCATATAGTTGCATCTTGACTGACGCAGCACTCCTATTCTTTCATCAGTGCCGTATAACACTTCGGAACTCCTCAGTGTGACCTGCGACTAACATGTGGGCACCCGGCTGCGATTACACATTTGTGTTGTGGGATTTGCACTGATGTTGATTGGTTGCCAGCACCAATAAAGAAGGAGCGTTTCGTATTGGCATGCATCATCGAATCACAGACAGCATGATGTGTGCGTTTCAGTGGTCTCCAGCAGCGTGCGCTCATTGTGTTGCTGGTGCCCGCCAATTCATTCCCATGGCAGGCGGAGGCCATCGTTCGCCACAAGTTCCAGTACGTGGTGGCCTGCCAGGTGTACGGGCGCATGAAGAAGATACAGGACCCCAAGGCAGACGACATTGACAGGCTGCTCAAGCGCTTCCCCAACCTGCGCGTTGCCTACATAGACGAGGTGATTATGGAGTCTGCTGTTGCAATCATGCAATGCTGGGTGCTGGGTTTGTCGTTTGGCTGCGAAAGCAGGCGTCTGTCTGCTTTGTAGTAGTGCTGCCCGCCCGACATTTGTGCGTCCCAGGCTGCCTGCATCGATGGCAGTCATTGCGTGGCAGAGGCATTGCACTGAGTGATTATTTGATTGGCTCACACGCTGCCTGCAGCAAGCATCAAGTGCATAGCATGCCCAAAAAATATGTGCATTGTTCCAAAGGCTGCGAAAAAGGCAGTACGACGTATGTGCTGCAGTGCTGGTTTGAGGCGGGTGATCATTGAGCATCACAACATGTAGACAAGTGAATCTACTGCAACCAGCACTGTGTAGTGTCTCTGCCTGCCATCGCAAGAAGAGGTCCAAATTATGCCCTGCACTAATGGGAAAACAACATTCGCATTCTGTTGACTGCGGCGCTGCCGACAGGTGCGCGTGACACGCGAGGGGCAGTGCGAGTACTTCAGCGTGCTCATCAAGGCCAAGGAGAACGGACAGAGCATCGAGGAGGTCTACAGGGTCAAGGTGATTAATCATCATTGCCACAACTCTCACCCGCCTACGGCCAAGTCGCCATGTGCATGCAGTGACGCGTATGTCACCATTTGCACTCCTGGCGTTGCTGAACTGGACATCATGAGCGTTAGCATCAGACCGAAACAACCATGATGTTTTGAAAGTGTTGAGCCAAGGCGCAGTCAGTTGCACCCAGGCATAGCAAGTATAATCGTATGAAGACTACTTGCACGCATAATCGTATGAAGACTACTTGCACACCTGTAGGGCTCCTGGGTGGGATCAGTCACAGCACCAGTATGCAGCTGCCACTCTCATGTACATCATATTGTCCAGTCCAGCGCCGCATCAGTGTGCGCATCCGTCCATTGACTAAACGGTGACTGCCTGCCCCTGCGTACCCATTGCTCAGCTGCCCGGCAACCCCGTCATTGGAGAGGGCAAGCCCGAGAACCAGAACCACGCCATCATCTTCACGCGTGGCGAGCATGTGCAGGCCATTGACATGAACCAGGAAGGGTACTTTGAGGAGGCGCTCAAGATGCGTTGCCTGCTGCAGGAGTTCCAGGTGAGAAACTGCTGGTGCCGTTCTGCAATGCAGCTCCTCAGCTGACACACGTGAACAAGCAGAGAGTTCAGATATGCGACACGTTTGCGTGTGAGCTGCACCTGAGTGGCCATTTTTGCTCTTTGGAGCAGTGTAAATGTTGTATTGGGCACACATTGTGCATGCACTGCGCTAAAGCAGAGCCATTTGACTTTCACTCACGGTCTGACAGATATCCGTTCAGCACTGATGCACCATTGGCAAATTCTCAGCACTGACGCTGTGTCTTATTCTGCCGCAGTGTCTCAATCTGCCACACCCATCAACGAGGTCTGACCCATGACATGTTTGCTGTCCCCACCTGACCCCTTGTCTGCATGGCGGTGACTGCAGCAAACCAAGTCCGACCCCCCCACCACGATTGTGGGGTTCAGGGAGCACATCTTCACGGGCAGCGTCAGCTCGCTGGCCAACTACATGGCCCTGCAGGAGCTGAGCTTTGTGACCATTGGGCAGCGCGTGCTGGACAACCCCCTGCGCATTCGCATGCACTACGGCCACCCCGACCTGTTTGACAAGGTACGCGCACAGGTCTTCATGCAGGTGTTGCATCGGCACCGTAAATCAGCACGCCATGCTTGCGCTGCAGGTTGCGCGGAGGGGCTGCGCGTGCCAATAGCATGCATGTTTCACCAGGTGTGCTGCTGCTTGGGCCACTGCAACGCCTTGTATGACCCACACTCGGGCGCTCGGGCAGGTGGTGACTGGCCACCTTTGCTTGTACCGGAATAATCTGTTATGAAAGCTGCAATTGCTCAAGCCACTATCATGTTGTGAGCTCGGCGCATGCCGCGCTGCAGTTATTGCCTTCTTTTTAGACAAGTGCTTCCATTCATCGTTTTTGTGTGGCAGGTGTTCTTCATGACTTGGGGTGGCATGTCCAAGGCATCGCCTTCTTTTTAGACAAGTGCTTCCATTCATCGTTTTTGTGTGGCAGGTGTTCTTCATGACTCGGGGTGGCATGTCCAAGGCATCCAAGGGCATCAACCTGTCTGAGGACATCTTTGCTGGCTACAACAACGCCATCAGGGGCGGACAGGCAAGTTGCAGGTCTGGGGGTTGAGCACTGCCTGCTCAAGGCTCTCATCTCACTGTGGCGAGGCTCTCACCGTTACGGTCAACGCATGGCCTGCTGGCTCTCCTTACTTTGTAAAATTCATCAGCGTGCATGGGATGGAGAGAGACAACGGCCATGAATTTGACTTCCATGTGAATGCGGTCCCTCCTCATGTTGTTGCGTCGCTGAGTTACAGAACTCGGCGCTGCAAACAAAGTGTTGTCGATGGTACCCGTGATCCTGCATTTTGTAACGTCTTTCCCCCGCTTTGCGTTCATCGCTCACCGCTGCCCCGCAGGTGGTGTTCCGCGAGTACGCCCAGGTGGGCAAGGGCCGCGACGTGGGCATGCAGCAGATATACAAGTTTGAGGCCAAGCTGGCGCAGGTGCGTGCCCATGTCTACAGTGCTGGCAGGCAACTTGCATCAGCATATGGTGACAGTTCACTGCGTTTCAAATGCTTTTTGCAGTTGTGTCAGTTATATGGCAGTCAGCATCGTGTACTGCAGAGCGAGCTCCCAGATGGTCAGGCTGCTGCACAACACACTGCGCAGCCGTTTTATAGATCAAGGAAATGAATTACTTGCAAATGCAGTGTCAAGAGCAGCCGTCTGCAGTCTTGGTTCAAGTGCTTGCTCGCATTGCCAATCACCAACACTTGCAACTTACAGCAGCATCACATTCATGGACCTTGCCATGTGTGAACTGCGCCAACAGGGCGCAGCAGAGCAGTCGCTGTCGCGCGACACCAACAGGCTGGGCGCACGCCTGGACTTCTTCCGCCTGTGGTCCTTCTACTTTGGCGGCCTGGGCTACTACATTGGCAACTTCATCACCGTTGTCACCATCGTCTTTGTGGTGTACTTCATGCTGGCGGAGGCGGTGAGTTCACACCATCAAGCTCGTGCATGCGGACTGTGAGCTGTACCTGAGGCCTGGCCAGACATGCGCGGTCAGACATGCATTTATGACCTCTTTTGCAGCAGTGCCCCAAGCGTACCAGCAACATCAAAGTCAAAGCAGCTTGCGGCCCCAAACTGCTGCAATGCTAAATTCAAAGTCAGCGTTGCATTGTGGCATCCTCCAGTGCTGTTTCAGAAAGCCTTGTCATGCACAGCACTGCGGCTACCACAACCCCCTGACATGAGCATCATGATGCCTGTGCATTTTTTGTCACATGGTCATTGCAGCACCAACAGTCATGTCCACGCGAGCTCAGCACTGCCCCTGATTCCTGCGCCTGTGCCTCAGGTGTTCCAAGTGGAGAAGATTGGCGAGCGCAAGATTACGCCCGTTGGAACGCTGCAGATGATGCTGGCGGGCATGGGTGAGTTGATGTTGCATGTTGCATCTTGGCTCCGGTCGGCATGACACTGGTGCAAATGCATTGCTGAACCGGCATGAAATGATTTGTACAGCTTCATTTGCCGGTTTGTAGGAGGGCAGCCAGCGCATTGAGTGTGTCCGGCACACTTCATGCGTCTGAAACTTGCCTGCATTTTTTGACGGCACCGCTTACCGCATCATGCATTTCAGGACATTTCAAGGTGCTGCAGAGCTCTGATGATAGGCATGTGGCCCCACAAGCACGAAGTGATTCTGTTGACATCTGATCGGTCTGGCCTGCCGCGTTGCCAGCAGACACACGCCGATGCACACGTCTGCCGCTTGCTCATATTCATGCAATGAACTTCACATCTGTTCTGGTTCCGCAGTTGTAGTAACTGCCTGACTGTCCACTCACCCTCATCAGCACGTGCTTGCAATACTGACTGACTGCTCACTGGTGGCGTTTGCAGGTGTCTTGAACACGCTGCCCATGTTGGCCACGCTCATGGTGGAGAAGGGCCTCAGGGCAGCGCTGGTGGTGGTTGGTCAGGTCTTTGTGAGCGGCGGGCCCATGTACTTCATGTTCCACATCCAGACACGCGCCCACTACTTCTACCAGACGCTGCTGGCCGGCGGTGCGCAGTACAGGTCAGTTGTGCGGCACCAGTGGCAGCGGCTCGGTTTTCACACGTTACTGTATGTGCTACCCTGGGTCTCCTGCCGATACGTCAGGTGCAGGTGTGATAGGACTGTCCCAGTTCTTGAAATGGAAGACTTCAGCAGCGATTTGGCAGTAATATGCAGCTGCTGTCTGTGAGCCAGCCTGTGAACTCTTTGTTCCGATGAGATGACATCTTAACGCTTGCATAGCTACATGTGGCTATGTATGCTCAAAAGCCCACAACCATACCCACTCACGTTGAAGCTCTGTCGCCCCGCTCTGTGCCTTTCCTTGTGCTCTTGTGCAGGGCCACCGGGCGCGGGTTTGTGACGCACCACTCGACCTTTGACGACCTGTACCGCTTTTTTGCCACCAGCCACTTCTACCTGGGGTTTGAGCTCGCAGCAGCGCTCATCATCATGGCCTGCACCAGCGCCGCCAAGCAGTACATCGGCCGCACGTGGTCTCTGTGGCTCGCGTGCATCTCGTTCCTGTTTGCGCCGTTCTGGTTCAACCCGCTGTCGTTTGAATGGAGCAAGTGCGTCAGCGACTACAAGCGCTGGTGAGTCTGAGCCTGGCATTTTGGCAATTACTGCCATCATTCCGCGTTACATAGCTTTGACGTTGCATCCATGCACGCATGGAAGCAGTGGATTGGTGGCATTCATGTCTTCAGTTTGTGCCCTGCGCAACCCGCTGTACTTGAGCCACGCTAGTTTCATGGTTCTCACTTGTGTTTGATGTCGGTCTCGATTGGCATGTAGTCCGCGTGTGTACACTGCAGCAAGGTGTGTTTTGTACCGCCATTAGCAGCTAGCGTTTCTTTCACGTGCTCACTCACCCTATGCTCACAGGCATACGTGCCTGCGTCGGCGTTGCTGGCCACCTTGTGAGCAATCAAGGACCAGTAGCAGATCCCGCATGGCATTCCCCATTGCACCATACTTGCTGTTAGCATGATGCACAGTTCATTATCGCTTGTTGTGCGCCCTTGACCGATCATCACAATTGGTAGGC
>JAFCMP010000333.1:0-20207 GCA_017506865.1 Tribonema minus | reverse complement strand
GCCCAAGACACCCGCTGCCAACCGAAGGTAAATATCCCGGGGCTGGCGGCCGCATGTGCGCAAGTTCATAGTGCGAGCAAAGCCTCGGGCCCCGAAAGAATTGCACCCGCGGCACACGCATGTGACACACCAGCGCACGCGCCCAAACAGGGAAAGTGAAGCAATTGCAGAACTGCATGTTCAGGCTTTTCCTAGACCACGCCAATATGCGGCGGCCTGGAGCAGGTCTGCGATGGTGCGGCAAACCTCTTCATCATAGACGCACAGCAATCAAGCGCCACGACACCATCTGTGATCTAGGGCCCTGGACAGTGCGACGTGTGGCGCTGCGCCGAATGCCTCGCAGGCCGGTCGCCGCGACAGCATGCACACTGTCAGGCTGTGACCGTGCTCAGGCCATGATCACATTGCTGACATACACACCCGACCAACGACATGCGCGGCGGCAGCGGGTGGTGCAGCTGTTGGTGGGGGAATAGCCTGAAGCCAACAGCCGCGCTGCTCGCCGCCGCTAGCAAATGTGGTCCCATACGCAAAATCCTCGGATGCGAGCACCTGGGGGTAGACCCCAGGCAAGCCCATGCATCTACGCTGGACGGTGTGGCAGTTGCGCCGCTGCCGAGACTGACCCGGAGCAGCACAATGGGTGTGCTGCCTGGCGAAAGTCGTGCTAGCGATAGCGGCGCAACGATGTCAAGCAACGATCGTGTGCCCAGCACACCTGGCAGTGCCGCGGCTGCTGTCGCAGCGGGCGCTCAGTCTAGCGAATGCCCCAGGGACCCGACGGGATCACACTGGCAAGGCTTGCTGGGGGCGGCTGGCGCACTCGCGCGCAGGGTACGTGCACTGGCCCTTGCCCCCAATCGGGCACGCGTCACGGTGCTTTGCGCTTGGCCGACGAGTACCAAGCTTGAACCCTGCCGCACGTCACGCCGACTGCATATGCGCGCGGCCGCCGGCGACGCGCCAGCAACACAGACCCTGCTGGGCCGGACTCCCTGCGCACCGCTGGTGAGTCAGATGCATGACCTGACGGTCACGTTCAGCTTGCTCTCCCTCCGAGAAGAGGGTAATGACCTGGCAACGGTGTTTGACCAACTCTCCCTTAGGGAACCGGTCGTTGCCAGGTCGCCTCGCCAGCCAGCCGGGAAATGTGGTGAGTCAGACGTAACGCAGGCTGGTGATAACAGCACCCACGCAACAATGACCGAAACAGCACCTGTCACGGCTATGGTTGCCAGTGGAAAGCGCAGTCGACGCAGAGGTAAACACAGACGGCGGACGCAGGAGCGACAGGCCCAGTGCGACAATTCTCGTGCACCCCTGGCACCAGGCACCACACCGCCGAGGGGCGGTGCCTCTGCCCCCTCAGCACCAATATCCGGGCCGGCGAAGGTCACCACCGTGACGGTGGCGACCCGGATACCCTCAAACGTGCGCCATACAGTCACCGTGGAAGAGCAGCAAGACTCGCTGGCAAAAGCCACCAACTATGGTTTTTCCACTTGGCACACGGGCCTGCAGGCACTCCACAAACAGGCGCTTGGGAAAAACACAGCGACGCTAGCACGTGGTGGGGAGCTTCGCCCCGTGAGCAACGTGGGCAACGGCAACTGCCTGATTCATACAGCTCTACACGGCATAGGCAGCGTCGAAGTTGAGCACGGACTGCCGGCCCCAGCGCTGGTGATTGCCATGCGAGAGGCACTGCTGGACGGGATGGTGGCATACGTCACGCAGGGGGCGGGCAAACACGGGGCCAGCATGTCATCGATGCGTCAACTGACCGCGCATGCAGCAGCCCAACCTGCGTGTACACGTGAACAATTCGACACGTACGGGACACGCGCTCGCTGCCTCGCAATCGAGTACGGCACAAATGAAACGGACAGCGCGGACAGCGGGCACACGCTCCTGCTGCAACGCCTACAGGAAGAGGGCGTGTGGGGACGGCCCCTCGGTTTGTCTGTGTGGGCCATTGTTGCAGCGGTCTACGCGGTCTCGGTGACGGTGTGGCAGGCCGAGCCTCAGGCCACTGGCAGCACGCAAAAATCAACAGGGCTGGTGCTGGCACAACTGATGGGGCTGCCAGCGGTATTCGCACCGGCAACTCCAGCTCAGCCTGACTGCCATCTGGATGTGCTGTGGACGCCGCCTGGGCTATATACAAATGTGGGACACTTTGAACTGCTTGCCGCCCCTGCGGCAGCTCCGCCCTTGCCAACCACTGTGACAGCGTCGGCGACCACTCAAGCTGACAGCACCCACATCACGGCTCCGAGTCGGACACAGCCCCATACTGCGCTGCAGTTGCCACAGCAGCCTGAGCCACTGAGGTGTCCACTATGCACACTGGCATTTTGGCAGCTTGGTCAGAAAGAGGACAGCAAACAGCGAGGCAAACTGTCAGCTGCGAGCCGCATGGCACCGGTAGTGGCCCACTTCAACGGTGGTAGCTGCACGAGGTCGATGCTGAACCCTGAGGCGAGCACATCACACTGTCAGCAAAATCCGGCGGCAGCATACGCCAAGGGCATCCGGCAGCAGGTTGATCACGACCCATCCGGTGACCGTGCCCCTTCAGGCAGCAGTACCTGCAACACTGGGGCACACCATGCCAAGCGTGTGCAGGAGATGAGCACCATGTATGGTTGCACGGCAGAAGACTTCCTACGGGCGGTAAGGAAGCTGAGTGCATGCACAGGTGCCTGCGGTCTGGTCCATATGTCAGCCAGCGCGGGGCAGAGGCAATGCGCGCTGACCTCGCCATGCCACACGTGTCGACGGAATGGAAGCGCCCCCACGCGCGCACGCCCGGCAGTACCCCCGGGCCAGTCCGAGGGCGGGGGTGCGGGTAGCGACGGCGCGGCCGCGGCGGCGGGGGCTGCCGCAGCGACACCTCCAAAGCCACCGGCGGTGCCGGCTAGTGGCGCTGCCAACTCAAAGTCCAGCAAGAAACGCCCGGCGGCCACGGCAACCGGCGCGCAACGCCGGCGCCGAACGGCAGCTGCTGCGGCACCGCCTGGCATCGCCGGCAGCCGCACTCAATCTAACAGCCTAAGGCTGCAGGACAGCAGCCCCCCCCACGGGACGGCCGTGGGATGGGCGGACATGGACTTGGACCCGCCGGACGATGCCGCGTCACCGCCCCCCCCGACCACCACCACCAGTGGCAGGCCCTCAAAGCCCCAGGCACGAGCATCCCTGGCTTGGGACCTCTCGACGCCCTCGGTCGTCCACGCACTTGACCAGACCAATGAGGCGGATCTACTGCTGCTACGGTTCACCACGACTGCCAACCCCTTCCGCACTCAGCTGCAGTGCACCCAGTGGGCACGGCTAGTGGAGCACGCCACACGACTACTGGCGGACGCCACAGACAGTGCACGTGAGGCGGCACGGGTGCGCCTCCACCATGGTGCCGGGGCGTTTGCTCATCAGGTTTCTCAGACTCTAGTGCAGCGCGGCTACAGGCTGCTGCACCTGCTAGCAGCAATGGCCTTTGGTAGGCAACCGGAGGGAACCGGTATGCCGCCTGCGGCCCGGCTGGCAGCGTTGCTGTCTGGCGACTTTGCGGAGCTACTGAGAAAGACGCTGTCAGCAGCAGCGGCGCTGCGGGCCCCCAAACCAAACAACGCAGCTACGGCGTCGGCACAAACGAACTTCGATGCCGACTGGACGGAGGCTGACTCCAGGCAGCAAACAGCATGCGCTGCCCTCTCAGGCAAGCGACGGGGGGTAGGCCTGGCTGCCGCACGACTAGAGGCGCGTGAAGCATGTGCCCCAGCAGACGAGGTCACGGCACAGGTGCTGGCAGCAAAGCACCCTGAAACTGGCACCCGGCCCGGGGTAGTCGATACGCCAATGGAGCAAGTGCGCGGCCTGGTACGCGACGCCCGGCGGCACTGCTTGCACGGCGCAGGGCTGGCAACGACCGCCGGGCCCGCTGGCAGCGGCAGTCCCGTCTTCGAATCGGGTCAGGCGCATGATCGCAGCGATAGGCCTGAGGATGCTGCCAGCGCAGCCGGACGGCGCCTCGAGGTGGAGGCGACAGACATACTGTCGACCTTGTCCGCAGCAGGGGCGGGGAAGGCAGGAGGGCTGGACGGCCTACGCTATGAACACCTCTTGATGGCCGCTGGGCCTGGTGCACCAGTGAAAGCAGCCACCCGCCCCGTGGGCAGTGCCTCGCCAGGACTAGCTGGTGATTCAGAATCGGATGTGATGGAACCGGCATTCGCTCATCACCTGGCCAAGGTGTTCACGACGCTGCTTGTTGAGCCCGAACTGCTGCCGGAGCAATCGCAACGGCTTCTCCGCGCCGCGGCCCTCTCAGGCATAGGACAGAAGCGGCGGCCGATCGCCTGCTCCAGTGTCTGGCGCAGACTCCTCGGGTCCACAGCGGCACGGAGTGTCAAGGGCAAAATATCGGGGCTGCTGGCGTCCATGTCGCAGTTTGGCGTAGGATACCGGTCTGGCGTCGAGCATGTGGCAGCGCGCGCGCGCGTGTGGCACGAGCTGTATGGCACCACAATCCAGCTGGACTGTGAGAACGCATTTAACAGTGTGGATCGCGCCGCCATTGTGCGGGGACTTATGCTCTTCTGTCCGGAGCTGCTCCCGCACTTTGAGTCCGTATACTGTGGTGACACTGCCCCAGAGATGCGAGTGGAGGTGAACGGTGAAGCTCGCATTATCTGCTCCCACCTAGGGTGCCAGCAAGGGGACCCTCTAGGGCCGCTGTACTTTGCAGTGGCAGCGGCCTTCCTACTCTTCTACCCTGATGGAGTGAATGCGACGCCCGGCAGTATGCCGGCCTACGGCCACAGCACAGCGGAACCACCAGCCCCGCACTGCGCTTTCCTGGATGACCTCAACGTGCTGCAAGCTGCCTACTTCGACGATGCAGCGGCCGCTGGGGTGGCAGAGGTGATCCGTCGGCTTGCGGCAGGGGGCCTACGCGTTCGACCAGACAAGTCGCTGGCCATCGCCATGCGCGGCACAGTGTTTGATGAAGCGGCCAGAGCACGCCTGCGCGCCCTTGACATACCGTTTGTGGACGCCACCATGCCAGAATCCAGTCAGGGCTTTACGTCGGTCGGGGTACCGGTAGGGCACCCAGCCTATGTGCATGCTGCCATGAGCAAGCATCTCGTTGACGCAGGGACATGGCGATTGTCGTGGCAGCTAGCTGGAATGGCGCGGCATCACCTACAGGCAGCACAGTTCATTCTGCGCAGGTCACTGACGAAGCGCATGGGCTTCTTAGCTCGGGTCGTTGACACGGCTTTGAGTGAGACATGGCTGCACGCATTTGACGGGTTCTGTGCATGGACGCTTGAACGCATGCTGCACCTGCACGGCTGCGCTACCGCGGCAGTCATGAAGTCACACCTGCTGGCCGCCTGCACTGCTGGTGACAATGAGGAAGCCAGCAGTGGCAGCGTGCTGGTATTGCCGCGCTTGGGCCCGCCAGAACTCACGGACATCGCAGTGCCACTGCGGGCGTCACGGTTGCCGGAGCGACGAGGCGGTCTGGGCATGCCGCTTTTGGGGCTACTGGCACCAGCCGCATACACGGCCCAGGCATGCACAACACTGCGGCCTGCAATAATTCATGCCACTGTGGCAGCAGGGGCCCTGAGGCTCGGCACTGACGAACACGGCGCAGTCACCTGGTTCGCGCAGCACTCATGCGCAATACGCGAGGACCAGGGACTGCCGCCAATCATCGAGGCCGTGCGACGCTCTACGCGAGCGCTGACAGCTGATGGCGGCGAAAAATCACGCACAGCTGTGGCCGAGCAGCTCCCAGCATCGTTGCTACGGTGGGCAGCAGATATGACGGCCGCAGCGTCAACGCTCCCCACTGCGGTGCAAGCGATCTACGCCGCAACTGCCGTCACGGAGACGGGGACCACTGAGCCAGCCCCACACACCCACGGCATTGTGCCTGGCGCCGAGGCGGCCGCTGCGGCGGCGACCGTACCTGGCCCTCAAGCCGCTGCCGCGGCTGCCTCTTCCACGCCCGCTAAAACACAAACTAGCGCGGAAGAAAGCAGCTGCAGCGGCGGGCAGGAGGACGACGACGACGACTGGGAGGCCTATGCTGACGAGATCTGCAGGAAGGTAGTGCCCCGCCGCCGGCGCGGTCACTTCACGCACGGACTACAAGCCGGCCTTTCAAATGTTCTTCGACGTCAATACGAGGACTGCCTGGTGGAGGACCTAGAGGCTGCCTCGGCTGGTGCCGTGGGCAAGCCGACGCAGGCTACACTTATTGGTGACTCGCGTGACACCAGCCGCCGCCGCCAACAGGCTAGCGCGCGGGTCCTGGCGCAGCTGCGCAGCCAGCGTGCGTCCGGGGCAATGGCGTGGATGAGCGTGCCGCCCGCTGCCAATGACCGCCCGGGTGCGGCGCCCATGTCCAGTATTGCAGCAGCCACGATGATTTTGGTTGCGATCTTTATAGACGGGTGGGGCATACAGGGCGAGGTGTGCCCATGGCGGTGCAGTGACGTGAGCCCCACCTCCACGCATGCGATCAGCTGCCCCAGCCAGCACATACGGGGGCACAACGCGACACACACTGCCCAAAAGCGGTGCCTACAGCGCATCTTGAGACAGCACCATGTCTCTATTGTCCGCAATGAGGACGCTAGCGTCTTCAAGGTACCGGGGTATCGGGCGGACACAGTCATTGACCCAGGGTGTCTGCACTTTAGCAGTGCATACCGTAACAAGGGAATAGTGCTAGACACAAGTGTGCGCGCGCCCACAGCGAGCTCGTACCTGACAGGCAAAACAAATGCCTCGAACACGGACGGCTATGCTGCTGGGGTGGGGGAGGACGCGAAGGTCAAGCACCACACCGGCACCTTGACGTCATCTTGGGCTTTCGTGCCATTCGTGCAGGAGTCGTACGGACGGCTGGGCAAGCAGACAAGCCTTTTTATTAAGGAGTTGGCAATGCACTCAGCACTGTGCTCAGGGGGGGGGAAGGCAGATGTGTTACGCAAGGCCGGGTTAGCTAAGCGTCAGATCCACATTGAGCTGAGCATATCGCTGGCGCGGGAGTTGGCGGAGCGCGTCATGGCATACACACGTGGAGCGCGAATGCTGGGCTGTGTTGCGGCGCCGGTATCCAAACTCCTAGGGCACAGCGCAGACTAGGCTGCTGCGTTGACGCAAGCTTTTCGATTGCATAGGCAACCCGGCCTCCCTTGGGCCTTTATAAATACAAGTCCATACGTACGAGTACATGTCAGTGCCCGGAGGAGCGCGCCCTAAAGCTCTCAAGGGCATCGCCCTGGCGCGCTTACGCTCGGCACTGTCGGCAGCGCTCCACATGGCGTAGTCTGGCCGTGTCATGACACACATGGCAGAATCTAGGGGGGGGGGGCACATGGAGGAGGACGTAGGGGAGGACCCCGAGATGCCATTTGGCGGCGGCGGCGGCATTTGAGTGGTTGTCGTTGCGACACTTCCAAACTGTTATACGACATGTAGATTCCTTACAGCTAGATGCCAATCATCTGGGCTTTTTCGCACCCTGAGCGAGAATTAATAAAAAGTACTCGTCCTGTACGAGTACGGCCTCCGAAATCATGTACGAGTACTCGTACAGTACGAGTACTTGCGTACGAGTGCTTCTACGAGTACGAGTAACGAGTAAATGACTTGTCTCGTCCCAACGGTGAAACGTACACAACGGAGATCTGGTGACCTCGTTCCTCGGGACGCATCTTCGAAAACGGGTACAGTGTTTGCACACGAGCTCTGCGGCAGCTGCCCGTGCTGCATGTATTTATTGATAAAAAAGTGAAGCTCCCTCGGTCCATACATGAAAAGTAATGAAAGGAGAAAACGATGACTGCAGGACTCGAACCTGCGCGTCCATAGGACACGAGATTAGCAATCTCGCGCGTTAACCACTTCGCTAAGTCACCCGGCTGATATGTGTGTCGAGCTTAATAATATGACTAACAGAGTACAAATTGAAGCGAGCAGCAACTTTCCCAAGACACTTGGGGGGGAGCTGCATATATGTTTACAACACATTGCAAAATGCAACTTTCCAAAGAGACTTGGGGGGGAGCTGCATCTATGTTTACAACACATTGCAAAATGTTATATTGCTGTCACAGGGGGCTAAAAGAGACTTGGGGGAGCTGCATCTATGTAACACTATGCAAAGTGTCATGTTGTACAATGGTGCGTTGCGTACTTGCGGTGAGTATTGTGTGGTGACATCACACTGATGGCACTTGATTCTACGCGCAGTTGGTTCTACATGCACCTGCTGGTTGCTGCCAGCACATGTGCTTTTGAAAAAAAGATGAGCACAACTCGGTTGGGTTCAAGGTCCCAACTGTTGGATTTAATCACGTGCATACATACATGTTGCTGATGCTGTTGCTGTTGGTGATTTCTGCAGCACTTTGTGTCCATGTTTACGATTCCCTCAAAGATCCTTGTGTCAGGAACCAAAAACCGGGGTGATAGAGGTTGCAGGTGGCCTTGAATGTTTGAAGGGCTCAGGGCCCCATGGGAGAGCTGTATCCGACAACTGCAAGATGGTGAATTGCAGCAACATATGCAGCGTAATTTCTGCGAGTGTCGTGTGTACTTTTTATTAATTCTCGCTCAGGGCGCGAAAAAGCCCAGATGATTGGCATCTAGCTGTAAGGAATCTACATGTCGTATGACAGTCTGAAAGTGTCGCAACGACAACCGTGTGTACTTTTTATTAATTCTCGCTCAGGGCGCGAAAAAGCCCAGATGATTGGCATCTAGCTGTAAGGAATCTACATGTCGTATGACAGTCTGAAAGTGTCGCAACGACAACCACTCAAACGCCGCCGCCGCCAAATGGCATCTCGGGGTCCTCCCCTACGTCCTCCTCCATGTGCCCCCCCCCCCTCGATTCTGCCATGTGTGTCATGACACGGCCAGAGTACGCCATGTGGAGCGCTGCCGACAGTGCCGAGCGTAAGCGCGCCAGGGCGATGCCCTTGAGAGCTTTAGGGCGCGCTCCTCCGGGCACTGACATCCTGCTGGCATACTCCGTCGCCACAGCCTCCAGCAGCTTCCGCCCCTGCTCCCCGATGCTGCCAAATGACCCTATTGCCAAAGTGGCAAGTTTGTACCAATTCTGATCATAATGACCAGAATATTGGGTAGTCTTGGCGGCCTCTTGGTCGCGGCAGCATCGCTCGGGGTCTGCTGCAGTCTTCGCCGCCCGCGACGGCTTGTACTTTTTATTAATTCTCGCTCAGGGCGCGAAAAAGCCCAGATGATTGGCATCTAGCTGTAAGGAATCTACATGTCGTATGACAGTCTGAAAGTGTCGCAACGACAACCACTCAAACGCCGCCGCCGCCAAATGGCATCTCGGGGTCCTCCCCTACGTCCTCCTCCATGTGCCCCCCCCCCTGGATTCTGCCATGTGTGTCATGACACGGCCAGAGTACGCCATGTGGAGCGCTGCCGACAGTGCCGAGCGTAAGCGCGCCAGGGCGATGCCCTTGAGAGCTTTAGGGCGCGCTCCTCCGGGCACTGACATCCTGCTGGCATACTCCGTCGCCACAGCCTCCAGCAGCTTCCGCCCCTGCTCCCCGATGCTGCCAAATGACCCTATTGCCAATGTGGCAAGTTTGTAGCAATTCTGATCATAATGACCAGAATAGTACTTTTATTATATTCCACTTGTGGCTGTGGAAATGCCATGTTGTAGGTGTGTCGCCTTGTTCTCACTCTTGGATGTAGCATGCAAAGCTTGCACGCCACACCCCGCCCCCCACATCACCCCCAACAAAGCATCCGCAAGCGACTGTCCCCCACATACTAGCAGGGATACCAAACAAAGCTACAAGACTCTCCCCCCACAGACAGACCCGTCTTAGGGCCACCCAGCTCCACGCAGACTCCATCTCAAAGTTTTCATGCAGGCCAAGGTCACCATAATGGGCCCTGAACTGGAGATTGTGGCTATCTACGTGAACCCCGATATCATAAAGATAAGCAGAGGGAGTCACTGGGCGCCAGGCGCTGGCGCTAGAAAGAAAGGCTATATAACTAAGCAAAGCATCGCCTCCTTGATGAGCGGGACGGTGGTTCACCGGGCCTCCCATATCACCCCCAACAAAGCATCCGCAAGCGACTGTCCCCCACACACTAGCAGGGATACCAAACAAAGCTGCAAGACTCTCCCCCCACAGACAGACCCTTCTAAGGGCCACCCAGCTCCACGCAGACTCCATCTCAAAGTTTTCATGCAGGCCAAGGTCACCATGATGGGCCCTGAACTGGAGATTGTGGCTATCTACGTGAACCCCGATATCATAGAGATAAGCAGAGGGAGTCACTGGGCGCCAGGCGCTGACGCTAGAGAGAAAGGCTATATAACTAAGTAAAGCATCGCCTCCTTGATGAGCGAGGTCACGGCTCACCGCAGGCTGCAAGCCTGACAAGATATTGCCATTTACCGCTGCGAGTAACTTGTGGTTGGTGCCGTGGTGTGCAGCCGACTCCGCTTGCTCTCCAAGCACGCCAAGCCGCTGCCTGTCCCTCCTCCGCACGCCAGCCAGGGCTTCCGAGACACCACCACACGTTTGAAGTTCTCTCGAAGGGGCTACGCACGCTGGCATCACCTGAGGGCCGCTGGTGCTAGCTCCTGCAAGCCCTGCAGCCCAGCCCACCCACCAAACCAGCCGCATTCGCTGCCACGCCTTTCGGCGTTAACGAGCTTGGGACGCTTGTGTACTTTTATTATCAGAATAGTACTTTAATCAATTTCGCTTTGCAAGGGGCGCGAAAAGCCCTCTGTTTGGATGTGCACTCAATGCAACATTTCTTCTTCGAAGAGAGACGCAAACGCTAACAGGCTTCCTCTTCACACTACCACCGACCCCACAACCAAACCCTACTTAGGGTTGCCCAGCCACGAGGCACACTTGTCCCGTCTTGGAAAGGATTTATGCAGGCCTGGGTCGCCTTTGACAGCGCCCAGAACTAGGGGCCATGCTGACACGTCTGAATCACGCCTTCAGGCGCAATGATGACTTGGCACCAGGCACTGGTGCTAAGGGTATCAATGCTGTTGCTACGAAGAGTCCGACCCAATCCCAATAAAACCCACCCAAACCCTGATTGGTCCCCACTATCATGCTGCACTAAAGTGCCTAAGCTACGACCCACTTTGAGGCCTCCCGTGTCTCTGCCAAAATGGTCCTGACCGTGAACAGCTTTGTGCAGGCCTGGGCTACTGGTAGCAGCGCCCAGAACTGAGGACAATGGTCATGGATCACTAAGTGCCAGGCACTGTGTTCTTTTTATTAATTCTCGCTCAGGGCGCGAAAAAGCACTGTGTACTACAGTAGTCACACGCATCACATGAAATTTGGCCCGCCATCATGCACTGAACGCCGCAAGTCCTGTCATACACATCAGGGTCAGATGGCAGAGGCTCAGAGGCCAATTTAACTGTGACTGTCACAGCGCTCTGATGACACGCTGATGAAGCGAATATTTGCTAAAGGGACGGTGCATCAGACCTGTCACGCACATCATCATGCAACACAGAAATTTTTAAACCCTGTCGGGACACGATGAACATTGCCATAGACCATTGCTTGTGTCCATGCACCCGGCTTGGTTGTCGATGCAAGATGCAAGCGCCTGGCGTGCTGCAGATGCGAGCTTACGCGTTGCACATGCAGGCACGCACAGAGTTTGCACCACCAGTGAGCAGATCACGGGCCAGCGCACACCGGAGAAAACACACACAAAATTACTATTGCCAGCTCTGGTCACTAGGGGGCGCGATCCGCTCCCAGCGATGCTCAACAGTGCAGCCGCCCCCGACCTATCGTGTTGGCGGAGCCCGCTTTACAGGGCTTCACAGGGCTTCCAGTATTGTCTTGACGTCTGATGCGCCCTCAAAGGCGCCTCCGTCCTCTACTCCCAGCTTCTGTACGACGCCATCCTGCGTACCACGTGCAAGAGAGATGCGCAGAGCGTGCTTCGTGTGAGGGGCGAGGCGGCTGGGGTGTGCGCGTGGACGCCAACAGTATACTTCAAACTTGAAGTAAGCATCAAATGTCATGATGCCTGCCCTGGCGTCTCAATACTGTCTTGATGCTGCAGATGTGCATGCAGAATGTGCGGCAGTGCACGAGGTGCACCGTGGTCGCCGCTGCTGAAGCAATTGGCCACGAGTCAAACAGCGCCACCGTATCCACAGTAGTCAAAATGACTTCTGTGTGCAAGCTCTCAGCGTTGTTGCCACGCGCCCTTACCTTGACCAGCATTGCGAGGCGCTTGAGGCGGATGCCGCCAAAGTCCTTGGTGTCAAACTCGTGCCCGATGGCCTTGGCAAAGTTGGCACCCCCATCTGCCAGCATCATTACCTGACAGTGAACGGCGCATAAGCAACGACACAGGCAATGGTCAGCTCTTGCATCAGAAAACGGTGCATAAAGCCCCGCCAGCATCATTACCTGACAGTACACGGCGAATGCGCAATGGCACAGGCGATGGTCAGCATTTACATCAGAAAACGGTGTACGAAGCCATTTTCTGGGTTGAACCGTATTGGTAAACGGCGCACGCGCAATGGCACAGGCGACGGTCAGCACTTACATCAGAATATGTATGTGTATGTATGAAGTCACTTTTTGGGTTGAACCAATTAGGGTAACATTTGATGAAGTCGCGTGAGCGTGTGTCGCGTATGCAGAGCTGGTAAAGGCAACAAGGTGGCTTCAAGTTCAGTTCCTGCTCCTCGCAGGCTCTGCTGTTGACGTTGTATACCATCAAATACTTTGAAGACTCGCGACAGGACTTCTTGGGGTAGAACCCGGGGAGAAAAAGGAGTACTCGTCTATATTTGATCATGAACGCTGTCACTAGCTGCTGTACCTCCTATGACGTCAGCCTGGCTGAGCCTGCTCAAGTGTGATACTTCAACTATTGTACTTCAACTATTGCATGGACGCTGACAGTATCATGCCCACCAACCGTTTATGTGTGCCAACAGGTACAGTCCGAGAATCTCGCAGTGAGTGACAACCACACCACCATGTAAAAGTGTCCCTCAGAGTTGGTCCAATCACAGTCAGCGCCAACGGGTGCAGCAGAACGTCTGACAGCACTGACATGTCAGCGCTCTATTGTGACCTGATGCTCACTGGTGGTCGCATCAAGTGCACCAAAGAGCTGGCAATGCAGACGAAGCCTAGCTTGCCTGCCTCAACATTGCGCGCAAGGACGGGTGGCCAAGTAGCTGTATGGCTTTGTCCGAATCGCAGTTCGACTGAGCTTGAGATTGAAATTAGCACACGCCAGTGCTCTCACTGACTAGCATGGTCGGCCTTTCAACACAGTTCTCTGCGCACAGCTTTTACGCAGACCTGTCTGCACTGTACTCGTGTGCGATCTAGTTGGCGCTCATTGGCAATGTGGATTGGGCTAAACAATACACAAGCCTGTGCAGCATCGGGTCTGGTATAGCATTTTGTTGCCATCAGACCATTGATGCCAAACTCACTTGGGCTAGTCAGCTCTCGAGTTTAACAAGACCCCACTTGAAGTTGGACCACACCACCCCCTGACTGCGCGAGTGAAGTTCTATTAAAACTTAATTTAAAAGCAAGGCAATGGCACTGCCCATGAGTCATTGTTATGTGGCAGCAAGCACTGTTTTCGAGGACAAGAGGCTAACTAGCTATGGTTGGCAATGCACTGAAACTTGTCCTCTGATGTTTATGTTCATGGTTTTCATGGGAGCAAAGATAAAGATTTATGCAGCAGGCGATTGCGAGACATTCGCCGAGTGTTGCAGATCCTTAGTTTGGTGCCCTTCAATGAAAGCGCCGACCTTGCGCATTGACGCATGTCGGATGACACGCTCTGTTGCGCACATACATGTACATGTATGGTTGTTGTGGTGTAAGGGATCACTTTCGCATCGTTTATGGCCATCGCCATTGCACTCAGCCTTCCAATCACCACTCGGACACCAGGGGGACTTACTGAAGTTGATGACCGTTCTGCAACTATCAACTTCAAGTGTGACTGGTCGATGCTGGCACAGGGAAACGGCGTATATCACATGATAGTTGCCGCTGCAGCTTCTTACTCAGAGTGCTTCTCATATGGAAGCAATTTTCACTGCCTCAAAGCACCTCAGCATTGGGCTTCTTGCTCATCACTCTATTCCATGCATACACTGCGCATCTGTGGTACTGTAGCACTGACGGTATGGAGTGGGGTCAGGCAGGCGTTGCGTCGCGACAGCGAATGCAAGGCACCACGCACGTGTACTCCGCAAAGACTTTGAAGACAGAGCCTTCGCATCTGAAGTTGGGCACTCGCGTGACCACTTCATCATCGACAACTCCATAGGGCACACACGGCACGTTGTAGTCCAAGGCGAGTGAACCGCAAGGTGCTTCAGGTAAGCTTCATTGATTGAGCGCACAAAGCTGGGTCGACATGATGACTTGTTCCGAACTGCAATGTTGAACTTTCAGAGAAATTTCCCTGAAACAATTCAGTCTTATCATTTTCCCGCAACTTCCACAGTCACCTTGTCATCGCACTCCAGCTTCTTGCCCCATGCGCCCATGACAAAGGGGTCGTTGACGCTGATGCACGCCACCGTGTCCACGCCCTTGGACTTAAGCTCCTCCAGCGCCGCTATGAACCCCGGGAGGTGCTTCTCCGAGCACGTGGGCGTCATCGCCCCCGGCACGCCGCAAATAGCCACCTTTGAGAAGAGAGAGTGAGCGGCGGTCGGATCGCTGGGTTCAAGAGCTCATCGTGGGACGCAAAAAAGGGTTAGCATGGGACGACTTGTGTAGCAGGGCTGGGAATGGCGATTGGCCTGGTTGATGGAGGTAGTGTGCGGCCAGACAGTTACACTGGATGCCTGCTTTATGATGGTGCTGTCGGAGGTGCTTCTCCGAGCACGTGGGGGTCATCGCCCCCCGGCTCGCCGCAAATCGCCACCTTCAAGGGGAGAGTGCGAGGGGGTATTCGGATGGGTTCAACAGCACGCCGCACATCGCCACCGTCAAGGGGAGAGTGCGGGGGGGTAGTGGGGGTGGAGCGCTGGAATGAACAGCCCATCCTGTAATGGTCCCTGCGCCAGTGCTGGAGCAAAGCCTTGAAAGGCGAGGGGGACACAGAAGGGGGTACTGTGGGATGACTTGTGTGGTAAGTAAGGGGTGGGAATGGCTTTGTCGATGGAGGTGGTGTGCAGGCGGTCCGTTTTCCACTGGATGCCTGCTTATCACAGTGCTTACTATAATGTGGTGTCTCTGCATATTGCGTGTCACGCGCTTCTTTGCCAGCGATCCAGTTGCAATGTAGAAAAAACAGCTTCAAGTTGCGCAGTGGAGCGTGACACAAGGGTCATGAAATGCGGCAGTTCTCAGCTGATGGATCTGTTGTCATCAAGTGTGATCGCGTGCACTGGCACAAATGCGTCAGTCCCAACTGGCAACGGGTGCACATGTGCCGGCAAGCACATGCATGCCTGCTGTCAGCAGCTCATGATCTGGCCTGATTTGATCCTGATGCAGATGTGTGCCAACGAGCACAACAACTCTCAGCAACAGCTTCTGCCTGCCATAGCCTATGAGCACGCACCAGATGGTGCGCTGCGTGCGTACGCTACAATCTGTGCACATCTGTCAAAGGTGTTGCGGCTGTTGCAAGCGAGAAGCTGATCGCTGCTCTCTGGGCCCTCTCGTGTCTGCGACCTGTAGGAGCGGCGGTGTCTGAATGATGTGCGCTGCTCCACAGTGCACTGCGCATGTTACAGTGATGCTTGCACGTGTGACTTTGGGTACATCTGCTGATTTGAACGTGAGTGACATCAGGCAGCGCAACAAAGCAGCGCTTCTGGTAACCTCAACATCAGCATAAGCCTACCTCATCGGCATCCGCTACAGACGAGTGGTGACTGTTCCCATAAACTCCTCAGGCACTATGTGTGTATGTGCCTGTGGCTCAGAGACTTCACTTGTTGACAGATATGATCGTGCCGGCAGTATTGTGCAAGAGCTCACTGGCAGGCCCGCCAGTCATCCAGTTGCCTCGTGGGCCACCAAGCCAAAGTGGTGCTTCGACCACAGTGCCATGCCATGACCGAAGCCATGGGAGTACCTGCCCGCGCACACCGCAGCGGCGGCGGCGCGCACACACTTGACCCCCTCACATGTCAGTGTCACCAGAGCTGGGCAGAAAGCCAGCCAGGGTCGGATTGCTCACCTTCTTGCCCGCAAATAGGTCTGCCGCAGGCACATTCGTGGGCTTGCCATCGACCAGGCGAGAGAAGACTGCGTCCATCGGTACCATGTCTCCCTCCTTGAGAGCCATAGCTACCGCTGTGCGACCGTAGCTGCGGGCTCCCCGGGCCAGCACGCCCTGCATGTCAGTTTGGCGAGCGCAGGTGAGCATGTATGATCGGAGGACACAAGCACCTCGATTGCACAATGGGCACGCGCTTGGTGCCTGCTGCTGTGGGACATACAGCGCTGTGTCCGGAAGGGCGCGTTGCCATCACACTGCAGGCCAGCTGCTGTGCTGTGAAAGCAGCGGCTAGACGCATCATCGACATGGCAGTCATCGCCCTGCGTAACGGGGAGCGACACAGCCTGCAGCCAACGCAAAAAATCCAAAAGCAGGAACAAGATAGAAGCAATCGGTCGACTTACAGCTCCCAGGAAGGCACTGGCCGGTCCAACCAGCAGGGCGCACGCGGCAACGCTGGGGAGCGCTGTCCTCATCCTATACAACACCGTGAAGCGCTGAGGTTCTCGGTTCTCTGAAGTGGTACTGCAAGTGAGTTCATGATCATTTTTTTCTTAAAAGCCGCGCATACATGAACCGCGCGCAGGTGTGATGTGATAGTGTGACCTGGTCCTAATATGCAGAAAAATCCATCAAAAAACGTCTGTTGTCGGCGAATATGAGCTTGGACATAACATTTTGTATGCATCGATGCTTGCCATCGCAATGTGATAACATGCAAATGAACCCTGCGTGCTTGAAGGTTACAGTGCTTCTCTCACAACAAACTTTGTGACGGCCACCTACGAACAAGAGCCTAAGAGCACCAACAGTAAAGGCACGGCCAGACAACTCATGACGGTCCAGAGCATGGAACCAAAGTTTGGGCCTCCCACAACATGAAATGAAAGCACATAGAACATGACAATGAGGGGGCAAACAGACATATAACGCAAATTCAAAGCGCAACACAGGACTGTGATCGCAGAGTACATTACCGGAGTGCAGCCCAAGGAACATAGCGCGTGCGTATGCTAGCGCCAACCTAAGGGCCAACCTGCCGAGAATGGGACTCTGATAACGAGAAAGAAAGCATGTCGCCCGCAGCCAGTGGCGAGTCGGTGCGATAAAAGTAGCGCCATGGCTACTCATGCTCATCAACCCGCGTGTCGCATTGCAGCGCGAACAACACAACACACACGAAACCAGTTGGTGACCAAAGCGCCGGTTCGACGTAAAACTCCGCCTCCTCTCCTGCCCCCCCCCCCTGTGCCCACCCCCAATCCCACCGTAGTGCGAAGCGGCTGCAGTTGCGCACACTGAGGACCCCTCTTTTCTTCTCTTGCGAGCTGCCAAAGCCCTCATGTGTGTGTTTTGTGTGCATGTGTGCTCAGCACAGCATGTGGCGCATGCATGCGTTGCACAGCCCCCCCCCCCCCCCCCCCCCCTTCCCCCCTCGTCGAACCGCGTTGCTCTAGTCCCCGCAGACGCTGGAAATCAGCACCGGCCGTCAATGGCACGAGCCACTTAATCGCCTCTCTGGGAGTCCTTCAACCGTGCACCCCTTCCAGGGCAAGGGTCCAGGTCTAAATCGCGCTCGCCGCCACCGTCCCTGACCCCGCCCGCCACAATCTACGGCTGCTTCCTCTACGCGCCGCGCCCATTGCTGAATGGGTCGCCCCCCCCCCCCGCCCCCGCCCCCGCAGCCAGGGTCACTCGAGGTCAACTCCGCGACACTCAATCCCTAGTGGAGAGTGCCAAACCCTAGTGCCGAACCCTAGTGGAGGCGCCAGCACGGCATGTTGACGCGCCCGCCCACGTCAACTTCAAGTTGCGCGCCGGGTTACTTCAAGTTGACGTTGCGCTGCCGCCGCCGGCCCTGCGCGCCGCGCGCCCGCATACACATACCCCCCTGACAGCCATACCTACCTGCCCCCGCGGCAGCCAGAGTCATCTGCCGCCGCCCTGCTGCTGCTGCTGCCGCTGCATGGCCTCCGACGCGGCCGCCTGTATGCGGTGGGTGATGAGGAACTGCGCCGCCTGCGCCGCCGCGGGCGAGCCCGTGATGGTCACCGTGCGGTTGCTCGTGCCGGGGATGAAGTCGCCGCGCTGGCTCACGTTGATGCGCGCGCCGCTCGTGCTCTGCGCAGCAGCGGTGACGCCGACAATCGTTGGCGACGATAAGCGTACTTTCAGGTGGCGATGCGCGGGGAAATGCGTGCATGCTTCTTCATCGATATGTGTACAGAGCTTCATCGACGAGTGTACTTTGGCGGCGGCGGCGTTTGAGTGGTTGAGACACTTTCAGAAGTCACACGACATGCAGATTCCGTACAGCAGCATCAAGTTAGACCATCATCTGGGCTTTTTCGCGCCCTGAGCGAGAGTTAATAAAAGTACTTGCAGATGCTGATGCTCGAGGAGGTGCATACATGGGCATAGGTCAGCTCATGCTGTGTTCACCCACCACTGTGGCTGAGTACGATATGACACTGAACAATACGACTGTCTGACGGTGCGCTGCTGGCGCCTCCTGTTGAAGCACGCGGCGTTGAAGTTCTGCGAGAGTGCCACAATGCACCGGCGCGCTGCGACGATCTGAGAAGGCGGCCGCTGCTTGACGCGCGTGATGTCGACACGGACACCGGTACCTTGCAAACTGACTGTGGAAGTATGCGCACGCCCATGCTATTGAGTATGCTGCTCCAACGCCCTGTTGAGTGAGGCCGCCAGCACCTCCTCGCGCTGGCGATGCGCGCGCGCTTGATGGTTGCCATGTGACGGTAGATGGCATCAAAAGACACGTGTAGGTCTGCATGCACGGCACTTGATCCAGCTCAAAGCGCGGACCACAACGCACCACAGCGGAACACGCGGCAGAGTAGAGGGGAGAAGAGCAGCCGACCGCCGCGCTTGCAGCGCCATGCATAACACGCAACGGAGTAGAAGAAGAGCGGTCGACCGCCGCGCGTGCAACGCCATGCGACCGCGGCCCCGCCCCTCAGTACCAACCTCAACGCACCCGGACTGCTTCTAGCTACTCTACCTACTACACCGCCTGCCACTTGCCTGCAGCTCATTGATGGTCGCGCCGCCCCTGCCAAGTATCGCCCCCACCATGTTGTCGGGGATGGAGACGGTGATGGTGGTGACGGCGGCGGCGCCCGCAACAGCCGCCGCCACGGGGTGCGTGGGCGCGGGCATGTTGAGCGGCTGTATGAGGTCGAGCATCTCGGGGGGGTAGGTAGGTAGCGGCGGAAGCGGCTGCCGCGCGTGCCTGTCGACGCTGATGCCGGTGGCCTCTGGAAGCCGGGGAAAGGGGGGAGAAGGGGGGGGGAGAGGGGTACGCATGTGAAGGGGGGGTCCAAGGGGCGCACTGTCAGCTGCATCGACATGTTGGCGTACACCGAAGTGGCTGAGTGCACGTGAGTGCCCTTTGCTGTCAGGAAGTCAAGCTCATGTGCTTCACGCAACTTTGTCTCTGGAAGTTGAGATACGCGGAGGGATTGTCACTCCAACAAAAATCAACATACTCTGAAGTATATGCAAAGTACATACATGCATACACACTGGTTGCGAGATAATACACCTTACAGTTGCCAACTATCGCTGTGGACGAGCGATGTCATCCTGACAGTGACAGTGGGCTGGTGCGTGTGGTCGGCGCTCGCCGCTGTTTGCCAGACGCTGAGCATGCGCGTTAACGCATGACGTAGTGCATGGTATGCAGTCGCTCGATCGAGCGCATGAAACCCTGCAGTACTGGTCTCCCGCGGCAGCGCGCGGCTTGCGCGCGGCAAGAACACCAGGCTGAAGCCATCTCTGAGGCCCACGTCGTCTGAGCACTGCTGCTGCGGCCTCTCACGCCGCGCCCCTCAATACCCCCGGACACTTGAGCAGCACAGAAC
>JAFCMP010000332.1:10000-17500 GCA_017506865.1 Tribonema minus | reverse complement strand
CACACCACAGAGTTTTGAATGGTCACCTTCTGCCAGAATCCACCATCTCCTCCACCAGCTTCACTGCGTTGAATCAAGAACAGCTTCACTGCGTTGAATCAAGAAAACAAAGGTAGAGTTCAGCTTCGCGTTCGAACTTCAAGTAGATTAGACAGTTGAAGTACGCATTCATGTGGTTGAAGTTGAATGTTTAGTTTAAGGTTGAATTTTTAGTTTAAGGTATGTGTTTGTGTGGTTGAGGTTGAAGTTTTGTTGTGGACTTGTCTAATTCAAGGTGAAGTTCGCTGCGTGGATGTAGATTGAAGTTGCATACATTTTACTTCAACTTTAAAAATACCGTATGCAACTGAACTTCGCCTTCTGAACTTCAAGTTTATGATGAACTGTCAACACACCTCCTACTTCAATGTGAAGTTGAAGTCCTTGAGGAAAAGTGAAGTTTCATACATCACACTTCACCTGTGCGAAGACTGCATGCACCCTAACTTCACCTCCACAACTTCAATTTCATGGTGAACTGTTGAAACACATCTACTTCAAGGTGAAGTTGAAGTCATGAAGGTAAAGTGGAGTTGCACATGGCAAACCTTAACTGGGGGCAGTCGATGTGCACCGTAACTTCACCTCCCCGACCTCAACTTCATGTTGAACTAAGCCTGCAAATGGTTTTTGATGTACTTCAAGGTGAAGTTGAAGTTGTGGCGGGGAAGTTAAGTTGCACATGGCAAACTTCAACTGGGGGCTGTCGATGTGCACCTCGACTTCTCCTCCATGACTTCAACTTCATGTTGAACTAGGCCTGTGAACGGTTTTTGCTGTACTTCAAGGTGAAGTTGAAGTTGTGGCGGGGAAGTCAAGGTGCATGCGGCACGCTTGAAGTAGTAGCAGTCGATGTGCAGCCTGACTTCTCCTCCAAAACTTCAACTTCGTGTTGAACTAAGCCTGTGAACGGTTTTAGCTGTACTTCAACATGAAGTTGAAGTTGGGGCGGGGAAGTCAAAGTGCATGCGGCACACTTGAAATAGGAGCAGTCGATGTGAAGCCTGACTTCTCCTCCAACACTTCAAATTCATGTTGAACTAAGCCTATGAACGGTTTTAGCTGTACTTCAACATGAAGTTGAAGTTGGGGCGGGGAAGTCAGGTTGCGTCCGGCATGGTTTCACCCGGACCGTTCTATATGCACCGCGACTTCCCCGTCACGACTTCAAATTCATGACGAACTGAGCCTATCAAGGGGTTCCGAAGGGGACCCCCCCAACTTCAAGGTGAAGTTGAAGTCGTGGACATGAAGTGAAGCTGCGTACGGCTCCCTCTCACTCAGGGCTGCATGCTAGCTACAGACCATATGGAACCACGACCTCATCTTCACCTCCAACCCCAGGAACCTGGCTTTCTCACAGTGGTGAACCAGGATGGTGGGTCATGGGAACGCTCAAGTCGGTTCAGGGATCAGCTCCGGTGGTAGGTACAGACCACCGGGGAGTCAGAAACCCGGAACAAAAGCGGTAGGCACCTTACTTGAAGTATGGTTGTATGATAGGCAACTTCACTTTACGTACCCAACTTCAACTTCGCCGCGAGACGGGCCTGGGAAGGGTTTTTCGAGAACTTCAACCTGAAGTTGAAGTTAGGTAGGCAAAGTCAAGGTGCGTGCGGCTTCCTCTAACTCAGGGCAGTCGATATGTCACTCGACTTCCCCGCCCCGACTTCAACTTCTTGTTGAAGTGGGCCCTTGAAGGGATCAGCACGCGGACCCCCCCTAACTTCAAGGTGAAGTTGAAGTCGTAGTCGAAAACGAAACCTGCTTCCGGCATACTGCTACTCGGGGCAGTCGATGTGCAGCTCGACTTCCCCGCCACAACTTCAACTTCATGTCGAACTGGGCCTGTCAACGGTTTGATCCGTACTTCAATATGAATTTGAAGTTTTGATGGGGAAGTCGAGTTCTATATGACAAACTCAAACTCGGGGCAGTCGATGTGCAGCCTGACTTCTCATCGAAAACTTCAACTTCATGTTGAACTTGGCCTGTATACGGTTTTACCTGTACTTCAAGGTGAAGTTGAAGTTTTGAAGGGGAAGTCAAGGTGCATGCGGCACACTTGAAGTAGGATAAATCGATGTGCAGCCTTACTTCCCCGCCATAACTTCAAATTCATGTTGAACTAGGCCTAACTAGGCCTGTGAACGGTTTTTGCCATACTTGAAGGTGAAGTCGAAGTTGTGACGGGGAAGTCGAGGTGCATGCGGCACAATTGAACTTAGAGCAGTCGATGTGCAGCCTGACTTCCCCTCCACAACCTCAACTTCATGTTGAAGTAGGCCTATGAACGGTTTTCGCTGTACTTCAACATAAAGTTGAAGTTGGGGCGGGGAAGTCAGGTTGCGTCCGGCATGCTTTCACCTGGACCGTTCTATATGCACCGCGACTTCCCCGTCACGACTTCAAAGTCATGACGAACTGAGCCTATCAAGGGGTTCCGAAGGGGACCCCCCCAACTTCAAGGTGAAGTTGAAGTCGTGGACATGAAGTGAAGCTGCGTACGGCTTCCTCTCACTCCGGGGTGCATGCTAGCTACAGACCATATGGAACCAGGACCTCATCTTCACCACGAACCTCAGGAACCTGGGCTTCCCGGCAGTGCTGAACCAGGATGGTGGGTCATGGGAACGCTGAAGTCGGTTCAGGGATCAGCTCCGGTGGTAGGTACAGACCACCGGGGAGTCAGAAACCCGGAACAAAAGCGGTAGGCTCCTTACTTGAAGTATGGTTGTGTGATAGGAAACTTCACTTCACGTACCCAACTTCAACTTCGCCGCGAGACGGGCCTGGGAAGGGTTTTTCGCGAACTTCAACATGAAAATGAAGTTGGGTAGGGAAAGTTAAGGTGCGTGCGGCTTCCTCTAACTCAGGGCAGTCGATGTGTCACTCGACTTCCCCGCCCCAACTTCAACATCATGTTGAAGTGGGCCCTTGAGGGGATCAGCACGCGGAACCCCCCCAACTTCAAGGTGAAGTTCAAGTCGTAGACGAAAACGAAACCTGCTTCCGGCATACTGCAACTCGGGGCAATCGATGTGCAGCTCGACTTCCCCGCCACAACTTCAACTTCATGTCGAACTGGGCCTGTCAACGGTTTGATCCGTACTTCAATATGAATTTGAAGTTTTGATGGGGAAGTCGAGTTCTATATGACAAACTCAAACTCGGGGCAGTCGATGTGCAGCCTGACTTCTCATCGAAAACTTCAACTTCATGTTGAACTTGGCCTGTATACGGTTTTACCTGTACTTCAAGGTGAAGTTGAAGTTTTGAAGGGGAAGTCAAGGTGCATGCGGCACACTTGAAGTAGGATAAATCGATGTGCAGCCTTACTTCCCCGCCATAACTTCAAATTCATGTTGAACTAGGCCTAACTAGGCCTGTGAACGGTTTTTGCCATACTTGAAGGTGAAGTCGAAGTTGTGACGGGGAAGTCGAGGTGCATGCGGCACAATTGAACTTAGAGCAGTCGATGTGCAGCCTGACTTCCCCTCCACAACAAGTGCGTGGATGTAGATTGAAGTTGCATACATTTTACTTCAACTTTAAAAATACCGTATGCAACTGAACTTCGCCTTCTGAACTTCAAGTTTATGATGAACTGTCAACACACCTCCTACTTCAATGTGAAGTTGAAGTCCTTGAGGAAAAGTGAAGTTTCATACATCACACTTCACCTGTGCGAAGACTGCATGCACCCTAACTTCACCTCCACAACTTCAATTTCATGGTGAACTGTTGAAACACATCTACTTCAAGGTGAAGTTGAAGTCATGAAGGTAAAGTGGAGTTGCACATGGCAAACCTTAACTGGGGGCAGTCGATGTGCACCGTAACTTCACCTCCCCGACCTCAACTTCATGTTGAACTAAGCCTGCAAATGGTTTTTGATGTACTTCAAGGTGAAGTTGAAGTTGTGGCGGGGAAGTTAAGTTGCACATGGCAAACTTCAACTGGGGGCTGTCGATGTGCACCTCGACTTCTCCTCCATGACTTCAACTTCATGTTGAACTAGGCCTGTGAACGGTTTTTGCTGTACTTCAAGGTGAAGTTGAAGTTGTGGCGGGGAAGTCAAGGTGCATGCGGCACGCTTGAAGTAGTAGCAGTCGATGTGCAGCCTGACTTCTCCTCCAAAACTTCAACTTCGTGTTGAACTAAGCCTGTGAACGGTTTTAGCTGTACTTCAACATGAAGTTGAAGTTGGGGCGGGGAAGTCAAAGTGCATGCGGCACACTTGAAATAGGAGCAGTCGATGTGAAGCCTGACTTCTCCTCCAACACTTCAAATTCATGTTGAACTAAGCCTATGAACGGTTTTAGCTGTACTTCAACATGAAGTTGAAGTTGGGGCGGGGAAGTCAGGTTGCGTCCGGCATGGTTTCACCCGGACCGTTCTATATGCACCGCGACTTCCCCGTCACGACTTCAAATTCATGACGAACTGAGCCTATCAAGGGGTTCCGAAGGGGACCCCCCCAACTTCAAGGTGAAGTTGAAGTCGTGGACATGAAGTGAAGCTGCGTACGGCTCCCTCTCACTCAGGGCTGCATGCTAGCTACAGACCATATGGAACCACGACCTCATCTTCACCTCCAACCCCAGGAACCTGGCTTTCTCACAGTGGTGAACCAGGATGGTGGGTCATGGGAACGCTCAAGTCGGTTCAGGGATCAGCTCCGGTGGTAGGTACAGACCACCGGGGAGTCAGAAACCCGGAACAAAAGCGGTAGGCACCTTACTTGAAGTATGGTTGTATGATAGGCAACTTCACTTTACGTACCCAACTTCAACTTCGCCGCGAGACGGGCCTGGGAAGGGTTTTTCGAGAACTTCAACCTGAAGTTGAAGTTAGGTAGGCAAAGTCAAGGTGCGTGCGGCTTCCTCTAACTCAGGGCAGTCGATATGTCACTCGACTTCCCCGCCCCGACTTCAACTTCTTGTTGAAGTGGGCCCTTGAAGGGATCAGCACGCGGACCCCCCCTAACTTCAAGGTGAAGTTGAAGTCGTAGTCGAAAACGAAACCTGCTTCCGGCATACTGCTACTCGGGGCAGTCGATGTGCAGCTCGACTTCCCCGCCACAACTTCAACTTCATGTCGAACTGGGCCTGTCAACGGTTTGATCCGTACTTCAATATGAATTTGAAGTTTTGATGGGGAAGTCGAGTTCTATATGACAAACTCAAACTCGGGGCAGTCGATGTGCAGCCTGACTTCTCATCGAAAACTTCAACTTCATGTTGAACTTGGCCTGTATACGGTTTTACCTGTACTTCAAGGTGAAGTTGAAGTTTTGAAGGGGAAGTCAAGGTGCATGCGGCACACTTGAAGTAGGATAAATCGATGTGCAGCCTTACTTCCCCGCCATAACTTCAAATTCATGTTGAACTAGGCCTAACTAGGCCTGTGAACGGTTTTTGCCATACTTGAAGGTGAAGTCGAAGTTGTGACGGGGAAGTCGAGGTGCATGCGGCACAATTGAACTTAGAGCAGTCGATGTGCAGCCTGACTTCCCCTCCACAACCTCAACTTCATGTTGAAGTAGGCCTATGAACGGTTTTCGCTGTACTTCAACATAAAGTTGAAGTTGGGGCGGGGAAGTCAGGTTGCGTCCGGCATGCTTTCACCTGGACCGTTCTATATGCACCGCGACTTCCCCGTCACGACTTCAAAGTCATGACGAACTGAGCCTATCAAGGGGTTCCGAAGGGGACCCCCCCAACTTCAAGGTGAAGTTGAAGTCGTGGACATGAAGTGAAGCTGCGTACGGCTTCCTCTCACTCCGGGGTGCATGCTAGCTACAGACCATATGGAACCAGGACCTCATCTTCACCACGAACCTCAGGAACCTGGGCTTCCCGGCAGTGCTGAACCAGGATGGTGGGTCATGGGAACGCTGAAGTCGGTTCAGGGATCAGCTCCGGTGGTAGGTACAGACCACCGGGGAGTCAGAAACCCGGAACAAAAGCGGTAGGCTCCTTACTTGAAGTATGGTTGTGTGATAGGAAACTTCACTTCACGTACCCAACTTCAACTTCGCCGCGAGACGGGCCTGGGAAGGGTTTTTCGCGAACTTCAACATGAAAATGAAGTTGGGTAGGGAAAGTTAAGGTGCGTGCGGCTTCCTCTAACTCAGGGCAGTCGATGTGTCACTCGACTTCCCCGCCCCAACTTCAACATCATGTTGAAGTGGGCCCTTGAGGGGATCAGCACGCGGAACCCCCCCAACTTCAAGGTGAAGTTCAAGTCGTAGACGAAAACGAAACCTGCTTCCGGCATACTGCAACTCGGGGCAATCGATGTGCAGCTCGACTTCCCCGCCACAACTTCAACTTCATGTCGAACTGGGCCTTTAAACGGTTTCGAAGGTGGACCCCCCCAACTTCAAGGGTAAGTTGAAGTTGTGACGGGGAAGTCAACCTGCATCCGACATACTTCAACTCGGGGCAGTCGATCTTCCCCTCGACTTCTCCTCCTCAACTTCAACTTCATGTTGAACTACTGAAGCACCTATACTTCAAGGTGAAGTTGAAGTTGGGGAGGGGAAGTCCAGCTGCGTACGGCATACTTCAACTCGGGTCAATCGATATGCAGCCTGACTTCTCCTCCACAACTTCAACTCCATGATGAACTGTTGAACTAAATCTACTTCAAGGTGAAGTTGAAGTTGTGGACAGGAAGTGAGGTTGCGTACAGCTTGCTGAAACTCAGTGGTCAACATCTGCTCCAGGTCATTTCTACTCCCGACCTCACCTTGACCACCGCATACAGGAGCCGTTCACTCACACTGCAGTGGCCAGGCACAAGTCAGAATTCTGACTCACGTTCTGACTCACATTCTGACTCAGATCTGCTCACCACGGAATATGACTCAGGCAGATGTGCCTCAGTCAGGCTGGGTTCAGCGTGCATCGTGTCGTGCAGAGTACCTACCTCTGACTGACTCAGCGGGCATGTGTTCTGACTCAGGCCGCTGACTCCGTCTGGGTTCTGACTCAGGCCGCTGACTCAGGTCGTTTAGTCCTGGTAAGTGTGACAGGTGCCACACATGCTAGCTGGTGTGGGGCATGGGTATGAACTTTCCGGGTGCCCACCACATGTGCGCCGGGGATTCGTGGGAACCTCAAGTTGAAGTTAAACTTCAACTGGTGACTCTCCCACTTCAACATTCCGACTTCTGAGTCAGCTCTCTGACTCTTTACAGCTCTCTGAGTCAGTCCTCTGACTCATGACCGCTTCGATTTGTTGAAGTACAATCAACTTCACAGTGGGTGACATGCATTTTTTAATGTGCGTCTTCAACTTGAAGTTGAATCTGTGCTGGGAAAAGTACATGGTGACTTGCCAGTGAACAGTGCTCTGCAGCTCTCCAGCTGCTGAGCAATGATCACACAGTGGACGACCGCTACTGCAGTCATCTCTGTGTCTGCACGACATGTGCAGTTGCAGCGATGCATG
>JAFCMP010000332.1:0-2500 GCA_017506865.1 Tribonema minus | reverse complement strand
CAGGTGAAGCTGTCAATGCCCCCGTGCTCAGCCTTGAAGATTAGGTCCGGGTGCTGCACGGCAGGGGTGCCATTTGGTGTCGCGGACAGGGGGTGAGCAGGCCGTCAAGACATTCGGAGCAAGTCCGGGCAGGGGTGAGCAGGCCATCAAGACATTCAGAGCAGGGGTGAGCAGGCCATCCGGACATTCAGAGCAGGGGGTGAGCAGGCCATCAAGACATTCAGAGCAGGGGGTGAGCAGGCCATCCGGACATTCAGAGCAGGGGGTGAGCAGGCAGGCCATCAAGACATTCAGAGCAAGTCACAAACCAGTGACCAGCTGGGTGCACCCCCTGCGGTGTATGCCGGCCAGCGGGCAGGCGCCTGCACCAGGACCACGGTGGGGACTCCACCGCAGAGGGGGGGAGGGGGTCCACATCGCCATCCAAAGAGCATCGGAATCTGCAAACAGCAGCCTGAGGGCTAGCAGGTCACAGCGGGGGGCCCGTGAAGTGCAGCGGTGAGCAAGTCGGGCAAGGTCGGCATGCCCTGGGAAGGTCGGCATGCCCTGGGAAGGAGATGTGTTCTGAACAGCCCACACCACAGAGTTTTGAATGGTCACCTTCTGCCAGAATCCACCATCTCCTCCACCAGCTTCACTGCGTTGAATCAAGAACAGCTTCACTGCGTTGAATCAAGAAAACAAAGGTAGAGTTCAGCTTCGCGTTCGAACTTCAAGTAGATTAGACAGTTGAAGTACGCATTCATGTGGTTGAAGTTGAATGTTTAGTTTAAGGTTGAATTTTTAGTTTAGGTATGTGTTTGTGTGGTTGAGGTTGAAGTTTTGTTGTGGACTTGTCTAATTCAAGGTGAAGTTCGCTGCGTGGATGTAGATTGAAGTGCATACATTTACTTCAACTTTAAAAATACCGTATGCAACTGAACTTCGCCTTCTGAACTTCAAGTTTATGATGACTGTCAACACACCTCCTACTTCAATGTGAAGTTGAAGTCCTTGAGGAAAAGTGAAGTTTCATACATCACACTTCACCTGTGCGAAGACTGCATGCACCCTAACTTCACCTCCACAACTTCAATTTCATGGTGAACTGTTGAAACACATCTACTTCAAGGTGAAGTTGAAGTCATGAAGGTAAAGTGGAGTTGCACATGGCAAACTTAACTGGGGGCAGTCGATGTGCACCGTAACTTCACCTCCCCGACCTCAACTTCATGTTGAACTAAGCCTGCAAATGGTTTTTGATGTACTTCAAGGTGAAGTTGAAGTTGTGGCGGGGAAGTTAAGTTGCACATGGCAAACTTCAACTGGGGGCTGTCGATGTGCACCTCGACTTCTCCTCCATGACTTCACTTCATGTTTGAACTAGGCCTGTGAACGGTTTTTGCTGTACTTCAAGGTGAAGTTGAAGTTGTGGCGGGGAAGTCAAGGTGCATGCGGCACGCTTGAAGTAGTAGCAGTCGATGTGCAGCCTGACTTCTCCTCCAAACTTCAACTTCGTGTTGAACTAAGCCTGTGAACGGTTTTAGCTGTACTTCAACATGAAGTTGAAGTTGGGGCGGGAAGTCAAAGTGCATGCGGCACACTTGAAATAGGAGCAGTCGATGGTGAAGCTGACTTCTCCTCCAACACTTCAAATTCATGTTGAACTAAGCCTATGAACGGTATTTAGCCTGTAGTACTTCAACATGAAGTTGAAGTTGGGGCGGGAAGTCAGGTTGCGTCGGCATGGTTTCACCCGGACCGTTCTATATGCACCGCGACTTCCCCGTCACGACTTCAAATTCTGACGAACTGAGCCTATCAAGGGGTTCCGAAGGGGACCCCCACATTTCAGGTGAAGTTGAAGTCGTGGACATGAAGTGAAGCTGCGTACGGCTCCCTCTCACTCAGGGCTGCATGCTAGCTACAGACCATATGGAACCACGACCTCTCTTCACCTCCAACCCAGGAACCTGGCTTTCTCACAGTGGTGAACCAGGATTGTGGGTCATGGGAACGCTCAAGTCGGTTCAGGGATCAGCTCCGGTGGTAGGTACAGACCACCGGGGAGTCAGAACCCGGAACAAAAAGCGGTAGGCACCTTACTTGAAGTATGGTTGTATGATAGGCAACTTCACTTTACGTACCCACTTCAACTTCGCCGCGAGACGGGTCCTGGGAAGGTTTTTCGAGAACTTCAACCTGAAGTTGAAGTTAGGTAGGCAAAGTCCAAGGTGCGTGCGGCTTCCTCTAACTCAGGGCAGTCGATATGTCACTCGACTTCCCCGCCCCGACTTTCAACTTCTTGTTTGAAGTGGGCCCTTGAAGGATCAGCACGCGGACCCCCCCCAACTTCAAGGTGAAGTGAAGTCGTAGTCGAAAACGAAACCTGCTTCCGGCATACTGCTACTCGGGGCAGTCGATGTGCAGCTCGACTTCCCCGCCACAACTTCAACTTCATGTCGAACTGGGCCTGTCAACGGTTTGATCCGTATTCAATATGAATTGAAGTTTGAGGGGA
>JAFCMP010000331.1:10000-20364 GCA_017506865.1 Tribonema minus | reverse complement strand
AACTTCAAGTGTGCCGCATGCACCTTGACTTCCCCTTCAAAACTTCAACTTCACCTTGAAGTACAGGTAAAACCGTATACAGGCCAAGTTCAACATGAGTTGAAGTTTTTCGATGAGAAGTCAGGCTGCACATCGACTGCCCCGAGTTTGAGTTTGTCATATAGAACTCGACTTCCCCATCAAAACTTCAAATTCATATTGAAGTACGGATCAAACCGTTGACAGGCCCAGTTCGACATGAAGTGAAGTTGTGGCGGGGAAGTCGAGCTGCACATCGACTGCCCCGAGTAGCAGTATGCCGGAAGCAGGTTTCGTTTTCGACTACGACTTCAACTTCACCTTGAAGTTAGGGGGGGTCCGCGTGCTGATCCCTTCAAGGGCCCACTTCAACAAGAAGTTGAAGTCGGGGCGGGGAAGTCGAGTGACATATCGACTGCCCTGAGTTAGAGGAAGCCGCACGCACCTTGACTTTGCCTACCTAACTTCAACTTCAGGTTGAAGTTCTCGAAAACCCTTCCCAGGCCCGTCTCGCGGCGAAGTTGAAGTTGGGTACGTAAAGTGAAGTTGCCTATCATACAACCATACTTCAAGTAAGGTGCCTACCGCTTTTGTTCCGGGTTTCTGACTCCCCGGTGGTCTGTACCTACCACCGGAGCTGATCCCTGAACCGACTTGAGCGTTCCCATGACCCACCATCCTGGTTCACCACTGTGAGAAAGCCAGGTTCCTGGGGTTGGAGGTGAAGATGAGGTCGTGGTTCCATATGGTCTGTAGCTAGCATGCAGCCCTGAGTGAGAGGGAGCCGTACGCAGCTTCACTTCATGTCCACGACTTCAACTTCACCTTGAAGTTGGGGGGGTCCCCTTCGGAACCCCTTGATAGGCTCAGTTCGTCATGAATTTGAAGTCGTGACGGGGAAGTCGCGGTGCATATAGAACGGTCCGGGTGAAACCATGCCGGACGCAACCTGACTTCCCCGCCCCAACTTCAACTTCATGTTGAAGTACAGCTAAAACCGTTCATAGGCTTAGTTCAACATGAATTTGAAGTGTTGGAGGAGAAGTCAGGCTTCACATCGACTGCTCCTATTTCAAGTGTGCCGCATGCACTTTGACTTCCCCGCCCCAACTTCAACTTCATGTTGAAGTACAGCTAAAACCGTTCACAGGCTTAGTTCAACACGAAGTTGAAGTTTTGGAGGAGAAGTCAGGCTGCACATCGACTGCTACTACTTCAAGCGTGCCGCATGCACCTTGACTTCCCCGCCACAACTTCAACTTCACCTTGAAGTACAGCAAAAACCGTTCACAGGCCTAGTTCAACATGAAGTTGAAGTCATGGAGGAGAAGTCGAGGTGCACATCGACAGCCCCCAGTTGAAGTTTGCCATGTGCAACTTAACTTCCCCGCCACAACTTCAACTTCACCTTGAAGTACATCAAAAACCATTTGCAGGCTTAGTTCAACATGAAGTTGAGGTCGGGGAGGTGAAGTTACGGTGCACATCGACTGCCCCCAGTTAAGGTTTGCCATGTGCAACTCCACTTTACCTTCATGACTTCAACTTCACCTTGAAGTAGATGTGTTTCAACAGTTCACCATGAAATTGAAGTTGTGGAGGTGAAGTTAGGGTGCATGCAGTCTTCGCACAGGTGAAGTGTGATGTATGAAACTTCACTTTTCCTCAAGGACTTCAACTTCACATTGAAGTAGGAGGTGTGTTGACAGTTCATCATAAACTTGAAGTTCAGAAGGCGAAGTTCAGTTGCATACGGTATTTTTAAAGTTGAAGTAAAATGTATGCAACTTCAATCTACATCCACGCACTTGTTGTGGAGGGGAAGTCAGGCTGCACATCGACTGCTCTAAGTTCAATTGTGCCGCATGCACCTCGACTTCCCCGTCACAACTTCGACTTCACCTTCAAGTATGGCAAAAACCGTTCACAGGCCTAGTTAGGCCTAGTTCAACATGAATTTGAAGTTATGGCGGGGAAGTAAGGCTGCACATCGATTTATCCTACTTCAAGTGTGCCGCATGCACCTTGACTTCCCCTTCAAAACTTCAACTTCACCTTGAAGTACAGGTAAAACCGTATACAGGCCAAGTTCAACATGAAGTTGAAGTTTTCGATGAGAAGTCAGGCTGCACATCGACTGCCCCGAGTTTGAGTTTGTCATATAGAACTCGACTTCCCCATCAAAACTTCAAATTCATATTGAAGTACGGATCAAACCGTTGACAGGCCCAGTTCGACATGAAGTTGAAGTTGTGGCGGGGAAGTCGAGCTGCACATCGATTGCCCCGAGTTGCAGTATGCCGGAAGCAGGTTTCGTTTTCGTCTACGACTTGAACTTCACCTTGAAGTTGGGGGGGTTCCGCGTGCTGATCCCCTCAAGGGCCCACTTCAACATGATGTTGAAGTTGGGGCGGGGAAGTCGAGTGACACATCGACTGCCCTGAGTTAGAGGAAGCCGCACGCACCTTAACTTTCCCTACCCAACTTCATTTTCATGTTGAAGTTCGCGAAAAACCCTTCCCAGGCCCGTCTCGCGGCGAAGTTGAAGTTGGGTACGTGAAGTGAAGTTTCCTATCACACAACCATACTTCAAGTAAGGAGCCTACCGCTTTTGTTCCGGGTTTCTGACTCCCCGGTGGTCTGTACCTACCACCGGAGCTGATCCCTGAACCGACTTCAGCGTTCCCATGACCCACCATCCTGGTTCAGCACTGCCGGGAAGCCCAGGTTCCTGAGGTTCGTGGTGAAGATGAGGTCCTGGTTCCATATGGTCTGTAGCTAGCATGCACCGTGTTTCTGACTCCCCGGTGGTCTGTACCTACCACCGGAGCTGATCCCTGAACCGACTTCAGCGTTCCCATGACCCACCATCCTGGTTCAGCACTGCCGGGAAGCCCAGGTTCCTGAGGTTCGTGGTGAAGATGAGGTCCTGGTTCCATATGGTCTGTAGCTAGCATGCACCCCGGAGTGAGAGGAAGCCGTACGCAGCTTCACTTCATGTCCACGACTTCAACTTCACCTTGAAGTTGGGGGGGTCCCCTTCGGAACCCCTTGATAGGCTCAGTTCGTCATGACTTTGAAGTCGTGACGGGGAAGTCGCGGTGCATATAGAACGGTCCAGGTGAAAGCATGCCGGACGCAACCTGACTTCCCCGCCCCAACTTCAACTTTATGTTGAAGTACAGCGAAAACCGTTCATAGGCCTACTTCAACATGAAGTTGAGGTTGTGGAGGGGAAGTCAGGCTGCACATCGACTGCTCTAAGTTCAATTGTGCCGCATGCACCTCGACTTCCCCGTCACAACTTCGACTTCACCTTCAAGTATGGCAAAAACCGTTCACAGGCCTAGTTAGGCCTAGTTCAACATGAATTTGAAGTTATGGCGGGGAAGTAAGGCTGCACATCGATTTATCCTACTTCAAGTGTGCCGCATGCACCTTGACTTCCCCTTCAAAACTTCAACTTCACCTTGAAGTACAGGTAAAACCGTATACAGGCCAAGTTCAACATGAAGTTGAAGTTTTCGATGAGAAGTCAGGCTGCACATCGACTGCCCCGAGTTTGAGTTTGTCATATAGAACTCGACTTCCCCATCAAAACTTCAAATTCATATTGAAGTACGGATCAAACCGTTGACAGGCCCAGTTCGACATGAAGTTGAAGTTGTGGCGGGGAAGTCGAGCTGCACATCGACTGCCCCGAGTAGCAGTATGCCGGAAGCAGGTTTCGTTTTCGACTACGACTTCAACTTCACCTTGAAGTTAGGGGGGGTCCGCGTGCTGATCCCTTCAAGGGCCCACTTCAACAAGAAGTTGAAGTCGGGGCGGGGAAGTCGAGTGACATATCGACTGCCCTGAGTTAGAGGAAGCCGCACGCACCTTGACTTTGCCTACCTAACTTCAACTTCAGGTTGAAGTTCTCGAAAAACCCTTCCCAGGCCCGTCTCGCGGCGAAGTTGAAGTTGGGTACGTAAAGTGAAGTTGCCTATCATACAACCATACTTCAAGTAAGGTGCCTACCGCTTTTGTTCCGGGTTTCTGACTCCCCGGTGGTCTGTACCTACCACCGGAGCTGATCCCTGAACCGACTTGAGCGTTCCCATGACCCACCATCCTGGTTCACCACTGTGAGAAAGCCAGGTTCCTGGGGTTGGAGGTGAAGATGAGGTCGTGGTTCCATATGGTCTGTAGCTAGCATGCAGCCCTGAGTGAGAGGGAGCCGTACGCAGCTTCACTTCATGTCCACGACTTCAACTTCACCTTGAAGTTGGGGGGGTCCCCTTCGGAACCCCTTGATAGGCTCAGTTCGTCATGAATTTGAAGTCGTGACGGGGAAGTCGCGGTGCATATAGAACGGTCCGGGTGAAACCATGCCGGACGCAACCTGACTTCCCCGCCCCAACTTCAACTTCATGTTGAAGTACAGCTAAAACCGTTCATAGGCTTAGTTCAACATGAATTTGAAGTGTTGGAGGAGAAGTCAGGCTTCACATCGACTGCTCCTATTTCAAGTGTGCCGCATGCACTTTGACTTCCCCGCCCCAACTTCAACTTCATGTTGAAGTACAGCTAAAACCGTTCACAGGCTTAGTTCAACACGAAGTTGAAGTTTTGGAGGAGAAGTCAGGCTGCACATCGACTGCTACTACTTCAAGCGTGCCGCATGCACCTTGACTTCCCCGCCACAACTTCAACTTCACCTTGAAGTACAGCAAAAACCGTTCACAGGCCTAGTTCAACATGAAGTTGAAGTCATGGAGGAGAAGTCGAGGTGCACATCGACAGCCCCCAGTTGAAGTTTGCCATGTGCAACTTAACTTCCCCGCCACAACTTCAACTTCACCTTGAAGTACATCAAAAACCATTTGCAGGCTTAGTTCAACATGAAGTTGAGGTCGGGGAGGTGAAGTTACGGTGCACATCGACTGCCCCCAGTTAAGGTTTGCCATGTGCAACTCCACTTTACCTTCATGACTTCAACTTCACCTTGAAGTAGATGTGTTTCAACAGTTCACCATGAAATTGAAGTTGTGGAGGTGAAGTTAGGGTGCATGCAGTCTTCGCACAGGTGAAGTGTGATGTATGAAACTTCACTTTTCCTCAAGGACTTCAACTTCACATTGAAGTAGGAGGTGTGTTGACAGTTCATCATAAACTTGAAGTTCAGAAGGCGAAGTTCAGTTGCATACGGTATTTTTAAAGTTGAAGTAAAATGTATGCAACTTCAATCTACATCCACGCACTTGTTGTGGAGGGGAAGTCAGGCTGCACATCGACTGCTCTAAGTTCAATTGTGCCGCATGCACCTCGACTTCCCCGTCACAACTTCGACTTCACCTTCAAGTATGGCAAAAACCGTTCACAGGCCTAGTTAGGCCTAGTTCAACATGAATTTGAAGTTATGGCGGGGAAGTAAGGCTGCACATCGATTTATCCTACTTCAAGTGTGCCGCATGCACCTTGACTTCCCCTTCAAAACTTCAACTTCACCTTGAAGTACAGGTAAAACCGTATACAGGCCAAGTTCAACATGAAGTTGAAGTTTTCGATGAGAAGTCAGGCTGCACATCGACTGCCCCGAGTTTGAGTTTGTCATATAGAACTCGACTTCCCCATCAAAACTTCAAATTCATATTGAAGTACGGATCAAACCGTTGACAGGCCCAGTTCGACATGAAGTTGAAGTTGTGGCGGGGAAGTCGAGCTGCACATCGATTGCCCCGAGTTGCAGTATGCCGGAAGCAGGTTTCGTTTTCGTCTACGACTTGAACTTCACCTTGAAGTTGGGGGGGTTCCGCGTGCTGATCCCCTCAAGGGCCCACTTCAACATGATGTTGAAGTTGGGGCGGGGAAGTCGAGTGACACATCGACTGCCCTGAGTTAGAGGAAGCCGCACGCACCTTAACTTTCCCTACCCAACTTCATTTTCATGTTGAAGTTCGCGAAAAACCCTTCCCAGGCCCGTCTCGCGGCGAAGTTGAAGTTGGGTACGTGAAGTGAAGTTTCCTATCACACAACCATACTTCAAGTAAGGAGCCTACCGCTTTTGTTCCGGGTTTCTGACTCCCCGGTGGTCTGTACCTACCACCGGAGCTGATCCCTGAACCGACTTCAGCGTTCCCATGACCCACCATCCTGGTTCAGCACTGCCGGGAAGCCCAGGTTCCTGAGGTTCGTGGTGAAGATGAGGTCCTGGTTCCATATGGTCTGTAGCTAGCATGCACCCCGGAGTGAGAGGAAGCCGTACGCAGCTTCACTTCATGTCCACGACTTCAACTTCACCTTGAAGTTGGGGGGGTCCCCTTCGGAACCCCTTGATAGGCTCAGTTCGTCATGACTTTGAAGTCGTGACGGGGAAGTCGCGGTGCATATAGAACGGTCCAGGTGAAAGCATGCCGGACGCAACCTGACTTCCCCGCCCCAACTTCAACTTTATGTTGAAGTACAGCGAAAACCGTTCATAGGCCTACTTCAACATGAAGTTGAGGTTGTGGAGGGGAAGTCAGGCTGCACATCGACTGCTCTAAGTTCAATTGTGCCGCATGCACCTCGACTTCCCCGTCACAACTTCGACTTCACCTTCAAGTATGGCAAAAACCGTTCACAGGCCTAGTTAGGCCTAGTTCAACATGAATTTGAAGTTATGGCGGGGAAGTAAGGCTGCACATCGATTTATCCTACTTCAAGTGTGCCGCATGCACCTTGACTTCCCCTTCAAAACTTCAACTTCACCTTGAAGTACAGGTAAAACCGTATACAGGCCAAGTTCAACATGAAGTTGAAGTTTTCGATGAGAAGTCAGGCTGCACATCGACTGCCCCGAGTTTGAGTTTGTCATATAGAACTCGACTTCCCCATCAAAACTTCAAATTCATATTGAAGTACGGATCAAACCGTTGACAGGCCCAGTTCGACATGAAGTTGAAGTTGTGGCGGGGAAGTCGAGCTGCACATCGACTGCCCCGAGTAGCAGTATGCCGGAAGCAGGTTTCGTTTTCGACTACGACTTCAACTTCACCTTGAAGTTAGGGGGGGTCCGCGTGCTGATCCCTTCAAGGGCCCACTTCAACAAGAAGTTGAAGTCGGGGCGGGGAAGTCGAGTGACATATCGACTGCCCTGAGTTAGAGGAAGCCGCACGCACCTTGACTTTGCCTACCTAACTTCAACTTCAGGTTGAAGTTCTCGAAAAACCCTTCCCAGGCCCGTCTCGCGGCGAAGTTGAAGTTGGGTACGTAAAGTGAAGTTGCCTATCATACAACCATACTTCAAGTAAGGTGCCTACCGCTTTTGTTCCGGGTTTCTGACTCCCCGGTGGTCTGTACCTACCACCGGAGCTGATCCCTGAACCGACTTGAGCGTTCCCATGACCCACCATCCTGGTTCACCACTGTGAGAAAGCCAGGTTCCTGGGGTTGGAGGTGAAGATGAGGTCGTGGTTCCATATGGTCTGTAGCTAGCATGCAGCCCTGAGTGAGAGGGAGCCGTACGCAGCTTCACTTCATGTCCACGACTTCAACTTCACCTTGAAGTTGGGGGGGTCCCCTTCGGAACCCCTTGATAGGCTCAGTTCGTCATGAATTTGAAGTCGTGACGGGGAAGTCGCGGTGCATATAGAACGGTCCGGGTGAAACCATGCCGGACGCAACCTGACTTCCCCGCCCCAACTTCAACTTCATGTTGAAGTACAGCTAAAACCGTTCATAGGCTTAGTTCAACATGAATTTGAAGTGTTGGAGGAGAAGTCAGGCTTCACATCGACTGCTCCTATTTCAAGTGTGCCGCATGCACTTTGACTTCCCCGCCCCAACTTCAACTTCATGTTGAAGTACAGCTAAAACCGTTCACAGGCTTAGTTCAACACGAAGTTGAAGTTTTGGAGGAGAAGTCAGGCTGCACATCGACTGCTACTACTTCAAGCGTGCCGCATGCACCTTGACTTCCCCGCCACAACTTCAACTTCACCTTGAAGTACAGCAAAAACCGTTCACAGGCCTAGTTCAACATGAAGTTGAAGTCATGGAGGAGAAGTCGAGGTGCACATCGACAGCCCCCAGTTGAAGTTTGCCATGTGCAACTTAACTTCCCCGCCACAACTTCAACTTCACCTTGAAGTACATCAAAAACCATTTGCAGGCTTAGTTCAACATGAAGTTGAGGTCGGGGAGGTGAAGTTACGGTGCACATCGACTGCCCCCAGTTAAGGTTTGCCATGTGCAACTCCACTTTACCTTCATGACTTCAACTTCACCTTGAAGTAGATGTGTTTCAACAGTTCACCATGAAATTGAAGTTGTGGAGGTGAAGTTAGGGTGCATGCAGTCTTCGCACAGGTGAAGTGTGATGTATGAAACTTCACTTTTCCTCAAGGACTTCAACTTCACATTGAAGTAGGAGGTGTGTTGACAGTTCATCATAAACTTGAAGTTCAGAAGGCGAAGTTCAGTTGCATACGGTATTTTTAAAGTTGAAGTAAAATGTATGCAACTTCAATCTACATCCACGCACTTGTTGTGGAGGGGAAGTCAGGCTGCACATCGACTGCTCTAAGTTCAATTGTGCCGCATGCACCTCGACTTCCCCGTCACAACTTCGACTTCACCTTCAAGTATGGCAAAAACCGTTCACAGGCCTAGTTAGGCCTAGTTCAACATGAATTTGAAGTTATGGCGGGGAAGTAAGGCTGCACATCGATTTATCCTACTTCAAGTGTGCCGCATGCACCTTGACTTCCCCTTCAAAACTTCAACTTCACCTTGAAGTACAGGTAAAACCGTATACAGGCCAAGTTCAACATGAAGTTGAAGTTTTCGATGAGAAGTCAGGCTGCACATCGACTGCCCCGAGTTTGAGTTTGTCATATAGAACTCGACTTCCCCATCAAAACTTCAAATTCATATTGAAGTACGGATCAAACCGTTGACAGGCCCAGTTCGACATGAAGTTGAAGTTGTGGCGGGGAAGTCGAGCTGCACATCGATTGCCCCGAGTTGCAGTATGCCGGAAGCAGGTTTCGTTTTCGTCTACGACTTGAACTTCACCTTGAAGTTGGGGGGGTTCCGCGTGCTGATCCCCTCAAGGGCCCACTTCAACATGATGTTGAAGTTGGGGCGGGGAAGTCGAGTGACACATCGACTGCCCTGAGTTAGAGGAAGCCGCACGCACCTTAACTTTCCCTACCCAACTTCATTTTCATGTTGAAGTTCGCGAAAAACCCTTCCCAGGCCCGTCTCGCGGCGAAGTTGAAGTTGGGTACGTGAAGTGAAGTTTCCTATCACACAACCATACTTCAAGTAAGGAGCCTACCGCTTTTGTTCCGGGTTTCTGACTCCCCGGTGGTCTGTACCTACCACCGGAGCTGATCCCTGAACCGACTTCAGCGTTCCCATGACCCACCATCCTGGTTCAGCACTGCGGGAAGCCCAGGTTCCTGAGGTTCGTGGTGAAGATGAGGTCCTGGTTCCATATGGTCTGTAGCTAGCATGCACCCCAGCTGATCCCTGGACTTCAGCGTTCCAGGTTCAGCACTGAGGTTGAGGTTGAAGATGAGGTCCTGGTTCCATATGGTCTGTAGCTAGCATGCACCCCGGAGTGAGAGGAAGCCGTACGCAGCTTCACTTCATGTCCACGACTTCAACTTCACCTTGAAGTTGGGGGGGTCCCCTTCGGAACCCCTTGATAGGCTCAGTTCGTCATGACTTTGAAGTCGTGACGGGGAAGTCGCGGTGCATATAGAACGGTCCAGGTGAAAGCATGCCGGACGCAACCTGACTTCCCCGCCCCAACTTCAACTTTATGTTGAAGTACAGCGAAAACCGTTCATAGGCCTACTTCAACATGAAGTTGAGGTTGTGGAGGGGAAGTCAGGCTGCACATCGACTGCTCTAAGTTCAATTGTGCCGCATGCACCTCGACTTCCCCGTCACAACTTCGACTTCACCTTCAAGTATGGCAAAAACCGTTCACAGGCCTAGTTAGGCCTAGTTCAACATGAATTTGAAGTTATGGCGGGGAAGTAAGGCTGCACATCGATTTATCCTACTTCAAGTGTGCCGCATGCACCTTGACTTCCCCTTCAAAACTTCAACTTCACCTTGAAGTACAGGTAAAACCGTATACAGGCCAAGTTCAACATGAAGTTGAAGTTTTCGATGAGAAGTCAGGCTGCACATCGACTGCCCCGAGTTTGAGTTTGTCATATAGAACTCGACTTCCCCATCAAAACTTCAAATTCATATTGAAGTACGGATCAAACCGTTGACAGGCCCAGTTCGACATGAAGTTGAAGTTGTGGCGGGGAAGTCGAGCTGCACATCGACTGCCCCGAGTAGCAGTATGCCGGAAGCAG
>JAFCMP010000330.1:0-20402 GCA_017506865.1 Tribonema minus | reverse complement strand
CACATGCAAAAACCAGGCGGTTCAGTAACATTAGCACAGCAGTTTAGAGGTCGATTGAGACTTTGATGACCTAGGCCACCATGTGCATGTGGCTGCAAAACTTTCTCTTCATGAAGTTGGTAAACCTGCCGTCACAGTGTCGTTCATGCAGTTTGCTAATCCGCCGTCAGGTTGCGCACTCTGCATGCATGCAGTGATGCGGCGTAGCTGATAAATCCGCAATGAGCTGGCGCAACTGATACAGCTGGTATCACAGCCCAGGTCACTGAGCCACTACATGAGATGCTGCCAGCAAAAAGCCTGACAAACTTGAGGCCGGCTTTACCAACTACTAGTCCGCTGGCCAGCACTGCCCGAGAGGGAAGCCAGCAGCACTGTTGGCAAGTGCCAAGACCGCCAGTGACTGTCATGTCTCTGAAAGCAAAATGAAGGTGGACACATATGATGCATTGGGTAGAGTGGAAGTTGTTGTGCCCTCTAAATGAAGGCAGTACAAAAGTGGTCACTCTAACTTGATAACTTTTGTTGCAACTGAGGCAGGAGGTCAATGGTTATCATTGACAAGAAAATGTACTGAATATGATAGGGTAGCAAAGATAAATGGCACCGCAGTAGAGTACAGGGTGGGCTAGCACAGCAACTACAACGCTTCCATAAATGGTGACTTGAATAGCTTGCTTTGCAATCAACATTACAGAAGCTTCAGCACAAGTTCCCTGCACTAGGCCACAGCAGCTGCTGGGCACCTGCCTCAGGCTGCACCAATCATGATTATGCATAATGGATTATCAATGTCGCTAAGCCTTTGCTCTTGCCAGCCGGCTCAACAATGATGGCACAGAGAGGCTGCGGAATGCCCCTGCACACCAACCGCAAAGGCGGTGCCTTCATTGTGTACAATCATTTGACCACAAGTGAAAAATCTAAACAGTGGTTGATCTACACACAAAGTAACACTCCTAGCAGGCCCTGCCTTATCTGGGTTGACAGGGCATGGACCACTCTTATGTCATTATTACTACTATTACTATTATGTGCTTTTTTATCAGAGGATCTGACCTGTTTTTGCGACTCGGAGGACTGCACTGGCTCGATCTGCTGGAAAACTTTGCTTGATGTCTCGCCAACGATCAGCTTGTACCCAAGCCGATCGATGACCGCCTGCGGCTGATGCCCATCGGACACCACCACCAGATCCCTCGCGACATCTCCACCGCCCCTGACAGATACGGCCACATGTTGAGGGAGTCAACGGGGGGCAGGCCAGCTGCTGCTGCCTTCGCGTCCCGTAGCGTGACCACCCCCCCCACCCCGCAGAAGTAGCATAGAAGTCCTCTATGCCCATTAGCCCATTGGCCACGGAGCCCCTCTGGGCTTCCGGCACGAAGCCACCAGCCATGAACGCATTTGAGCGCACACCACCCTCCGAGTTGAAGCCCTTCTCGCCACGGAGGGGGTAGTTGTTGGCGCCGCCGTCAACGAGGCTTGGCCGCCGTTGTCCGACATCACGACGAGGAGTGTGGTGTCCCACAGCCCGCGGCGTTTGAGAGTGCTGACGACGCGGCCGATGCGCCTGCAGCAGGCAGCGGCGGCGGCATCAGCAACAATCGGCATGAGACCTTGGTGTCACGCATGAGACCAGTTGCGGCTATTCTACTCCGGGCTGACAGCGATGCCGATGACAGCAAGCTTTAGGTGCAAGTTGAACGCGCTTCCGCAGTCCGCTTTCACTGAAAATATTTGTATCTTCCATGATGGCAAAAGGTATTGCAGGATGATGCTTGAAATTAAGCACAACCTACGTGTGTGCCTTGGCAGTGTCAATGCCTGCACACACAGGGAGTCCTATTATGAAAGATATGTGTCGTTGAACTCAAGGATGACCTGTTCAAAACTTAAGAAGTACTCTTGACACAGACATGCATGCACATCTACATTACTTTGCCATAAACATTCATAATTGCACACGTATCGTACAAACATGGTGCAGTGCTCATCAGAATGGCAGTTGACACTTTTTGTGCATGTTGTTGTTGCTCTGTATGGACATTACAATCTCAAATCTGCCACTGCGGCAAAACAGCTGTGGGCAGCAGCATGCTTGCTCAACGCCTCATCTCAAGGGTGTGCACAGTGTCACACGGTACTGCATCACCATGATAACGCAGCAACGTTTGCGACTGCTGACAAGGTGTTCGATGATAATTAAGGGCGACAACAACGAGATTTGCGACAAATTTGACGTTAGTGGTGCACAGGGTTCACCTGTCCATGTCGTTGACGACCGCCGCATACTTCCGGCGCGAAGGAAAGTCTATGAAGTCAAACTTGGCCTCCTGCGCCGCGATCGGCTGCAGCGGTACGTGCACAGCGTGCGGTGCCCAGGTGAGGAACAGCGGCTGCGTAGTGTTCAAGTCGGCATGGTCATTGATGGCGCCAGTGACTTGCTGCTCAAAGAGTGCATCCTCATACCAGCACCCGTCCTGCGAAGCGACGCCGCAGGTGTGGTGTGGCACTTTGTCGGTGGCGGGTGCGCCGTTGTGCCACAGGTCGAGGCTCGGCCTGCCGCAGCTGCCCTTGCTCAGTTTATTGATCTTATACGTCCAGTGGTCGTTGCCGCCGCCGAGATAGCCGAAGAAGCGGTCATAGCCGCGCGCTGTGGCAGGCGATGGGAACAATGTGTTCACAAGTTGTTAGCAGAACCGGGTGCGCAGATGCATTGGCACTTGATATGGCAAAGCTTGCGCATGCTGCTGCCTTAAGTGGTGCGACAGGTGTAAAACATGTGTTTGCGTCAACCTCAAGTCCAGCAGATGATCTTGCTTGGCATGGTCGCTCAAGGGGCTAGCAAGAAGTGAAACCAGTAATAAGGCAGCTAAGCGGGGGGGGATCACCGGACATGGTCACAGTGGAGGACGGTGGTGGGGGCGGATGGGGTTCATGTAAATTAGATTTTATGCGTCAGACGGTGAAAGTCGAAGAAACATACATTACTATTAGAGTAAACTTTGAACATGCAAGCACTATTTGAGTTCCAAATCAGTTGGTCAACAGCATAAGCACGGCTTCGTACGCTTTCGCGGCTTCATCAAATGCAGCCGTGCTGGGCGGTGTACACAAAACACACAAAGCTAGAAGTTACCTGACGCCATGATTGCATCAAAGAACTGTACACCTGAGTTGTTGTTTCGTGTGACTTCATGAAATCCAAGCTTTGTAGTTCAGCTCTGGTGAGCTCAAGTTGACAACGGCAGAGCCAGTTTCGAGTGGATGTTGGCTTTGTGCGCCCAGATGGTCAATGCAACGCATTTCGACCTGTACGACAATCGTACGACAATCGTATAGGTCAATATTCGTGCGTATGACAATCGTACAGGTCGAAATGCATTGCATTGACCACCTGGGCGCGCAGCTTGAGCTGCAAGAGAACTAAGTCGCATGTATTTCTTCGATACAAAGCAAGGCAGTGACAGCATGCTGAGGTATTGAGAGGTAATTGCATGCTGTAGTGTTACAGTACACGTGTTAGGTGATGCTGCTGCTGCTGCTGCTGCTGCTGCTGCTGCTGCTGCTGCTGCTGCTGCTGCTGCTGCTGTACACAACAACACACACCGCCGTTAGGGAGCGCATTTATTTTATAGAATCTCCAATGAGATGGGCGTGTGTCAATCCACAGGTGCATTCAAGCCGCCAGCGCCTACTACAATCATTTGAACACATCTGACGTCTGGTCATGAGTTGCTGCCCCTATCACAGCAGCGTCTCTCTCATGCAACATGCTGTGCTGCAAAATCCCTATGCTTGCAGAGCTTCATCACTTTGTGGAGTATAAGCGGCCTGCATCCAGAGGATTGCGCACATCCCGCGTATCCCCGATAATGACACACAGCATTGTGCTACGACACAAGTTACAGAGCAGTTATAGCAGCTCCTCGTTGAGCTTGCATTGCACCTTGAAGTTCCCGCCATGCATCCAATGACGCAGATGATACGGGCCACAGGTGCTGCAGCTGTTGCAGAATACTCTATAGACAGAAGTATACTGCGATGCAAGCTGACCGCGGCCTGTTGCAAGCAGACTGCGCCCCTGAGGACCTCCGACACATCATACGTAGTACAGCCACATCCAAGTGGTAGCAGAGCGGCAACAGATGTGACTGGCAGCACAGTGGCCACAACATGGAAGGATTTTTCTCATCTCTCCCATAACCTGCTCAACCAGGGGCAACAATAAGATACTTGCACCGAATTAGTGTCGGACGGTGCTGTGGCCAATGGCTTTGCTGGTATTTTGAAGTAGCGCATGTTCAGGTTGTGCAGGTGTATCATTGCTGAGTTAAAGGTGAAGCACCTCGTTGAAAGTCGCACAACTACATCAATGCAGAAGATAACACTATGTTCCACCAAGAAACTTCACTTCTAGAGCATATACTATATTTATACAGCTAAGATAGCGATGTCGCCGACATGAGACCACAAACAATCAATTTGGTTAGTCAGTGATGTGTTGTTGCCATTACACAAGCTATGATGACATTCCCGGACTTCAGTGTGTTGAATATTAAGCACCTGAAGGCATTTGATGATGTGATGCATATCCCAGATGCCACTTGCCAACATGCTGTGTGGCGTAGCCAGCTGACTTGAGCTTTTCTGCACGCACAACGAATTCAAGGAGCAACAAGACAACAAGAGTATCAGCCAGAGCACGCACACTACGCAAATGGCAGCTGAATTAAAAACACCAGGACTGTTGAGATACCTACGTGGCGCCTTCTGTGGATCATGATGCCATTGGTATGACAAGGTCGCGAGTGAATCAGATGCGACAGAATTGACCTGTACCTACAAGTAATACCACACTGTGCGGCCATAGAACTGCACAGCAGGGGTAGCAAGAGAAAGTGACGTGTATACATGGGACGGAATCCGATGCTTCACAACTGCGCAGCACACGTGTTCCAAGCGACTCTGGCAGACTCTCCGGAAGCGCAGCGCTGTTTACATTGGTGATATGCTGACGAGCATGCACATCTGGGAGACAGCTGTCGAAGCAATGCCATATATGTGGACGCATTGAGCGTTGTTGATGTTACACTGCATGCACGCGCACCTGCGATCCCCGTCATCTGGGCTGGCACCCCCCAGATGCCGTCAAGCGGGAGACTAGGGTCGTACATATCGGACGGCCTGTTGATCAGGTTCACATGCCGGGGGTTCCTGCCAGTGACAAAAGCTGACCGCGATGGAGAACACACGTTGTGCACGTAGAGCCGATCCAATACGATGCCATGCTGTGCCAGCGCATCCATGACGGGTGTCTGCACCTCCTTCTGCAATTGCTGGTTGTTTACGAGCCGGTCGTGGTAGCCCCAATTTGCCCATCCCCAGTCGTCCAGTATGATGGTGACAATATGGGGCTGTATCGACGTGGTAGCATCGGCGCAGTGCTGAGCCAGCAGCACTGTGAGCAGGAGAAGTCGTCGGCCAAGCGGCTGCTGCAGTCCGCACTAAACGCGTGCCGCCGAGGTAGACGGATAGGGAGAGAGGCATGTCAGCACACAGGCTGAGCAAGGCTGAAGGTCCTGCACAAATCTCGAACTGCCCGAGCATACAAGCTGTGCAGCAGGTGGGTGCAAAATCACCGAGCTGGGGCGGGCAACTTTGGCACATTCACCGAGCGCTCTTTTCAACTCTCTCCGCGTGCTCATCATGTTTGGGTGGTGAATCGCGCACACGCAGCCAGTCCATCACACTCACCATGCAAGAGCCTCAGGCGAACACGATGAGGAGTGATGGGATTGTCAAACATCAAAAACTTCAACTTGAAGGGTTTGTTGAGGGCCAGGAAAAAGTCGAGAATGTTCCTCGTCATAACGGTCAAAGCTCGTTTGAGAGTGTCACAGGCTCAGGCACAGCTCATTGCACTCTTCGCTACACTGTACCCGCAAACTCAAACCATAAGGGGCAGTTGACGAAGATTGAAATCTCACTAGTAGGACACACCTACAACATGGCATTTCCACAGCCACAAGTAGAATATAACACAAGTAGAGGCAGTAGCTTAGGCACTTTGGTGCAGCATGATAGTGGGGACCGATCGGGGTTTGGGTGGGGTTTGGTGGGGTTGGGTCAGACTCTTCGTAGCAACAGCATTGATACCCTTAGCACCAGTGCCCGGTGCCCAGTGATCATTTTGCCTAGAGGCGTGATTCAGACGTGTCAGCATGGTCCTCAGTTCTGGGCGCTGTCAAAGGCAACCCAGGCCTGCATAAATCTTTTTCAAGACGGGACAAGTGTGCCTCACGGCTGGGCAACCCTAAGTAGGGTTTGGTTGTGGGGTGTTGGTGGTAGTGTGAAGAGGGGGAAGCCTGTTTGCGGTTGCGTCTCTCTTCGGAGAAGGAATGTTGCATTGAGTGCACATCCAAAGAGAGGGCTTTTCGCGCCCCTTGCGAAGCGAAATTAATAAAAGTACACACTTTACAGGCAGGTCACTGACAGGAGCATGCACACCTCAGGAGCATGCACCTTGCATGGCATATGTATGTCGCTTGCTGGCAAAAAGCCGTTTCACTCAACGCATCATGTATGACGCCACCGCACTGCACAGTGCACACATGCAAGTAAACACTAGACATCTGAATTGTGAAGCATGCTTGGCGGCCCGGGCTTGGTGTCGGACACAGTGTGCGCCCAGGTGGTCAATGCAACGCATTTCGACCTGTACAACAATACAACGCATTGACCACCTGGGCGCACAACATTTTGACCTGTACGACAATGCAACGCATTGACCACCTGGGCGCACAACAGCCGCCGGCGAGTGTGCCATCTGGCCTGCAACTTCAAGTTGAAATAGCACACACTGTCAGCAAGCATGGCCCGCATCAGAGCTGAGCGTATGCGTGCCAGTGCACTGGCACGCATACGTGCACTGGTACGCTCAGCTCTGCTGGCGCTCCGCGTGGCGTTCTCTTTGCGTGTTGTGACGCACTTGACGGAGTCGGGGGCGGGGAGGGGGGCCCCGGGGGGGGGGGGGGGGGGGGGAGATGGACGAGAACTTTGTGGGCCCCAGGGCCCCGGGGGGGGGCTGGTCTGCACCGTTGTTCATTTACATCAACACAGATGCGTGCAGTTCCTCTTGTAGCTGGAGTCAGCGGGGGTTCATCCATGGGGAGCACTGCTGTAGCACACTGTGGCAACTGCACTGCACGTAGTGTACACCATAACGTCATCCCCCTGGCCGTGTGTGCTGCGACAATTGAACTGTACACGCCACGTTGCAACGTCGCAATTAGCCGTTGCGACCTTCGCACAGACAACCCTGCAGTCATAACACGTGCGCGGCGTTGTGCACGGTGAGCTGCAAGCAGCGCACACGGGGACTAGCGGCTCACCCCTTGCCTCTTACAGCAGCACGGTCATATGAATCAAAAACGAAAAACATGGGCTAAGGATGTAACTGCAATCAGCTTGGTTCACAAGGCAGAAACGATGCTGCGTTTACGCATGGCGGCATGTCACCGGGGTGCCTAACGATCCACCCATTTCAACAAGGCGCTAGATGCCACACAAGCAACACAAACGCGCGATGGGCAATTGAAGTGTTTGTAACTCCCTCAGGCCACTGACTGATGTCAAGTGGACTGACTGAGCGTTGTGATGTTAGGTATAATTTGAAGTTGACCTTGTGCTGCAGGTTGCCCGTGGCTGCAGTAGGCGCACCACAGTATGTCATCTTTCCCCCTGCTGCGTTGCGAACAGTGGCAGCGGAGACAAAAATCAGCAAGAATCCCAGTTGCGGTATGACAATGAAACCCCTCATGCAGACAATGAAGTGCCGAGTGAATACAAACTTGTGCCACGATACACGTTAGATCGGCGAGTGTGAACACAGTGTGGCAACCGCATGCTAGATATGGCGACGGTAATATGAAGCATCATAGCAAAACAATGCACGCCTAGCAAGCACATGTATAGTATCAGCAGCTTCACACCGGCAGGAATTGAACCCGCATCTCCAGGGCACATATTGCGCTGGTGTGCTTCCATTGCACCACGGTGTGTAAGATTGATGCAAGCGAACTAAATGCAATTGTCGATTCTGTCAAAGCAGCTGCATGCGCTCTTGCGGTGCACACATTCTCAAATACGCACGAAGTCTCTCTTGGTGGATCTGAGACGGCAAGGCTCAGTTCCAAGCCCCCGCACCACGACAAGGTGGAGACCGCATTCGCGGGGGAACTGCCTACACAAGCGATGCAGCACGCCAAGCAACAACAAGCCTGCGGAACATCAAATCCCAGCACAATCTGCACGCTTTGCGTCAGCCTCCCTGATTGCGACGCGGGCAGATTGATAGGAGATGAGATGTACGCAGCCTTACTGGTGTTTGACGCACTGCGACCAGGCAGTACGACCAGACAAGAGCATGCTGCTGAACACAGGCACGGCCTAGGAAGACAGAGGGCGGCAGTCCCCCTCTCTTCCAGAGGAGGGCACCCATCGGTGGCTGGGTAACCTCCCGCGGATCTTAGACCCTCTCATTGCTGCTTAGAGTGCCGGCCGTGGCTAGACAGGCCCGTCGCCTCGAGTAAATCATGTCAGCACGAACATACCACGCCAGCCCTGCTGCGCTGCCGCAACAGCAGGGCCTCCCAGGCAGCCAACAAGTGGGTGACTTGATGCAGCCTGGGTATCCTGTGTTCTAGCAGCAGCTCTTGTGTGGCCTTTACCTGTTGTTTCGTGGTGCCGCCAGGTCGTGTGCCCAGGCCAAAAACCGCTGCGCCCGTTCAAGTGGAAAATGCGTGACAGTGTGGTACCTCCAGGCACGCGCCCGCCACAGACCAAGCGCGCCTACGCCACCAGGCACGGCCTGAGCACAGCAGCAAGTGACTGCGCTTGCCCCAAAGGAAAGCAGCAATGCTTTCGTTGCGATCAGTATGTGGCGGGCACGTTGCAAGCGCTGCAACCAGCACTCTCTGGATGGGCGGGGGTGCTGCAGCAGGCGGCTCCTCAAGCGGCTGCAGACAACGCTGCTGAGGATGCGGCAACACAAGCGGCACCGGCAGCAGCGGCAGCAGCACCAGCATCAGCAGCATCAGCAGCGGCAACTGTTACAGCGGCAGCGGCGGTTGCCAGTGGAGGCGCGACCGCTCCGGCAGCGGCAACTGCATCAGCGGCTGGCCGCGCTTATGGCGCAGCCATTCCGGCAACACACGACGCAGCTGCCGCTGGATCAGGGGCCGCGGCGGCAGCACAGGCGGCACCAGCGGCAGCAGCAGCAGCGGCGGCGCACGGCGCAACTACTCCGGCGGCAGCAGCAGCGGCGGCAGCAGCAGCTGCTCCAGCATCAGAGGCTGCTGCAGCAGCGGCAGCACATGTTGCACCTCAAGTGGCCTCGGCGGCATCACTAACTGCAGCATCAACAGCAGCGGCTGCGGGCATAGGCAGCACAGCTGCTACAGGCCCTACTAGCCTAAGGGCTGCTGCAGCACCTGAAACAGGAGCAGCGTCGGCAGGCGGCGCCGCAAACGTGCCGGCTGCGACAGCGGCAATGGCGGTGGCAGCGGCCAATGCGGCAGGTGCTGCACCAACACCTGCGGCAGCAGCAACACCACTGGCAGCAGCAGCAACGGCAGGCGGCACAGCTGCAGCACCAGCGCACGCAGCAGCGGCAGCCGTCAATGCAGGCGCTGCACGTTCCACACCAGCAATGCTACAAGGCGCAGCAGCAGCAGAGGTGGCGCGCCTGCCCCTCATGCGGACGATCGCCACAGCTGCCACATCTCTACGTGCAGCAACAGGTGACAAGCTGGAACATATACTGCCACCAGCGCTAACGCCACTGCAGCAGCAACCACCTACGCAGCAGCCGCCGCTGCGGCCGACAGCAGGTGGTGGCACTGGTGCAGATGCTGCTTGCGTACTTGACGCCAGTGCTCTGCAGTTGCAGTGTAGCCTGAAGCCCCCCAATCAGAGTGCGCTTGCAGATGCCGTCGCTACCGAGCTTGCAGATAAGGTGGAGGCGGACCTGCAACAGCTGCCGCAGGGCACGCAACGCACGCAAGCACTTGCTCGATTCCGGTCGCAGCGCCACATGCACTCGATCGGCATGGCATTCCTCAACGAGCCCATGTACTCCACAACGGCTTCGTTCGATGGCCTATCCTGGCAGCTGGCCGTCAAACGCGCCATCGGAGTAGAGGAGCAGACGGCAGGCTGCAAGCTGTGCGGGAAGTCGCCGGGCGGCACCCTGCATGCACGGCTGTGTCAAGCGCCACGCGTCAAGGCGCACGACACCATTGTCCACAATAGCGTCAAGAGGGCCACGCAGCGCCTCCTGCGGCAATACCTCAAAACGGGACTGGTGGACGAGGACTACACGCCGTTTCTGGGGTCCGCCGGGCCGCCGGGGAGTCGCAGGATGGACATCGTGCTGCCTGCCGACGCCTTCCCGGTGACCGGCTACGACGACCCGACACGCCACCTACCGCTCATGGTGGACGTTACCTGCTTCGAGGCACAGGTGGCGTCGCGGGCGGCGAAGACTGCAGCAGACCCCGAGCGATGCTGCCGCGACCAAGAGGCCGCCAAGACTACCCACTATTCTGGTCATTATGATCAGAATTGCTACAAACTTGCCACTTTGGCAATACGGTCATTTGGCAGCATCGGGGAGCAGGGGCGGAAGCTGCTGGAGGCTGTGGCGACGGGGTATGCCAGCAGGATGTCAGTGCCCGGAGGAGCGCGCCCTAAAGCTCTCAAGGGCATCGCCCTGGCGCGCTTACGCTCGGCACTGTCGGCAGCGCTCCACATGGCGTACTCTGGCCGTGTCATGACACACATGGCAGAATCCAGGGGGGGGGGGCACATGGAGGAGGACGTAGGGGAGGACCCCGAGATGCCATTTGGCGGCGGCGGCGTTTGAGTGGTTGTCGTTGCGACACTTTTTTTAGACTGTCATACGACATGTAGATTCCTTACAGCTAGATGCCAATCATCTGGGCTTTTTCGCGCCCTGAGCGAGAATTAATAAGAAGTACATATTCATTCATGTACTTCGAGTATGCAATATTGTGGGGCAGAAACTGAGCCATCTGTTGCACTGCATTGGTATTGTCCAGCGTTGTCACATGCCCTGCATAACCTATAGGTACACTTAAGGGCATCGCCCTGGCGCGCTTACGCTCGGCACTGTCGGCAGCGCTCCACATGGCGTACTCTGGCCGTGTCATGACACACATGGCAGAGTCCAGGGGGGGGGGGCACATGGAGGAGGACGTAGGGGAGGATCCCGAGATGCCATTTGGCGGCGGCGGCGTTTGAGTGGTTGTCGTTGAGACACTTTCAGAAGTCACACGACATGCAGATTCCGTACAGCAGCATCAAGTTAGACCATCATCTGGGCTTTATCGCGCCCTGAGCGAGAATTAATAAAAAGTACACTTCGCTACCACCAGGAAGGCGATGCACTTTCATCATGAGCAAATATAAGCATATGCATAGCCGCTCCAGATATGTGAGCTCGGACAGTTCAGGGGGACATCGGTCAAGGACCAAATGATTCTCAATGCTGAAGACTGGTGGCATAACAGCACTCAGTGTGCGCTGACGGTAGGCGTCGCATGGACCTATGCATTCGCTACAGATGAAAACTGCAAGACCAACGAAAGGAGCATTGTTGTGCATAGCTTGCTGGCACTCGTCATAGGTCTCCTGCGGCCAAGCTTCATGACACATGTGGCAAGATTTGACTTCGTAGATTTGACTTCGTAGGAATACAAACTGTCATAGCACTCCTTTGCCAACCCTAGAACATGAGGACTTTCAAGCAAATCTGCATGTGGTGGCAGCCCATCCAGTGATCCTCCTGTACAACAGTGCTGGTTGCCCTGAGGCAACTGCACATGTGCAATTTGAGGCTCCGCACGTGACTGAATGCGTCCTCAGGTGAGGCATTCACGCTAGAATTCATGTCATCTATGTTGCGATGACTCGCAATGGTTGCAGCTCTTTGATTGGATTGCCTCTGGCGTTCAGCCGCCACCCTCTGTGCGCGTTGGTCCAGAGAAGCATTGTTAACTCTACGAGCAGCCGCCCTGTCACGATGTGCAGCAAGTCGCTGCTCACACGAGCATCAGACTGGCTAGCACGATTCGCACGCAAGTCCGATCAGTGCTCACGTTGCTCTAGTGTCGATCGCACAGTCCGCCTAGCACGGCCAACAGCAAGCCGATGCTCACGTTGCTCTGGTGTCTCTCGCACAGACCGCCTAGCACGGGCAACAGTAAGCTGGTTCTCACGCTGCTCTATCGCGTGTCCACTCTTTGCACCTGTTCGCTTACGACCTTGCTGCTGTGATGCGTTGGCCGATGAAGTGCTACTGCTGCTTGCTGCGGCTGCTGTATCGGTGCTGCCACTGTCGCCGACACTGCGCCTCGCTCGCTTCTGTGGGTGGGTGGGGTGTGTGGGCAGGTGTTCGGTTTTCGAAGTTCAAGTTTTGATGACAAACATACTTGAACTTTGAACATATCCCTCCTCGCACACGAAGTAGAAGGCGTGCGCACGGCGCGCGCTCGCTTGCGCTCGCTCGCGACCGTTGACGCCCGCGACAACTAACTTTGATGTAGCGCAGGCTGCACAGCGCTTGGCGATGTCATTTAGAAGTGATCTCAATGCGCTGTGAGATACTTGCAAGTTCTCACACTGTACAGGCAATTTTTGGCAGCAAGCTGGACATCTACCATCAGCATTTTTTTGCTCCCTATGCTGTGAGGCCGCAACAGACCCAAAAGTGCTGCTGCAGAGGTCAACAAACAGCTTAGGCTGCCAAACAGGCACATTCACTATTACCAGCGTCTGCTATGTACTTGCCACTATGGCACTTGACTAAGTTGGCTGTAAACATACCGGCTGTGTGCACCAGCATCATCATCAGTTGAAAATGCTCACAAACCATGTGTAACGTGCTGCGTGATTGAAGCACCATGTCCCATGCATCAATTCATCGCCGCATGCCAAGGACGGAAGCACGAGTCTCAGTGACATGTCATGTGTTCATGCATTGATGACTGCGCATGCATGCACTCAGCATGCGCCCTCTCACCCAACCTGTGTGTGTTCTGCTCCGCTATCACATGCAATGCACAGCCTCTGCGACCGTGCGTCTGACTGAAAGTATCAGTCCAGGGCCTGCACTGGCTGGCACAGGCCCCCTAGCCCGTCATGATGGAGTGCTGCTGCCACAAACAGCACTGCAGTTCCTCTGCCCTGCTCGCATGCAGGGAGCTTCATTGGGGGGTTGCATGGCCCTGTGCAGCGCCGCACCCATAGGCATGGCAGATGCTGCACTGACGGCTTGCGGGGGTTAGGGTTCCACTGTGGATCATGTTCATGAATGAACTCTAGTCTGAGTCAGATGGATACCCTCAACTGGCATCAGCTCATGGTCTCTCCCTCCAAATAAGTCTCAAGGTCTGAAGCGAGACCGCCACCCCTGAGGAGATTCCACCTTCGCATCATCCAGCATTGAGTGTCAAGGAGTACCAGCCTCCATCTCTGAGCCACACCAACACCACCCACTCCAGCAGGTGCTATAGCTGTTCAAGCCTGTCTCCCAACTCATTGATACCTTAAGTCTGTGTGCTCACAGGACAGAGCACTCAAACGTACAGCAGCACAGCAGGTACAGGCAGTGGTAAGTATGATGTAGTAGTGAAAACTTCAGCTGGACAGTGCCATCATCAGGATGGATTAGCCATGCACTGTGCGTGGTACTGCAACGAACGTCATTTCACGCCCGCGGGCGAAAAGAACATAAGGAAAAGGACCAGAAACTCAGAGCTAGTGGCTGTGCTGCCGTCTACTGTACAGTAATGCTGGAAGACTTGGATGGTGCAGGCGCTCCCATGTACTATGAGTTGCAAGCGTATCTGGGTGCCGTGGGTTCGCCTGTGGGAGGCACACTCTCGGAGGTTGGCAGGTTGTACGCGAAGTACGGCAAGGCTTGAAGTTGTATCCTTGAAGTTCACTATCAGAGAGAGAGGGGGCAAGGGCAGGCAGGCAGGCAGGCAGCGCAGCAGCAGCAGCAGCAGCTGCCGTCGTTGACGTAGAAGCTCGCGCCCAAAGCGTTGAAAAGACGACAACAGCAAAGCAATATACTCCCCGGGTAAGCGGCTCTGTCCAACATGCAGATGCTTTCCATGTGAGGTCTTGCTATAAAAGCAAATCTTTTTTTTGTATAAAATCTACATAGGTAGTTGTTTTGACTGTGTTTTTTACTGTTCACATTGTGCTCCCCATAGGAATTGGACTCGCTTTCAAGGCCTTATCAGCCCCACAAGTGCGCAGCTTGTCTTCGGTCATTGCCGAATTGCCTTTCTTGCTGCCGTGATGCCGTGACAGAGGCCGGCCGATGAGCGCCGATGAGTGGATGCCCGAGTGGTCTATTAGCTGGTGGTTGCTGGTCCTCCTTCCGGTGCCGTTGATTCTGGAGTACGCTCAATTCCTGATCGATATCCATCACGCAAGGACACACACGAAGCGTGCTGAGCCCGGCACAAAGATGTCAAATCCGAAGCCTGGGCAGCCAGCAGGCATGGAGGCAGCGGAGGCCAAGACTCAGACAGGCCAGCCTGATCAGTCGACAAAAGTTCTCGAATCCACACACTTTTATCCTGTCGCTTACGAGCACCGGGGGACATGGGGATGTACAGCAGCAGCCGTCATTGCCTCCTTGATCATTTCAATACTTCAGGCGACAGTGTACTGGAATCTCATGATTGATGGTTTCCCTTCCTTAAATGGCAGCATCACCACAGTTGACGAGGCCAAAGGCCCTAAGCCGCTGGCCTTGCTTCCGTTGCAATGCGTGGCGATTATTCACATGGCTGCCCGCGGTACAAGCGACTTTTCAGAAGTAGCTGAGGTCGCATTGCGCCTCAGCAGTAAATTAGGTGCCTGTTGAGTACTTTGTGGAGCAGTCGTATCCATTTGCGGATTTCTGGCGACTAGTTTTTCATTGGTCGTATACGTCAGTTTCATACGCACCAACAGTGATCCAATCACCTTGGCAAGCAACTTTATTGCGCTGTCAGTGTTGAACGATTTGGACAATGTTGTGGCCCAAGCACTATACCTCAAAGGGAAGGCACCTGAATCAGTTGTCACAGTGCTTCAAGTTGAACTTGTCACACCACAGACTCCGGGCTGGTTTTTGCCAGTGCTTCTATGCGTTGTCATGACAAGTGCTTTCATCCCTGCTGATGTGTTGGGCATTGTCGCACCTGCAGTTATAATTGAAACAGTGGTGTTACTACATCACTGTTGGATTCTGCAAATCCGGAAAGGATTACAGTCACAGAGACCTTGGGTTCTCCTTTTTCTAGCTTATTTCAACACGTTTTGTTACGGGTTTGTCGAATTGCTTGGCGGCTCACTTTTGATCCATACCAGGACCTGGTCGGCTGCGCTCTTAGCAGTGCTGGGGTGCGCAGGTGCGCTGATGAACATTCCGGGCTGGATTTGCAGTATGAGGCCTCGTAGTTCTCCGCGTTGATGTATGAATGCACTGCGATGTGTCCCATGCCCCGATGTCAGTTGTTTGCCTTGCTGCTCTGCTGTTCTCTGTTTGTGCAACATTAGGTTTGTGCAAGTGCCTTAATCTCAGTTTGGCGTGCTGGTGCATCATTGCGTAGACTACTAGACACCACTGCAGTTTTCGACAATTATGACTGGCGCAGTGTTCCTGCCCTACTAATGTCACATCATTCAATCATGTACAACAGAACTGACAAGTACTTGCGGATAGGTATGTAGCTGTAGCATGTAGCACCATGGCGTAGCAGAGATCATGAAAAGAATATCATGGCGGCGGCGGGAGGCCCGTATTGCCAACTCTGAATCAGCGCAGAAATGCAAGGAATCCGATCTAGCGTGCGCACAAGCGCAGGATATTAGCACCAGTGCTGCAGATGGCAATGGCGCTTGTCAACAGGACGATGGCACGAGTGGCAGCAGCAGAGCAACTGGAGACGGACGCGCAGCGCACAAACGCAAGAGGGTACAGAATGACGGTTGGTCAATTTCCGATCAAACAGGCGAAGGGGAGCACACGGGCGGGCAAAGTGCAGTCAAGCGCTCTAGAACAGGTCATAACAGTCTGGAACAGCAACCTCTGATGCTAGACGACGAAGCTGGAGGTGGAGGCAGTGCGGACCCGGAGTACAAGTGCAACTTATGCGACCTCGTGGTGAAGAAGGGCATGTCGCTGCTCTCGTTACAGCAGAGGTTAAACGCCCACATCGCGGCGAAGCACCAGCGCAAACACCACAGTGGGACAGCAACAACGTTCCTGGAGCGCTCCGACCTCAGCACGTCGCACTTGCAAACCATCTACACCGAGTGTGCCTTGTGCAAAAACCTGTTTCATGCCAACAAGACATTCAGAGTGGACAGCACGATGCCAGCGCGGGCAAGCACTGCCGCAAATGCAGGCCTATCACTTCACCCGCTGCAGTGGCGGCAACATGTCAACAACAGCATCAGCAGCACCGCTAGCACCTGATGCATCGACGGCAACAGCTACCACGTCGCTGCCACAGCAGCAACCGGCGTGCACACCCATCGGCAACCCCTACGCAAAGGGACCAGCGCACGCGCAGCAGGCACCTGCTGCTCAGGCTGGTGGCAGCAGCTCCTCCGGCAGCTCGAGAGGCCGGAACGTGGGGGCAGCAGTGCTACACGAGGGGGTCGGGGTCGCAGTGGAGGGCGCGGACGTGGCAATGGAGGACGCGTTCGCAGCGGCAGCAATGATGCAGACATCAGCAGTAGCAGAGCGACTAGCGGCAGCAGAACCGGAGGCGGCAGCAGCAGCGGTGGCGGCGGCGGCAGTGCAGCCGGTACTAAGGACAGCGGCGCTGGCAACGGCCGCAGCAGTGATGCCAGCAGCCGCAGCGGCGGTGCTAGCAACAGCGGCAGTGGCGCGCGAACTCAAAACGGCCGCGGTGGCCGTGGCAGCGGTCGCAGCAGCGACAGCGGCGGACGAGGCTGTGGTCGTGGCGGCCGCGGCGGCGGCGGAGGGGGCCCCAGAGCGGCAGGTGCGGCGACAGCAGCGGCAGCGCCAGGCCCTGCAGGCGCAGCAGTGGGGCAGGTGGGCTTTTCACGTGGACCATCTCAACCCCCGCAGTCGCAGCAGTGCTTGACAGCATCAGCCTCGATGAGCTGTGCAAGCTGCAGTTCGCGACAACTAGAAGCCTTGCTAGACCACGCAATCGTCGCTATGTGGGAGCTGCACTGGAGAACGCAGCAACACATCTGTTGGCACACACAATGACGATGTTCGTCAATGCGGCGCGGGATCCAGATTCCGCAGGGCGGGTGCAGCGACTGCAAAGATCCACGATTCTACACCACCTCATGCCATCACTCATCACCTCCACCGATGGCGCACCTGGCATCACTCGCTCCGACAGAATCAGAATGTTGGCACGCGGTGAGCTTGACCGGTTGGTGCCAGCGCTCCTCGCACACGCGCGTGCGCACCGGCGCTGGCGCGGCGCGCCAGCAAACGGAGGCAGCGATCAACGCCTACGTCCTACAGTGCATGGGCACACGGGGGGGGCTACAGGCAGGCAGCGCGTTTCCTTCAGCCCAAAACGGTGGCGATACCTGATGATGACTGCTTTGCCGCCATGCAGTCCAAACACCCCCCCGCTGCGCCAGGGGAACAACTCCATGAGCTATCCGGCATGGTGATCAGCTTGTGGCGAAAGCAGCCGACATGCCAGCAGAACTCAGCCTGTTACAGGGGGAGGGAATTGAGCCAGAGACGGTTGCCAAGCTCATCCAGCGAGCAAGCCCTTACAGTGGAGCAGGCCCATCGGGGCTGCGCTACAGCCACCTGCAGGGATGCGCTACGCACAAGCTGGGGACGGCATGAGTTTGCTGCTGCTGTCCTCACACGCGTGGCTTCAGACCGTTATGCGGGAGGCTGCGCGGCTGCCGGATGCCTTCTGGCAGTTGCATGGCGCGGGGCGCCTGACGCCACTTGCAGAACAAACAGGAAGATGGTACAGCTAAGCAGCGGCCCCATCGTTTGCGGCGAGGTGCTGCAGCGAATATGCACTTCGGTGTACGGCAGACCGCAAAAGACTTCCTGGCGGAGCTCCTTGAGCCAGAACGGGCAGTATGGGGTAGCCGTCTCAGCAGGAGCGGAGAAAGCGGCCATGGCCGGCAAACTCGCGTATGAGCTCGGTCACTGGCAGTTCATTGCTGGACCTCAAGAATGCCTTCAACATGGTGTTCGTCCTGGCGGCAGCGGAATGGGTAGCAGCACAGCTGCCGGACTTCCTCGACTACTTCATCGGCACATACGGTCGCAACTCGGGCGCCACGCCTGCTGTTCCAGCACGTTGACGGCTCCACGCGCATCATCATGTCTCAGCGCGGGTTTAAGCAGGGGGGACCCCGGAGGCACCGATGCTCTTCTGCGGCGCCATTGCTCAGTGCTTGAAACGGTTTCAATGAGCGGCGGCTGCGCAGCACGCGCGCGGAGGCGGATGGGGCGCCTACATGGACGATGCCAACGTCCGAAACAGGCGCTTGCACGCTGACTCAGGATGACATACAGGCGGTGGCGCAGCTCAAACAACACTTGCGGAGGTGGGGCTGGAGCTAAACCTCACCAAGTCACGCGCGCTGCCTGGCAGGGGGCATGTGGTGACAGACCACGAGCGGCAGCAATGCTGCAGCAGCTGGGCGTTCAGCTAGTGGGGATACGGATGAAAATCAGAACCGTGGAGCTGTGTGCTGGGGGTGCCGGTGGGCCACAGCAGCTTTGTGGACGCATGGCTGCGCAAGGAAGCGGGTGCAGGCGGGGCAGGGGCTCGATTTGCAGAGCGATGCGCGCGCCTGACATCTCCGAGGGCTATGTTCAGGTTTACTGCGCTACTGGTGGTGCCTCGCATGACGTACTGCCTGCGCACCATTCCACTACGCAGACAGCGCCAGCCGCCAAGGAGTGGGATCGGGTCACGCAGTGGGTGCTTGAGCACTCAATGGGCCTGCAGCCACCAGGGCCAGACCTGGCGCCAGTTTGAGCAAAAGTGGGGCCCACTTCCATCTGGCAGCGCACGGCCCCAGCCTTACAGCAAGCGCGACTCCCAACACGGCCATGGCGGCCTTGGCATTACCAGCGCCTGCGACATCGCTGATGCTGCGTATGTGGCGGGCACGTTGCAAGCGCTGCAACCAGCACTCTCTGGATGGGCGGGGGTGCTGCAGCAGGCGGCTCCTCAAGCGGCTGCAGACAACGCTGCTGAGGATGCGGCAACACAAGCGGCACCGGCAGCAGCGGCAAGCAGCACCAGCACCAGCAGCATCAGCAGCGGCAACTGTACAGCGGGCAGCGGCGGTTGCCAGTGGAGGCGCGACCGCGCCCGGCCCCCAGCGGCAACTGCATCAGCGGCTGGGCCGCGCTTATGGCGCAGCCATTCCGGCAACACACGACGCAGCTGCCGCCTGGATCAGGGGCCGCGGCGGCAGCACAGGCGGCACAGCCGGCAGCAGCAGCAGCGGCGGCGCACGGCGCAAACTACTCCGGCGGCAGCAGCAGCGGGCAGCAGCATAGCAGCAGCTCTCCAGCATCAGAGGCTGCTGCAGCAGCGGCAGCACATGTTGCACCTCAAGTGGCCTCGGCGGGCATCACTAACTGCAGCATCAACAGCAGCGGGCTGCGGGCATAGGCAATACAGCTGCTACAGGCCCTACTAGCCTAAGGGCTGCTGCAGCACCTGCAACAGGAGCAGCGTCGGCAGGCGGCGCCGCAAACCGTGCCGGCTGCCGACAGCGGCAATGGCGGTTGGGCAGCGGCCAATGCGGCAGGTGCTGCACCAACACCTGCGGCAGCAGCAACACCACTGGCAGCAGCAGCAACGGCAGGCGGCACAGCTGCAGCCACCAGCGCACGCAGCAGCGGCAGCCGTCAATTCAGGCGCTGCGCGTTCCACACCAGCAATGCTAACAAGGCGCCAGCAGCAGCAGCAGAGGTGGCGCGCCTGCCCCTCATGCAGACGATCGCCACAGCTGCCACATCTCTACGTGCAGCAACAGGTGACAAGCTGGGAACATATACTTGCCACCAGCGCTAACGCCACTGCGCAGCAAACCACCTACGGGCAGCAGCCGCCGCTCGGCCGACAGCAGGTGGTGGCACTGGTGCGGATGCTGCTTGCGTACTGGAGCCAGTGCTCTGCAGTTGCAGTGTAGCTTGAAGCGCCCCAATCAGAGTGCGCTTGCAGGATGCCGTCGCTTATCCGAGCCTTGCAAGATAAGGTGGGAGGGCGGACCTGCAAACAGCTGAGCAGGGCACGCAACGGCACGCAAGCAACTTGCTCGATTCC
>JAFCMP010000329.1:0-20580 GCA_017506865.1 Tribonema minus | reverse complement strand
GACTCTTCAGCATTGTTGGCATCTGGTGAAAGAGGTGCAGTGTACATGCAAGTCAAAGCGTCGTGTGACTCGTCAGCATTGTTTGCATCTGTGAGATCCCTCGACCTCACCATACTCTTGCATGCATTGTGTACCTGCAGGTGTCCTGGACTAGAAGCCAAAAGCACAACACCGTGCTACTGCGCACCAGCGGAGACCGTGTCCTCTACTGCACAGCGTAGCCCTCCGAACGCGTGGACGAGTCTCTCTTCAACTCAGCGCGCTTCGCTGACGCAGCTGCTTATGGCATTCGCCTGGGTAGGACGATGGTGCGCGGTGGAGGCATCGTTACCGGCGTAAGTGGCATGCACTTCGAGGTCAGCTATGGCTTGTCACCGGAGCCCACCTCTCAACGCGCCACTTCAGCCGCTGCGCAAGAGGCGACCACGTCGGCTCCTTCTCCAGCAGCAGCACGCGCCGCAGCAGCAGCACCAGCCCCAGCAGCAGCACCAGCACCAGCCCCAGCAGCAGCAGCACGCGCTGCAGCAGCAGCACCAGCCCCAGCAGCAGCACCAGCACCAGCCCCAGCAGCACCAGCCCCAGCAGCAGCACCAGCAGCACGAGCCCCAGCAGCAGCAGCAGCACCAGCAGCACCAGCCCCAGCAGCAGCAGCACCAGCAGCACCAGCGCCAGCCGCCACAGCTTTTCTGCCCGTGAGCAAGGACAATGCGAAGAAGGTAGACCTGACCGGAGACACATCGCGGCTCAGAGTCTGGGTGGGCAGGGACGCGGACGGGCGCAGGTGCTGGGTACGAGGGGCGATCACGTCATTCGAGGCTGTGGACAGTCATCGGCTCGTCAAGCTCACGCTTCAACGCGACCGTGTGCGCATCAACAACACCAACCAGGACGATGTCGGAGTTGACGGCCCTATTGAGCTCAGCATCAACTCATACAGGGAAGAACCGTCTGGTATCTCAGTTTTCGGCAACAGGGCACCCGTCGTAGACAGCTGGTTCTTGGCACAGAGGTGAGAGTCGTGTTTATTTGATCAAGCGTTGACTTATGCCACGTGTTGCCCACACAAATTTTACATCAACTTACTACCACACCACACTCTCGTCATATCCTGTGTGTCAATCTCTGCTGTCAACAGTCCTGAGCCCACCACGGCACCCACTGGCAACAGCGAGCGCATTGGTGATGGCATGGCGGTTAATGCTAGGTAAGAGAGTGCACCATTGGTTCCTGCACACGGACTGCATACTGCCATGCATAGGATCACAGCCACTCAAATACAAATGATCACTGCACGCAATCGTAGGCTCACTATGCTTTTTTGTTCTTCTCTGTGTGCATCTTTGTACGACCAGCAGCGCTGCTGTCGAAGACTCTCATCCTGTGGAGACAGCAGACAGACAGCAGGGCTTAAGCGCTGATGCCCCCCCTCGCAGCAAGCGCGCCAGCAAGAAGGGCAGCAAGGGCAAGCGACAGTACGTCAGGTGATGCCCGCGTTGTGTTCTAGTGTTCTGTCAACCTGTGTCCCCTGCTGTCAGTCATTAAGTGACATCTTTCACCATTGTGCGCCTGAAATCTGCAGGAAGTATGGCTGTCTCAGCAATCTGGCAGACTCTAACTTCACTTCTTTACATGTTGCGCTGCTATCCGTGCAGGACGCCAACCAGGACTGAGCTGCTCAGCCTGTCTGACGTACTGAAGCGCGCGGAGCCAGCGCAGGGCATCATGCCTCTCTGCGAGGCATGGGGGACATATTTGCTGCAGCGCGCATGCCTGGTGTTTGAGGGTATGCTGGTCATGCATGTCTACCTCACGGACGCCAAGGTCAAGAGAGTGTCTGGGTCGCGCTTTGATGCCAACGAGTGGGTTAGAGATGGCAAGTACCTGCGCCCCAATCAGCCACACCTTCACTCCAACGGCAAGCGGACGCATGGCATTGTACGCGCCATTGCGGACACAGTCACTTGCGACCGTCTCTTGCCACCAAAACAGCATAGGTACACCCACCTAGACACCAGCAGCTCGTACATGGCAATCTGCTGGCCTGGCCTCACCCAGCAGACTGTGGACACACTAGAGCTGGAGACGCTCCCCAGGAAGACCGCCGCCAACGTCACCCCAGTCAACTCGGTCATCAAGATCCTGTCCACCGCAGCAGTCCTCGGCCGTCGCCCCACCTGCGCTTCAGGTGCTGTCATGCTGACCCAAGGGGGAGCTCGAGTTGGCGGAAACTCGCATCCACGCAACTACGGTCGCCGACGATCGCAAGCCTTTCGGCGTCCTGGATACACTCGTCCCCCCTTCCCACCCGTCGCTACCACGTGCCCTCGAAGCACTCGTCTGCAGCAAGCGCGGAGGCGAACGCCCGCCTGTGTGCGTTGTCAACAGCACCCCGATGGCGAGGATGGAGATGTGGTTCCTCTCGGCGGACACCAACTCTGGGGAGGCTGCTCGGTCGCAATCGGCGTATTGCAACTTGATGTACGACGCGCAGTTCTGCCTGCACACCATGAGGAGCACCTTGCAAAACTCGATCGACTTGAGTGGATGCATTGAGAGCCTACGGCGGAATCAGGTGAGTTGCACTTTGATTGACATGCTCAGTTACTGAAACTGTGTCACTGGCGATGTTGCTTTTGATGGATTTGTGTAGTGGTTCAGTTGACTTTGATGGCAAACCGCCGGCACCGGCAGCGCCTTGATGTGTACAAACATAGCATAGTCGTATGCTCAAGCTATGTCTTACGTATGTGTTGCAACTTCAATATTCGCCTGCACTACATGTCAACATCCTGCGCTGCACGTCTACAATACCCTGCACTGCACGTCTACACAACCCTGCACTGCGCGTCTACACTACCCTGCACTGCATACCTACACTGCCCTGCACTGCACGTCTATACATTGCTGCACTGCATATCTACACTGCCCTGCACTGCGCGTCCCCACAACCCTGCACTGCACGTCTACGCAACCCTGCACTGCACGTCTACACATTCCTGCACTACACATCCCTGCAGTAGGCATCTACACTGCGCGTCCACACAACCCTGTATTGCACGTCTACACAATGCTGCACTGCACATCTACACATCCCTGCACTGCGCGTGCGTCTACACAATCCTGCACTGCACGTCTACACTGCACATCTACACATCCCTGCAATGCGCGTGAGTCTACACAATCCTGCACTGCACGTCTACACTGCACATCTACACAGCCCTAAACTGCACATCTCCACCCCCCGTACTGCCACAGTGTCATTGTGTTTGTAATGTGTCCAGCAGGTCCACTGTAAAACATGCAGCGCTCTCATTTTAATTCGTGGAGGATATATACACCTTTCCCTGCTGCTTTGACAGGCCCCCTTCCAGTGCTACATCCGCTTACAGCACAGGAAGTGGCAGGCACTCAGCCAGGCGCACGAGCACAAGGTGAAGCAAGGCCGCATACTCCCCGAGCACCTCATGTACCTCATTCATGACATGCTGGAAGGGTTCATCAGGAGCACCTGGAAGCCGTTTGAGAGGGCCATTCAACGCGGGCTGGAGACGCAGGGCCGTCAGATGCCGGACTTTGACGGTCTCATCGAGCTTCTGGCGCACCGCCGTCCCGCAGACGGCTTCAACATGGCTCAGCCGGAGGGCGACTGCGTGCATCTGGAGGTCGACTGGGTCACAACACTCGCACACCACATGCTGGAGGCGGAGCAGTTCACCACATACGACGTCGCCAACCTCGAGATTCTCGTCCACCTGTACGCCTACTACCTGCTCCCGGTCAGGCCTGAGGCACTTGTGAGCAATCTTGCCTCTCAGGTCTGGGCCAAGCGGACTATGGGTCCAGATGGCTGTGTTTCCTTCATCTTATTCCAGGTATGCGCATGACCAGTAACGTACGCACACTCTGAGCACGTCTTGATATGATGTGTAATGTGTGTCAACAACAGTGATGCAACACAGCTTACAACACCTTGCTGTGACTTTGCGACATCACCAATGCTTACTTGGCTTTGCTGTCTTCTCATGTCAGGATATTGCGAACGCCGAACTTGGCAAGATCGCAATGAGCGGTGGTGGTGACGACACGGAGCCAATGAAGACATGCGTGCCAGTCCCGTTGGAGCTCAACAGGCCTATGCTGACGATCCTGTTTCTGTGCCGGGCAATGCGCGCCATCCACTTCGGAACCCCAGTGCCCGACCGCTTAGTTGGCCTCAGCGGCGGTGCCAACTACCAAGTGAGCCAAACCACGTTTCGCGAGAAGGTCCTCAACGAGATCGGCCGCAACAATCTGGGCATCCCCTACTACGCGTCCTACAGCAACAGATCCACTGCCGTGACTGAAATCTTTGCGAAGACGATGAAGATGCCGTATGGGGAGCAGCAGGACTTCATCGCATCAAGTGAGTCAGACAATTTGCATGTCAAGTCAACAGCTTCAGTTCACTCATGCTAGCTGATGTTGTGCGCGCAAGTCACATCCATGCTTGGTGCTTGCGACAACCTTACAGTCGGAATCATGCTGGACTGTGACGGTGGCTAGACCTGATGTTATGTTTGCGTGTGTCGTTTCTTCATCTTACCTGCATGGGCACTCAATATGCAGCAAGTACCTTGCAGTGCGACTCATGCTGGACTGTTAGCATAGCTTGGTCTGATGTTATGTTTGCGTGTGTCGTTCGTTCATCTCACCTACGACCACTCAATATGCAGCAAATACCTGAGCTAGATTTGATTTGTACCAACTTGCATGTTTCTGTCGCGCTTACAGGCATGAAAGAGTTGCACAGCAGTGTCTCAGCCGGGAAGAGCGCCTACAGACAGTTTGAGGCTTCGCTGAGCAGCCGCGTGCAGAACCGGGGGAAGCGCTCCCAGTTTGTCGCAGCAGATGGTGAGGGCCATGGTCTTGTTGATGTGCTGCGCCCACCCCCTGCACTGCGCCCCATGTCCTTAGCCGGGAGTGACGGTGGTTCTGGGGGGGGCGTGGCCGGTTGTGGAGGTGGTGCGCAAGCCATTGCTGAAATGGCTGCCGCCGCAATCGCCAACATGCAGCATGTGCATGCAGCTAGCTTGCAGGGCGCAATCGCCAACATGCAGAACACACACACGACCACCATGCAGCAGATGCAGGCGACACACGCACTGTCTTTACAGCAGTTTCAGAAAGTGCACAAAACCACCTACCGGCGCACATCACACCTTCACAGCGAAACATTGCAGCAGATGTCCGCGGTGCACAGCCAAACGTTGCAGCAGAACGCTGCCGCTCACCATGCGTACTTGGCTCAACAGCAGCAGCAGGCCCAGCGACAGTGGGCTCAGCAAGCCATGTTCTGCAACTTCCTGCACATGCAGCAGCGTGGTATGTATCCGCCGTATGGCCACCCCCCTCAGATGCTGCAATCTGCTCCAATTGGCCACAACCCCCCACAGCAGATGCTGCCAGCTGCCCAGCTCCCTTTGCACATGCAGCACAGCCCTCCAGGATACTATCACTACTCTCAAACTGCCGCACAGAGCCAGATGTCTGGGCCTCCACAGTCCCCCCCTCCACCTCCCGGCACTCCGCCGATGTAGATGCATGTTGGGCGCAACGCCTGCAGTAGTAGCAGCTCAATAAGTTGGCTAGGACGATGTGGTCGTGCATGCCCCCGGGTGCCTGTGGAACTAACCAGAGTGAAAGGATTCCTGAGGCACGTTTGCTTTATGCTGTGTGTTATAAGAAGGTTTAAATACATTTTGGACAGTCCCCACATACAACGAAGAGGTGATGGTGTTCTGGTGTTCGGTATTTCTGTTGCCGTTGTTTGTGCATTCTGACATTGCTACATGCAAACGCAGCACGCTGGCCATGTTTGCAGTCCCCACATTTTGGCACTCCGCCAACGTAGATGCATGCACTCTCTGCCACACATGCTCATGGGGTGCAATGCTTGCGCGCCTCCACCAGCCCCATAGTTGTCCGCCCCGCCGACACCGCTGACACTGCCGGCATGTGACTGCTCTTGTTGCGCAATAGCCATGATGCGCCCCCGCCCCCATAGTCATCATACCGCTCGTCAATGTTGAGGAATTGATACTCTGCACATACTTGCATGCGGTCATCGAACTAGCCAAGCAGTTGCAAAACAGGGGGCGGGTAAGTCTGCAGGTTTGCATCAATCTCATCATGTCCTCAGATGTGCCCAACTGTCTGTAAGGTTCGCAGACTTGCATCAACCTCATCATGTCTTCAGGTGAGCCAACTGCTTGTACAGTCTCAGTGCTACGGAGCTCAGGGGCAGGTAAATCTGCAGACTTGCATCAACCTCATCGTGTCCTCAGATATGGCAACTGTTTTGTAAAGTCTCAGTACTACGGATGGTCAGGGGGCGGGTGAATCTGCAGACTATCAATTTGAGCATGTCCTCAGGTGTGCCAAGTATTTGTAAGGTTTCAGTGCTATGGTCGCTCGGACAGTCTTCAGACTTGTATTCACCTCATCTTGTCCTCAGATGAGCGCACATGCTGCTGCTAACCCTGACCCTGCTGCTGCTGCTGCTGCTGCTTAGTGTTGGAAGTTGCAGAAAGAGCACACAGATGAAGTATCCCGTACAGAAGGCTTGAAGGCACCAGGACAAACAGTGAGCTCAAATGTTGCTGTACTAGGGTAGCGCCCTTGACATACCGTTTGTGGACACCACCATGCCAGAATCCAGTCAGGGCTTTACGTCGGTCGGGGTACCGGTAGGGCACCCAGCCTATGTGCACGCTGCCATGAGCAAGCATCTTGTCGACGCAGGGACATGGCGATTGTCGTGGCAGCTAGCTGGAATGGCGCGGCATCACCTACAGGCAGCACAGTTCATTCTACGCAGGTCACTGACGAAGCGCATGGGCTTCTTAGCTCCGGTCGTTGACACGGCTTTGAGTGAGACATGGTTGCACGCGTTTGACGGGTTCTGTGCATGGACGCTCGAACGCATGCTGCATCTGCACGGCTGCTCTACCGCGGCAGCCATGAAGTCACACCTGCTGGCCGCCTGCACTGCTGGTGACAATGAGGAAGCCAGCAGTGGCAGCGTGCTGGTATTGCCGCGCTTGGGCCCGCCAGAACTCACGGACATCGCAGTGCCACTGCGGGCGTCACGGCTGCCGGAGCGCCGAGGCGGTCTGGGCATGCCGCTTTTGGGGCTACTGGCACCAGCCGCATACACGGCCCAGGCATGCACAACACTGAGGCCGGCAATAATTCATGCCACTGTGGCAGCAGGGGCCCTGAGGCTCGGCACTGACGAACACGGCGCAGTCACCTGGTTCGCGCAGCACTCATGCGCAATACGCGAGGACCAGGGACTGCCGCCAATCATCGAGGCCGTGCGACGCTCTACGCGAGCGCTGACAGCTGATGGCGGCGAAAAATCACGCACAGCTGTGGCCGAGCAGCTCCCAGCATCGTTGCTACGGTGGGCAGCAGATACGACGGCCGCAGCGTCGTCGACGCTCCCCACTGCGGTGCAAGCGATCTACGCCGCAACTGCAGTCACGGAGACAGTGACCACTGAGCCAGCCCCACACACCCACGGCATTGTGCCTGGCGCCGAGGCGGCCGCTGCGGCGGCGACCGTACCTGGCCCTCAAGCCGCTGCCGCGGCTGCCCCTTCCACGCCCGCTAAAACACAAACTAGCGCGGAAGAAAGCAGCTGCAGCGGCGGGCAGGAGGACGACGACGACGACTGGGAGGCCTATGCTGACGAGATCTGCAGGAAGGTAGTGCCCCGCCGCCGGCGCGGTCACTTCACGCACGGACTACAAGCCGGCCTTTCAAATGTTCTTCGACGTCAATACGAGGATTGCCTGGTGGAGGACCTAGAGGCTGCCTCGGTGGTGCCGTGGGCAAGCCGACGCAGGCTGCACCTATTGGTGACTCGCGCGACACCAGCCGCCGCCGCCAACAGGCTAGCGCACGGGTCCTGGCGCAGCTGCGCAGCCAGCGTGCGTCCGGGGCAATGGCGTGGATGAGCGTGCCACCCACTGCCAATGACCGCCCGGGTGCGGCGCCCATGTCCAGTATGGCAGCAGCCACGATGATTTTGATTGCGATCTTCATAGACGGGTGGGGCATACAGGGCGAGGTGTGCCCATGGCGGTGCAGTGATGTGAGCCCCACCTCCACGCATGCGATCAGCTGCCCCAGCCAGCACATACGGGGGCACAACGCGACACACACTGCCCAAAAGCGGTGCCTGCAGCGCATCTTGAGACAGCACCATGTCTCTATTGTCCGCAATGAGGACGCTAGCGTCTTCAAGGTACCGGGGTATCGGGCGGACACAGTCATTGACCCAGGGTGTCTGCACTTTAGCAGTGCATACCGTAACAAGGGAATAGTGCTCGACACAAGTGTGCGCGCGCCCACAGCAAGCTCGTACCTGACAGGCAAAACAAATGCCTCGAACACGGACGGCTATGCTGCTGGGGTGGGGGAGGACGCGAAGGTCAAGCACCACACCGGCACCTTGACGTCATCTTGGGCTTTTGTGCCATTCGTGCAGGAGTCGTACGGACGGCTGGGCAAGCAGACAAGCCTTTTTGTTAAGGAGTTGGCAATGCACTCAGCACTGTGCTCAGGGGGGGGAATGCAGATGTGTTACGCAAGGCCGGGTTAGCTAAGCGTCAGATCCTCATTGAGCTGAGCATATCGCTGGCGCGGGAGTTGGCGGAGCGCGTCATGGCGTACACACGTGGAGCGCGAATGCTGGGCTGTGTTGCGGCGCCGGTATCCAAGCTCCTAGGGCACAGCGCACACTAGGCTGCTGCGTTGACGCAAGCTTTTCGATTGCATAGGCAACCCGGCCTCGCTTGGGCCTTTATAAATACAAGTCCATACGTACTAGGGTAGCGGTGAGCTGTGCCACCAGCGCTGATTATGGCATCGGCATAGCAGCAGCAGCAGCAGTGGAAGTGTCGTGAAGCGGCCGCCATTAGCGTGCATTAGGATGATAGATGTGTGTTGGCAGCACGTAGCACGCCTTGAGGTGGCCAGGGCTCAATTGGAGAGTTGTGCCCGTATTTGTCAACAGTCACCTCAAGTTGAATGGCAGCAGCGCTCAGCTGCATTTGTGCTTGTGTTCGCCTAATGATCAGAAACCGATCTACATGCTTTAAGGAAGGCTTTTGTCTGCTTTTGCACCGCCACGTTTACCGGCGCCATGGCACTTGGTATCTGGAGAGAGTAGTTGCAAGCGCCGCTGCTTTCTCAAGGCAACATTCGCAGGCTTTAGGCTGTAACTGGAGCAATGGAGCAGTTCCTCACTCCTGAAGAGTCAACACTGTGAGCTGGGACACCACCCAGTCACCACAATGGCTGATCTCGGCAGGTTTTAGCCGACTATAGTTAGCTGCCAGACGCCCGCGTCCTCAACGAGGTTCGGCGGTAGCGGAGGGCCACGAGAGCTTGCAGCTGCCCACCTTTTCTGAAGGTTGAGGTAGCTGCGGGCAATTGACGGTTCGAGAGCAAGATCGAGATAGCGTGCAGCCTGCCGGTCATCTGCGGCGTGGCGCTGCTGGCGACTGGACACGGACTCCACTGGCGTGGCTTGCGGCGAGCTGCTTCGGCGGCTTTCACGCTCGGCATTTTCAGCGGAGTTTTTGAGCCTGTACCAGGTGACATTGTTGCTTCGCCTTGCGAACGAAGGCTGCAGCAGTAGTGAGTTGCTGAATACTGCTACATTCGTGGCTGTTTGGAGGCGGTAGTGTTGGGTTGTAGTCAAAAAAGGTGATTGCGTGCTTCAAGTTGGGGACGGGTAAAGATATTCTGGCGTAGTCGGTAGCGATACTGTCTCGGGCTGGAGGTGTGGCGACGGCTTTGCTGCTGTTCACACTATTCGTAGCCCCTGCACTATCGTTGCCTATCGCGGGAGGAATTTTGAGGAGAAACTGCAAAGGGGAACTTGGACGCTTGCGGTTCACTTCGTCGGTGTGCGCTGTTTGCTTTCATCACCTTCACTGTACGTCGGTGCTGGGGGGGAATACACAGCGCTAATCAGGCAAGGCTTGGCAAGCATAAGAGACAAAGGAAGGGGGTACTTAAGAGAGATAACCTATTCTTGTTTGTGAAGTTGGAGAACTGACATTCAAGTTGGCAAGCTCTGTGTCTGGCTAACCATATTTCGGGTCTGTATCGAGGGAGAAGAAGCTTGACTCGGAAGTTAATCATGTCAGTACACAGTGCACAGAGTGGTTTGGAGAGCGAAGGAGGGTTGCAGTCGATTGTTCGAGGTCAGCGACGAACAGGTTCAATTGCTGGCTCTATAACCACTTCAATCAATTCTGCTCGCCTGGCACGGGCAGAGGCTTTGGTGGATGCTGCACCGTTGAAAGGGCGTTCAGTGTACCGTGAAGGGGAGCCCCTGACAGCAGGCATACATCAGGTTGCTCGTAGAGCCATAACAACGGCTTGGTACGAATACCCTGCAGGCTATTTGGCAGCTCACTTGCAGTACTCACATGCCCGTCGTGAAAGCCTGTGGACAATCAACGAGCGACGTGCATTGTTCGAAGGAGAAGTACCACACTCTGGTGAGCTGGTTGTAGTGTGGTTTGGAAGAAATGACAAACTCGTAGGCCGTATGGGTGTGGTTGCGAAGCGTGATGGCGAAGTGTATGCAACACGTCTGCATGCGGATGACGAGACGCTGGGTGAGGAGTGGGAAGTAAAGCTGCTGGAGGGAGCGGAGAAGAACTACTCAGTTTGGCGACCCTCGGGTTACGAATTGGCATTATGGCATGACATGCATGCACCAACTGTTAAAGGCAAGGCAGGCAAGTTGGATAAGGTGCATCTGGTGCAGGTGGCGCCAGCCTGGTGCCAGCCGATGGGCCGCTTCAGCAGGGCTCACGCGCTGATGGATTATGTTGTGGTCAGGAAAGTTGTGAGTGCAGAGGTCTGTCAAGTGGCGGCTCATCGACTAACCCCTTGCATCATGCCTGTCAACGCCCCGGTACGCTGCAAGATCACCACTCAGTGGGAGGATTGTAGGATGGCACAAGACTTCTTGAGCACTAACACAGAGGTAGATGAGGCCAATGTGTTCGACCCGCTCTTTCGCGTCAGGACGGAGGCTGGGGATGTAGTGTATGATGTGCCTGCCTCGCGCGTCGCAAACTGCACGACACCTTACTGGATCATGCCCGTGACGCCTTCGCACCCACCAGTCAACCCTCTCATTTGGGGCAAGGATGCAGGCCCACTGCTCTCTGACTATCTGCCGCTCAGCAAAGGGCAGATGGTGGGGCTCGATGCTCCTCCACCACCTCTGGACTTTCAGGTCCCGGTGGATGTTGTGACCGGGAGGTTTGTGCCGCACACTTTGCATGAGAATGCGATAGGTCGTGCCGCAGTGCCTCGCTACGTGGAGGGCAATCCGCGGGGGGCGGATCTGGCCCAGTTACAGCAGCAGCAAGAAGAGGCACAGCAGTTGCTGCAGCAGCAGCAGCAGCAGCAGCAGCAGTTGCTGTTGCAGCAGCAGTTGCAGCAGCAGCAGCAGTTGTTGCAGCAGCAGCAGCAGGAGGAACAGCAGCAGCAGCAGTTGTTGCAGCAGCAGCAGCAGCTGTCACAACGAGAAGAGGAAGAACAGCAGCGGCTGCAGTTGCAGCAACGTCAAGTTGAGCAACAGCAGGAGTTGCAGTTGCAGCAGCAGTTGCAGTTGCAGCAGCAGCAGTTGCACCGTCTTGAACAGCAGGTGATGTTGCAGCAACAGCAGCTACAGCATCAGGTTGAGCAGGGGCACCAGCAGCGCCCATCCGAGGTGCCGCAGCAGCCGCAGCTGGCAGTCCCAATGGAACAGTCAGCGCAAGAAACAAGAGTTGAAGTTGGGTCTCACTCTAGCAGGGCAGTTGTGCGCAGTGTAGACGAGGAAGATGAGTCATCTGCAGTGATTCCTCGCCTGATGGCACCGCGGGCTCTCAAAGGCGTGTCACATGCAACGCTATACTTCTTGGATGACCCCCCAGAGACTGGTTTGGAGTACAAGAATGCGGAGAACAAGGCAGTCAACCATGAGCTGATTACATGCATGATGAGCGAATGGCTCAACTCGCTGGCGGCACGTGTGTCATTCGAAGGGGTCCAACGAATACCCGACGGCAACTCTAGTAACCGCACTTGCCCCTCATACGTGCCACTAATGCTGCAATATTGCCTCTCTGCTGAGCTGCGAAGGGAAATCACGAAATGGATCAGTGAGAAGCAGGCCAACAGCAATCTGTCTGGACAGCAGGTCAAGGCCCTGCATACACGATTGACAGACCTGTACAGTGACTCTATGCAGAGAAGTAGGGCCGCAAGCAGGCTGGAGCAGCTGCGCCTGGAGGCAGGGGTAGGTGTCAAAGTGTTTCTGTTGGACTTTGAGAAGGTCCTGGAGTACACATTGCATCCGCAGGAACGCGGCGGAGCGCTTCTCAAGGACAAATATGTGCGCAAGCTCATTGAAGTCATAGGCAGATCTCGTGAGGCCAGACCCAGAGCAGAGAAGTTCATGGAAAAGTTGGTGGCATTCCGTGTGACACTTGAGGCAGGTGAGGCCTGTGAGGTGTCAACAGAGGCTATCAAAAGACGGTTACACACGGTAGAGAGTGTAATGGCAGCAAGCAAGGGCATGTCAGTGAGAGCATATCTGGCGAATGAGGCAGGTAAGAAGTCAGACAAGAAGAGCTCTCTCGCTTTTGCGCTTGAGGAAGGATCAGAGTCGGAGGCGGGAAACGGTAGTGACGGCGCCATGGGGGCTGATGCTCTGGCCATTCAGGGCAGCAGCGGCGCCACGTTGACAACTCCTACGCCATCGAACAGCTCAGGTATATCGTTGGAAAGTGCCTTGCAGCGCCTTGAAATGCACCAACAGCAGCAGGCCAGTGACATCAATCAACGTTTGGATACACTGGTGCGCCTATATGAACGCACCTCACAACCTGCTCTGGCGCCCAATCGGCCATTTTACGGGCCATACGGGCAAGCGCAGTCCAACAGGTCAGGCTTTGGGGGGGGTACGGTCGCGGGGGCTTTGGTGGCAACAACAGCGGCAGTGGCCAGGGGCAGAGGCCAAGTGGCGGTTACATGGGCAATGGCGGCAGCGGTGGACGTATTGCAAACAACTTTGCGTTTGACCCCGCTTCTGTGTCTCCCGCGATGATGCAGGCCGCGCTAGCCATGATGTACGGTGCTTCCGCCTTGCCACCAACAGTGCACTACACTAGCAACGATGACGACGCCTGTTACCCCTTCTCAGCGGGAGCATTCTTCGCGCAGGACCCGTCCATTGGAGGTGTGTGTCTGACGTGCGACCCTCAGCAATTCTCTCAGTGCTGTTGCCTAGGCCCAGGTGATGACATTGCCGAAGTAAGCTGCATGATCTGCATTACAGGTGCTGGCGATGTGAACGGCCCTAGGCCACGCTCAACAGTGCTCATGGTGCAGGCAACGGTCCACAGAATCATGCCCGCCATCGTGTACCTGGACTCATGTGCTGGGTGCAACGTGATGCAGTTCCGCGCATACTGTCTGCTGTTGCGTAAGCTGCGCGACAATGCGGACACTGCTCAGCAGGCACTACGTCTTGAGCAATCGCAGCGACCACCAATCTTCAAGGCAATACGCGGCGTGGGCAGGCACTTGGTCGCAGTGATGTTCATGGTCACGGTTGAAGTTGAAGTTGCAGGGGTCACGGAACAAGTTGATTTTCACGTCAGCAACCAAATTGACCCCCAATTCCTAATCAGCTTCACTACAATCAGCAAGATGCGCTTGGACATCCTCACTAGCCGCACTCCTGCCATAGTGCAGCACCCCGACATGCCTACAAAGGGGGTCAAGTCCCTAAGCCCGGATGAAGTAGCTACGATGCGTGATTCGTGGCGCCAAGGCGCTGGGGGCATCAAAGGAGGTGGTAGTGGCCCTCAGACAGCACTGCACACTGCTTTGCAATGGGGGTCTGACGGGTCAGCGTCGGCGCCTGACACGTTGAAGTTTGAGTTTGGAGCACTGCCTGCAGATTTGCTCGACGCGCCACTCACACAGGATGGAGAGCCGGGGCCAAAGTTTGTGCTTGGAACAGGAGTAGGTGCGGAGAAAGTACAAGTACAACCACCCATTGACCTCGACAATGAGCAGGATGAGCGTGTTGTGAGCGTGGAAGCACTGCCGAAAACAGGCTGGGAGACTGACGTGTCATGTCCGTGTTGGCGCACTGACAAGACTGTTGAAGTAGAGTCAGTGTACTCTGATTCCGATGCAAGCAGCGCAGAGTTGGTGGATGACTATGTGCAAGCAACTGACTGGTCGGAAAGTGATGATGATGACACAGACTTGACTTCTGATTCAGAAGCAGACTACCCCTCAGACAGTGAGACAGAGATTTGTGTAGCTGCCTCAGAGCTCACTGAGAACAGGCGCTTGGGCTGCTACAACAAAAAGGGGGGGTCAGACTGGGTGCTGGAGAGGTTGCCATGTCGATCGCTGGTCTCAGATCTCGGCAGTTGAACATGGTGAGTACCCAAACGTAGAGCAAATGCTGGTACCTAACCTAAAGGTGGTAGACCTGGGGGGGGGATTGGCAGCTCCGTAATGGGTGCAATAATGGGGGGAGCACAAGTGGCAATGGCAGTAGAGACCAGTGAAGACTTCGCCAAAGTTTTTCGTGCATCTCACCCCACGGTTCCTACGCTTATAGGGGACTACGCCTCTGATGAAGTGTGGGACAAGATAGTCGAGCTGGACCCAGATCTGGTGACCGCAAGCACCACACCACAGCTGGTGCACAAGGCTGTACAGAAGGGAGTGAAGCGACTCTTAATTGAAAATGCGCCAGAGCTGGGGCTGACTGTCAGTGGAGTTCTCGCGTTGGAGGCAGCGCTCAACGCAGGTTATCACATATTGTCATTTGAGCTCTCGGGTGAAAACCTGGGGTTCCCTAACCTGCGCAACCGAGTGTTCCTCCTCATGATGAAGGGTGATCAGAGTGTGGTGGACGCGCTCCAGCGCGTGGCTCACAAGGTGGAGCGCGCAAAGCATAAGGACAAGCACGAACTGCAGATCAACCCCATGGAGATGTGGGGTGTCACTAACCCAGTGTTTGTGCTGCCACCTCGCAATGCCACAGCGCGCTGGACGCATGAGATGACGCGCAGTGTACCAACCCTTGTTGCGCGTCACTTTCATGCATTCCGTGAACCATCAGACAGTGACATGCGAAAGGGGGACACGCAGTACAATGCCACTCAACGCTATGCTCCATCGCAGGCAGACTTACTGCGGGCCAATGGTCTGTGGTGGCTCAAGGTGCCACCAGGCATCACACAGTCAACACTGGCGAAGGGCAGTGGTCAGATACTGCTTGCCCCAGTGATGTCATTCATCATTCGCACTCTGCGTACAGAGCCGGTGCTGTTCGACTTGCAGCGCCAGCAGGCACCCATACCGCCTCGCATGATCGAGGATGGTTTGTTTGTGCAGACCTTGGGTCCCTATGACCTCCCTGACGACCACCCACAGGGAGGCACCTCAGTGGGGCCTGTCCTCGTATCACAACACCTGCAAGGCATGCCTTTCCTGCGCAAGTTGAAGTACAAGCAGGGCTTCGCGATGGGGGCGGCGAACCACAACCGGGAGCCAGGGCCGCAGCCCTCCACAGCAGACCACGCCAAGAAGACCGCCTGCGAGACCAGCGCGCAAGCATCAGCCAGCAACTCCACGAGCGAAGGTGACGAGACAAGCACCGACAGCGGCGAAGCCGGTGGTGATGACGAGGATGGCCATCGTAGCGGCGGGGCGCGCACGCCAGGTAAGCTGACAATGATGGAAGCATACACCATAGCGATGGACCATGCAGATGAGCGCTTTGGCAAGAATCAAGTGTCAGACAACCCTGAGTTGGCCGCTGCCGCCGAAACAGAACTACCAGGATGGGACAACATTGTGTTGGTTGCAGAGCAAGGGGCTGTTCGACTTGCAGCGCCAGCAGGCACCCATACCGCCTCGCATGATCGAGGATGGTTTGTTTGTGCAGACCTTGGGTCCCTATGACCTCCCTGACGACCACCCACAGGGAGGCACCTCAGTGGGGCCTGTCCTCGTATCACAACACCTGCAAGGCATGCCTTTCCTGCGCAAGTTGAAGTACAAGCAGGGCTTCGCGATGGGGGCGGCGAACCACAACCGGGAGCCAGGGCCGCAGCCCTCCACAGCAGACCACGCCAAGAAGACCGCCTGCGAGACCAGCGCGCAAGCATCAGCCAGCAACTCCACGAGCGAAGGTGACGAGACAAGCACCGACAGCGGCGAAGCCGGTGGTGATGACGAGGATGGCCATCGTAGCGGCGGGGCGCGCACGCCAGGTAAGCTGACAATGATGGAAGCATACACCATAGCGATGGACCATGCAGATGAGCGCTTTGGCAAGAATCAAGTGTCAGACAACCCTGAGTTGGCCGCTGCCGCCGAAACAGAACTACCAGGATGGGACAACATTGTGTTGGTTGCAGAGCAAGGGGCTGCTTTGCAAAAACAAGCTACTGTCTATATAGCCAAGAAGTACCCCGTCTCAGAAGCTACAGCGGATGGAATTGCAGTTGTGGTGACTTGGACTGGTGACGCACCACCGGGGAACTATGTGCTCGAAGGGGCAATTGACCCACGGGGGCATTGGGCTGTGCGGCGGCAGCGAGTGTTGGTAGAGGAGGGTATGCACACCAGCACTATAAATCTCACTATTGTCAAGCGTACCGGTAAGCTGAAACCGGGCGTCAAGCTTGGGCACTTGCACTTGCTAGATGAGGATTTGTGGAAGCGACAATCACACAGATGTGAAGTGGAAACCACACGGAGCTTAATAGCACTGACTTCAGTACAGGAGAAAGACGAGAAACAGCAGTTGCTAGAAAAGCGCTTGACGGCGATCAAAGCGAGGATAGCACAGATAGAGCGCAATGATCGTCTAGCCACGGTTTGCTTCATGGTTGCTGCTGGTTATGTGACACCAGCTGAGGCGCAAGCGGAGGCGCCAAATGTCATTTCGGGAACGGCAGCGGAGGCTCTGTTTGCTGAGAGCTGCGACGTAGGTTGGGGGTGTGGAGCACAGGTGAACCCTACTTCAACGTCAACTACTTCAACTAGCAGCATGGCAGACAAAGTCAATTCGGCTAAGTTAAACCCAGTCTCTGATTCACGAGTGCAAACATTGAGTGTAGAGGAGCCCCACGCAGACAAGATAGTGCACAAGGCGCGGCCCCCCGCAGAACCGCCGCCGCCAAATGCTCCTTGCACTGCCGTCCCTGAAACTCACAATAAACCAAAAAAGGAAGCGAAGGTTGATGTAGAATCGCAACCTGGTGTTGGTGCTGACTCATCTGCAGCTCAAGAGTGTACGGACGATGAAGCAGTGCAACGGGCACGGGAGCTGGAATGGCTTGCCGCGTTCCGTGTTGGGGAATTGGAACACTTGACGGAAGTTCAACGAATGCAGTTGACAGATTTGCTTCGCAAAATGGCACGTAAGGGGATCTTCTCACATGATGGTAGGCCAGGAAAAGTGTCGTTGGTCCGCCACCATATTGATGTTGGAGATGCTAGGCCTGTGCGTTCCAGATTGCGAAAGTATAGTCTGAAAGAACTTGAAGTTTTATGGAAGGAAATTGACTTCTTGTTGAAGAAGGGCGTGATTGAGCCGTCAAATTCACCCTGGAACTCTCCTCTCATGATAATACCAAAGCCAGACGGTGGTATGAGAGTTGTGCAGGATTTGAGGGCGGTTAATCAAGCAGTGAAAGAGCGTGGTGGCGGTCAGGATGGGTTTCCGCTGCCGCGCATAGATGAGGTGCACTCAGTGTTGAATGGCTCTGAGTGGTTTAGCTCTATGGACGCGGTTGCTGGATTTTGGCATGTTGAATTGGACAGAGAATCCAGACCAATAACGGCTTTTCAAACCAAATGGGGGTGCTATCAATGGAAGGTGGGACCTATGGGGCTTATGAACATGCCATCTACTTTTCAGCGTCTAATGCAGCTTGCTATGGGGCATGATGCGCTGTGGGTGTACGCCCTGGTGTACATTGACGATATTCTGGTTTTCAGCAAAACCTTCAAAGAGCACATGAAGCACTTGGAGATAGTGTTGAGCCGACTGCTCTCAGTAGGCATAAAGCTGAAGCCGTCCAAGTGTCACTTCGCCATGCGGGAGGTCAAATTTCTGGGTCATGTCGTAGATGCCCAGGGCAAGCGCGTTGATCCATCAAAAGTAGAGGCAATTGAGAAGATACCTTTGCCCTCTGACCTTCATGATGTGCGTTCCTTTTTGTGTATGGCAGCGTACTACAGGCAGTATATCTCCCATTTTTCAACAATCACGGAGCCCCTGGTCAACCTTACTCGCAAAGGTGTACCGTTTGAGCTCTCGGATGATTGCATTGCTGCGTGGCAGGTGCTCAAGGAGGCCTTGAAGACATCCCCTGTTTTAGCACATCCCGATTTGAAAGGCATCCTCAATGGCTCAGTCAAGTTGGTTTTGCAGACTGATGCTTCTGACTATGGACTGGGAGCGGTGTTAACGCAGATATGCCCCACCAACGGAGAGCACCCGATAGGATACTATAGTCGTACTTTGAAAAGTGCTGAACGCAATTATGGTACTTATGATAGGGAAGCGCTAGCAGCAATGGAAGGAGTTCACTACTTCAGACAGTTTTTGCACAATGGTAACACGTTCATCCTACAAACTGACCACTCTGCATTGGCGCACTTGATGGGTGGCTCAGAACCGCGCACCAAGCGGCAGGAACGTTACATATCAGAACTGCAAGAATACAACATGGACATTGTGCACAGGCCTGGTAGAGAGAATGGTAATGCTGACGCCCTCTCGCGTATCAGGGATGGCACTTTCGTCACAGTGTCTGCAGGTGTGGCCTTTTCTAATGATGCAGCGACGACCTCGCAGCATGGGGGGATACAGCGGCCAGCACCTGTTCCGGGAAATTTTTCGTCTGTTGTTTTGCCTGCCGCTTGTGAATGTGACGATGCAGCTGGAGTGAAGATAGTGTCAATCAACATCACAGCAAGCAGGGTGGCTCAGCTGTTCCCAGAAGATGGCGACGAGAACATGGACCTTGAGGCTGAATTGGAGGATGGCCATGAAGACATCAACAACAAGGATACAGGTGGCAAAGTAGATGGTAATAGGCAACGACATCGCGCCGTGTTTGAAGCGGGCGACTTGGTATCTTCGCTGAGCAAGGATGCGGTATTGGGGAAAGTAGCGAAGTACTTGACTACTAGTCTAAGAGCAGGTGGTCCCCCACATGGCCTCTCACCTAGAGAAGTTGAGGATGCTCGCGCATTTGAGCGCGCTGGCTACTACATGCGCAATGGGAGAATGCATTTTGCTGCTGGTGGCAGGTCCCACAAGACAGGCACAGACTTGCTAGTGGTACCGAAGTCACTAAGAGAGCGCGTGTTTGAGGAATGTCATGATGGTGCGATTGGTGGAGGTCACAGTGGCTTTGCTCGCACATATGACAAAGTGAGGCGCAGGTACTTCTGGCCTGGCATGTATTCTGATGTTTTCAAGTGGGTGCTGACTTGCCTGGCATGCCAAAAGCGCAAGTCCAAGCGCGATATGCGTGTGCGTGTGCATGGATTTGGAGATGTAGATCTACAGCATGCGTTTCAATTGGTAGGCTTCGATATTGTGGGACCGCTGCCCAAGACTGCCAGGGGCAACACTTTCATTTTGGTCTTCACGGATTACCTGACTAGGTGGCCGGAGGCCTTTGCGATACCTGACAAATCAGCAGTCACTGTTGCGCGTGTCATAGTCAGTGAGATCATACCAAGGCACGGGTGCCCTCAAATGTTCCTCTGTGACAATGCTAAGGAGTTCAGGGGGTTGCTGATGAAAGAGCTAACTAGGTTAGTGGGCATTGAGCAGCGCTTCACATCCCCTTACCACCCTGCATGCAATGGTCTCACTGAGCGCACCAACGGCACGCTTGTCAACCTTCTGGCAATGATGGTAGAAGACAATCAGAAGAATTGGGACTCAGTCTTACCCATGGCTCTTTTCAACCACAGAGCTTGCACAAACACGACGTATGGCATGTCACCGTTTCGCATGTTATATGGGCGTGAGCCCCTGCTGCCGTTCGAGGCAATGTTGGGAGATCTTCGTGCACCTGAGCTGTCGCGCAGGTGGAAGTCAGCAGCTGAGCACCTGCACGTAATTCATGAGCTCATCAAGGAAGGACACAGGCTGGTACAGGTGTCACTACAAGAGCAGGAGGAGAGGCTACGGGCGGCGGCAGCGCAGGAGAAAGGGTTTGCTCGTCGCTTTGAACCTGGAGATCATGTTCTTGTACACTATCCGCCCGTTCGTAAGGGGCTGAGTAAGAAATTGAAAGCAGAACGCTGGTTGGGTCCATTTGTAGTAGAAAGGCGAATACCTGGGCTAGACACATATGTTTTGCGGGCGACGCATGCAGGGCAAGTCATGTTGAAGTACATCCACTGTAGTAGGCTGAAGCTGGCTACTGAGCGACAACTTGAAGTAGCGGTGCC
>JAFCMP010000328.1:0-20756 GCA_017506865.1 Tribonema minus | reverse complement strand
AATCCTCTTTGTGAAGCAGCAGCAGTGTGCTGCTGCAGCTGCTGCTGCCTCAGCTGCTTCTTCTGATGCTCCAGTGCAAAATGAAAACCGTGGCGCAGCGCTAGAGGCTGCTGCTGCACTGTGTGTGGATGCCCAGGCAATACTTGTTCGCCATTGCCATGCACCTTCTCGCCAAGGTCATATATGATGTCATACACCTCCAGATTGAAGGGCCTGATCCATGCTGGCAGCAGCCGCGCCCGCAACAAAGCTGCCACGCACCATCTGAAGTCGAAGGTGTTTGTAACGCACTCCTGCCATCGTGGGCTTGAGGTAACTGCACCGGCTGCAAGAGTCTGCAGAACATGACCATTGAAGCAAGCAACAGCATGAGGAGGCGCCAATGAAAAAGAGTTGCAGTTGAAGTTGAAGGTGACAGTTTGAAGATGCAAATGAGCGGCAAACCAATCGCTAGGGCAGCAATACATGCAGTATACCACAACTTATTTGCATCACCACGTGTACTGCTTGTGCGTGACATTTGGCACAGCTACCTTATGTGGATTCGTGCGTGACTGAGTGACCTATCCTGCAAGGGTTAAGTAGGTTGTACACATGGCACAGTGCATGTTAAGCTTTATATACCTGGCGCAGGTGGAGGTGGTAGCCTTCCAGCGGCGAGGTCGACCGCAGGCACCGGTAGACAACAAGGCCAGTGGCCAACGTCTTCGCCTCCACATACATGTCCATGGCGGGAGGGTCAGACAGGTACCCCCGCTTGATGTACCACATGGAGTTCTTGAAGATGCTGGCATGCTTAGCGTTGAAGAAGGGACGCGGGTACGGTGCACCAGGGTCAGCGAGCTCTCGAAAGAATGCGTAGACGGACTGCAACCTGCGGCACAGCACCTCTGGCGCTGGAATGGTGTACCTGTGATGCAAGCAGAGCAATGTCGCTATCAGCAAGAGCATCTACAAGTACATCATTAATGTAGCACACAAAGGTAGCGACAACCATCCAGCGCTGTTGAGGCAATGTACCCGTATGTATTAGCTGGCATCGTGCAAAGAGACTGCAGGGCGCCTGCATCAATATAAGCTGCTGCTACCATCAACCAGAAAGTAGTCTGCAGAAACTGCTCACCTGCAATAGCGCCTCCAGTATCTGCGTGGCACATGCCTGATTCGCTCGTCTGTCATGCCCAGCGCTCGCAGATGGGCTGTCACGCGCTCGCGCTCGCCAGGCAGCATCTGAAATATGGCGTCGCTGATCGGTGTACAAAAGTACTTGAACAGTACCAACTCTTTTGAATGTGCCATGAGGAAGAAGTTTGCCATCCTGAGATGCAGAGTGCATACAGTCAGCAATGGTACGGTTAAGCACATGCATTTACGTGCCCATGCTTTGTAGTCCACTTCATCAAATGCAGCTCATGTACAGCACATACGCAATGCCATGCAACAGTGATGCACAAGCACATCCAAGTGACGATAGGGCTGAGCCCCCGGCTGCCGCAGATACTGATATAACCACACAATAGCAGCGCTTCGCTGCGCTGCCAGCAGTTGCATTTCTCGTGTCCCGCTCAATGCTGCCATGACTGCTGCCACAGTAAGACAAATGACGATTGCACTCACCAGTGGCGCAAGTCATACTTGATGAACAAGTTGGGCCAGTCTGTTGAGCACCCAGCGGCAGCTGCGCATCTGATCAAGATCGTAATCGTCAGAGGCCATTTGCATGGCAACTTCGCCGCTTTTACTGTCGCATGACCTGTCGCATGACCTCAACTTCAAGTTTATGTCGCCTGACTGTCGCCTGATCACCCCCCCCCACCGGTAAAAAGCTGCCTCTCAATTGGACCTACTGATATAGGTCAGAGTCATGGCCACTTCAACTCTCAGGCTATAGTATACTGTCAGGAGCAGGTGTGACTCATGGCTTGCGTGCCAGTTGGCTTCATTGAAGCATCACTGCAGTCAAGAAGCACAGCAGATTGACTTGACACATCAGCAGATGTACTTCCTCTGTCACAGTTTATCAGAGAGGTCACCGTTAAATTGAAATGCAATTTTGAGGGCAAAGATGGCAGCAAATAATCACAATGCACTCATGGAAAGTGATCAGCACTGCTGAATTAGGGTTGAGAAGATGTCGGAAGATTTACAATGACTCGATCTTGGTAAGGTATGAGCGCACGCGATTGAACCTCACATATGCCCCCATTGCGCGCACAAATGCACATTAGCCGCGTTTCACGGCAGTATGCCCTCTCATTGCTGGTCGTGCACCCCATTGTGGTGCATTTAGTGTTTGTTATCCCCTTTGTGCTCGCAAAGGTGGTTCTGGACAACCAAACACACCATGTTGGGCACGCTCTCTGGTCTGTCAGTTGCAGTCGTTTTAGACCTGTGTGCGTGCGCAGCCTGGAGCATGCAATGCACACCAAATCACGAAAATATTGTGGTTTTGCGTGTCGCATTTGATGCGGCGTCGCTCATTGCCACCCGTTGCAACCTTACAATACGGACTGTAGCCATAATGGCCATGTTCACAACAAAACGCCAGATCATATTGAAGTGCACGCTGCGGCTGTGGTCGTCAGCTACAGCTCTCACCCTGCTGGGGTGCACACAACACCCTGTGGAGAATGTGCTGGTCAGATAGCATGGCCTTTGTGTGTCTGACCAAATGGCTGGGAGCATTGGGCTTGGCTCAGCCATACAAGCTGCTGTAGTCGACGTAGACCGCATGAACCAAAAACACGACAGATTTAGCGCTTGTTACAAGACACACCCGACACCGCCTCCAGCGTGGTGTTGGCGATGATTGGAGGCTTGTCAGCCTTGCTGCTACATATGAACGTGTAGCACAGTTCACCAGCACCGCCAGCTTGGCAGAAAGCGCGCGCATCCTCTGTATTCTGGCACAGATCCTGGGAAACACATCGTGCTCCTTTGCCACTGCTGGCAACGCACCACAGGGCAGCCTCTAGCCAGTGCGCTTCACAAGTGCTAGTTGCACTGCTAAAACATTTCTCCATAAGCCTTTCATCGCTCTGTTGGCCCATAGCGCGTATGTGGCAGCATTCAGCATTAGCATGTCGTCAGCATTCAACGTTGCGCAAGTTCAAACTTGCAGTTTTGCCGGTTCTTTCTCTGAGCCCAAACCCTAACCCTCAAGTTGGGAGAGTGATAACATTTGAAGGTGTGGGCCGAGTTTCATGACTAGGGTTACCCCACTCCGTATAATCGCACTCTTACGTATGCGTATAATTACGCTTCTACCGCGTATAACTGGCAGGATTTCTACAGCGAGCGTATAAGGCAAGTGCGGGCTTCTATTGCGCTGCGAAGCTCCCTGTTGCTTTAGCCATGGCCATGCACGACCGCAGCAGCCTCCTGTTGAGGTTTTCGCCTTTTCGCGAGGTTTTCGCCTTTGCGCACTTTGGTTTGAATGGATTGGGGTTTGAGTGGGAGTCCTCTTACACACACTACGATGGCAGACGAGGACGACGGCAGTGGCTCAGCTACTGGCAAAGCATACATGTACAGCAGTCAGAGCTACACGCCAGCGCAATGGTATCAGCAGCTGAAGCACATACGCGACAGGCGGGGAGCAGCAGCCTGGTGGGCTTCATTTCAGCCCGTGCTGCGTGAGATACGAGGGGCTGACGAGTGCTTCATTGAGTGCACCTTGTGGAAGAAGCTCTTGTCCGCTTCCAACCCGAGTCAGCGAGCTAAGTCGCACCTGTCGGACACCGGCTGTGCTGCACTGAAGGAGATAGCAGCAGCAGCAGCAGCAGCAGCAGGGATTCCCAACTCGCCCAAGATTTCGGGGATTCAACACCAGCAGCAGCAGCATCAGCCAAAGCAGCAGCGAAGGCCGTGCAGCGGGCCGTGCGCACTGGAGTAGCTCCGCAGGGCATGGTTGCTCGTGTTATGACTGCCCCACAGCAGCTCAACTTCGAGAGTTCGCACTCTTCCTCTACAAGGCAGGGGTCCCTCTGCACTTGGCTCGGCACCCTGTTCTCAAGAAGGCGCTGGCTGTTGTGGGAGCGAAGCCACCCAGCCTGCGCCAGGTGTCTGGGCCGCTGCTCACGCTCGGCTACGACAGCGTCAAGAGTGGCCACCTTGAGGAGCTGGCTTCGGCAATTTGGATTCAGCTTACGACCGACGGATGGAGGCAACGCGCAGCAGCAGGTGGCGTCACGCTCTTCAACGTCATGGCATTGCTGCCAAACGGAGGTGGCATCTTCCACGGCGTACGCAATGCGGCTGGAGACACCAAGGATGCCACTGGGCTCAAGGACAGCCATGCGGAGTGGGCGATGGAGGTCACCGACATTGTCAACAAGAGGCACAGGCCAACGAGCTCGATCCTGACTGGGGATCATAGTGGTGTGGTATCACCATGGGGCTGGTGGTAGCTTGCTGCGGATAATGCCTGTGGTGTGCAGGCTGGATCGTACGACGCCCACTGCGCAACAGACAAGCGCATTGTGGACATGCAGTAGCTGCGCTGTGGCGTATACAACATTCACATACCATCAATGTATGATCACCCTGGGCAGATGTGGCCTGCATTATGCTGTTGTATGCTTTATAAGCCATCATACGCATACTATTATACGCATATAATTATACAAGCATAAAATTGAAAAAGTTATACGCTCCGGGGTAATCCTAATTATGACGAGGGATGCGGGCGAGCTTACACGTACATTTCTACGTGGACGGAATCTACGTAGATTCCGCCTTATGTGAGATCGCCATATAAAGTTACACATGAGGTGTCCTTCAAAACTCCTCAGGAGCATGCTAAAAGCGCCTGTCTGCTATCTCTGTTGCCCAGCGACGTTCAGCAATGCTCGTTGTGCATGTGGCGTCTGTTGACGTTCGGAAAACAAGCGTTTGATGTAGCTGAAATTTTCATCTAGAGCTCTTTAATTTCAACTTCAACCTCAACACCCCCTGCTGGGGGTGCTCCAGGACTGGTGTAACCGCCAAATGTAAGCTGTATGTAAGCTCTTCGCCCAATGTAAGCTCTTAAGCCCAAACGCAAGGTGTAAGCTCTTACGCCGTATATGGTGTGGCCATGCAAGCTTTGTCAATTATGACACTAATTGACGCATGTGACAGGCCATAAAATTTTGTTCCATTCGTAATGCAGGACTTGGCGCCAGTGTTGCCATCTTCACCACGAATGTTGCATATAAAGTGAACTGTCCAATAAACTTGGACAGAGCAAGGAATGATAAATTCCAACACTGGCTGCACACCATTCATTCAGAACGTAAGCACACTGACAGCCGCCAGTAGTGGTCGGTGATGCAAGGCACAGCTTGCGCCAAAGAGCCGTGTGAGTCATGTGAAGATGGCTCAAGTTGAGGTTATAAGCTATACGATGCCTGCGTTGGGTCCATGCTGTATGCTGCATGCGGACGCAAGCACAACTGCCCAAAGTCAGTAACGGTAGACGGCTCCCGGGCACAGCCGGTGACATGCGTCAGCTCCACGTACCATGCCAGTGTCACCACTGCACTGAAGTCTGTGACGGCGCACATCGCGCCACCTGCTGACGCAGCGCTCCGAGTCACTGACAGGTCATGAAAGCAGCTGAAAGTGGCTGTTGCAGCGCGCACTGCCCACAAAGCTGACGCAGCTGTAAAGTCGACAAAAACTGCTGCGTCACTGATGAAAGCATGCCAAAGTGCGGTTGAGCACATGAAGAGAGTACTTGAGGTCCCAGCAGCTCTCAACAGAAGTGACTTATTACCTGCAATGGTGTGGGTGTATACGCACGTCACGTTAGGGCGATCCGTGCAGCGGGCAGCGGCACCAGCCATGCGCGGGGTGCACAGCAGTGGCGTGTGCGCATTGCCGAGTTGCATTGCTTTCCACAGTGTGACATTAACTTCAATAATACGTACGTGCCGGGTGACTTCACCACCGGACAATGGTAGCAGCTGCCTGTGGGCTTTCAGAGTTGCGTTGGGCCGCCAGATTCCTTGTATTGTGGCGATGCACAGTCATGACTGGACACAGTTATGAGGTGCAGGGTCACAGCATCCTTTCATGTCAGGTGGGGGTCTTCCCCGCTGGCACGTATTTCCCAACAGTGTGCCTTGGAGAGCTATGGTTTTCCAAAGCACGTGTCCTTCTCAGGGCACTTTTGCTGCCCAAGTACTACATCATCACTTCACGTCCTCAGCAGCTTGAGTCTCTGTTGTCGTCACTCTCTCTGCTGAGCCTGGACTGCCCGTGGTCACAACCTTACATCAGCAATGAAAACGTACTGTAACAAGCACTTAACAATATGCATGTGGGAGCTTTTCAAGCAGCAATGTGCTAGCATGCGTGCAACAGAGTGACTGCTCAGCACCGGATCCAGTGCTTTGAGGTTCATTTCACTACATTTGACACACACAGCTCTCCGAAGTCAAGCATTGCCATAGGATGGGCATGCCAAGTGATTGCGCTGACTACGCCATTGGGCCCAGCACACTCGCATCTGATTGGTCTGATGCGCACAATGTGGCCAGGTCAAGCACGGTATCTAATCCCACTTCGCATTCCAAAGCTTCCAACAACGCGTCATCACCCAGTGTCTGCTTCGCCGACTGTGGTGCAAGTGAACTGGTGTCTGCTGCATCACTCAGCGCAGGCGCCCTGCTGCAGCTGCTGTCACTGCTGTCGCCCAAGATTCGTAGCGCGCTACTGCGTGCAGTACCCGTGGACAGAGCGCATTCAGTTGCAGCATCTGACTCGCTGAGCGGCGGCTGCGGCTGCTGCTGCGACGGCTGCTGGCACTGCCGCCACAGAACCGTATGCTGCCGATGCTCCAAATGCGGCTCTGGCGACTGCTGCAATTCTCTTTCGCCGCCAATAAGCCAGCGGCTGCCGCTTCCCTGAAAAACCTGGGGCACTTTCAGCGCAAGCTGCTGGTGTTCAAGCACTTGTGTCCGCCGGCTAACCGGTGCACCACCAATATCTTCAACCGCTGTCGCAACGCGCCGGTGCGCGCAGCTTGGCAAGAGGCTGGCAGCAGAGCTGACCGACTTGCTGCTGCTTAAGTAAGGAATTCCCACAGCAGCCGTTGTTGTGCTGCTGGTTCTAGATGACTCCTGCAAGCCTGCAGCAGAGGCGGCACCAGCAGCGTCTGCAGCCCTTGCGGTAGCGTCTAAGGCGCCAGGACACTCTCCGGTTTTTGGCATTGGGACACGGCCGCCCATACCCATGAGCAGAGACGCTCTTGATAGATCGATGGTGGGGGCGGCGTTTGACTTCAAGTGCAGCAGCGTGTAACGCACAAAGATGTGCGCGGCACCTCGCATCAGGTTGTTGGCAACAGTGCGGTGCACGGCCGCACATCGCAGCTCCCTGCATGGTGACGGCAGAGCAGGCACGGCAGCCAGGCAGCAGCAGTTCATCTCTGTGGCGTGCCAAATGTGTGCCAGTGACATCTTGCGTGTGGCTTGCTTTCAACACCATCAGGTCTGGCAGTGCGATCCTGGATGGTCAGAGACGCAATGCATATTGTTTTGAAGTGGTGGAACTTCGAGGATCTCAAAAGGTGGGAAACACAATGTGCAAAGGTGCAGCTTGCAGTGGCAGCTTGCGCTTTCAATTCTCCACAAAGGACAGTTGCCCACAATAGCGACAATTGTCCACAACTACAGAATTTCAAGATACCCATGCACATTAAGAACAGGGGTCGCATATGCGCAGTATACACTACAGTGGCCACGGTGCGACCGCTGTGTTTCGGCTGAGCACCGTGTGACTATTGGATTGATCTTGGAAAAGTTTGACTTTACAGCAGTCTGGTGGCGTGCCGTATTGACTGCTCTCGATGTGGTGTTCATCGACTGTACTGCTTGTCTGCTGAGCAGGCCTACAACGCAAAGCAGGGTGCCGCTGCTGTGCTGCTGCTGCTGCTGCTGCTGCTGCGACTGCAGTGCTGTGGCACAGATTTGGTAAATCCGCATGGTTGCAGCTACTTCTCATGCCAGGCTGCGCCATCAGCAGGGGGTTACAGTTGTAGGACTGCTGCAGCTATCTGCACATGTTCTGCTGCAAGCAGCCAGGGGGCGGGGCAACTTTAGATGATGCAGCAACTGCGCTGCTAATCACACTTCGTCAGCGAGCAGCAACTTACATATCTTGCGCATGCTCGCCGGTTACGCCGGTTCAAATTGTGCATGTGCCTCAGAAGTACACATACTTTCAAGTAAGGTATTTAACACTTCATGCAAAGCTCGTGTCAACATCACAGCACAACCGTAATTGCCCTTTCATTTATACCAACTGTAACCTAATTTACACCCACTCTGGCAACAGAGTCAAACGCTAAGCCTGTCTTGTCTGCTCTGCCAACTGTGTCAGGCGGCTCTCCCCACCTTCAGTCATCTACGATCACCTCACTGAAAACTGTATTCTATTAGATTAAGATTCGCCTAACCTCACTCCTGACAGCCCCTTAGCTAATCCTGGGGATGTGTGATTCCGAAGCGCAACCGTATAGGAGCAGTGCGGCTGACGGTCCCTGTTATCCCCCCCTCCCCCCTCCGCCTCCAATCATTCAAGTGCGGCATCCCAGAAGCAACCACCATCACCTCACACCCCCTCTGCACCGCAAGGGTGGAGAAGCACGATGCAGACTTTGCAACAAATGTCCGCATATTGCACGCGCTGTGCCGGCAGCAATGAGCGTCCTGCCCACTCCTCTGCCATAACAGTCAGAAGAAGGCCACGTGTCTGAGGATAGCAAATTACGCAACTGCCACTGTGGCGACGACATGAGATTGAGGGTCACGGTGATGACAGTGTTTGGTCCCCATGGCTGCCTGCAGCCTCAGCAGCAGCACACCTGTCGCCATTCCAGTGAATTGCTATGATAATACGGCAGTCACGCGATCTAGTACTACGGTGACGCAGCTATTGTATAGCCCACAAGCAATGGTGAAGTGAGTACAGGGTATTATTGCTGCCAGCACTCAGCTTGTGCACCGCCAACAGCTTGTGCGCCACCAGATCAACACGATTCTCTGCTTATCAGTCCTCCCCCTGTCCTCAGGTGGCCACCATGCTGCAGTGGGGCAAGCGCGGAGCGTGCAAGCTTACTTGCCTCATGTAACAGACAGCGCTCACCTGCAGCAGCTCATGCACACCCTGCCCTCCTCGTCTTGTGGGAGCTTGTCTCGCCCACCTGCCAGCTCCACCGCATTGTAGGTGCGCACAAGTGCGTCGTGCTGGGAGCGCAGTCCTGCACTCAGTAACAGTGCTGCAAAACTGTGCGCCAGACAACATTCACAGCTGACGTCAGACATGCCATACACAGCAGCAATAGTGGGAGCAGGGATCCAAGACAGGGTGCGGCCTCTGCAGCAGTGTGGCAGGCTGCAAAGCGGGTGTCTGCACACCCTTGCCTGATTGAAATGCAGCTTCTGGTGTGGAGCACCCAGGAAGACTAAGCCAAGCAGTCACTCTTGGGCAGAGAATGCACTGCACTAAGCATGGCCATCGTTGCAAATACCCACTCTGCATCACAGGGGTGTCGTGCCGCCGACAGAGCCACGACCTCTATGGCCACAGCAGAAGCATTGCAGCATGCAACACCTGATATATGTGGCATGCATGCCGTGAAGAAGCAATGCTGCAGCTCAGAGGGTATCTGTCTCCATGCTCGATCAAACGCACGGGGCACATTCACACGGCGCTACCCAGCAGGCATATGTCAGAATGTAATCTCACCAGTGAACCTCATGGCGCGGCAGTGTGAGCCTCAACAGCCCAGGCGAGGTGTTGATGACTAGCACCAGCTTGAGGAGAATATCGAGGGCGCCATCCTGAGGCACACAAGCGCAGTCGAAGCAGTCCAAACCAGAAGGTAGGCAATGCAGAACATGCATATGGAAAGCACCGACCTACGCCGGTGGTAAGGGGTAGTGCCAGCAGCCAGATCTCAACAGGCATATCAACATCAATCGTGTGCTCTTCCGGGCAGCGTATGCATATACAGGCAGCTGCACTGCACAAGATGTGTCTTGTGCCGTGGTGTGCGGAGCTATGGCTATAGGCTTAGCGGCTAGCATCAGTAAGCATTGGTGCGCAGCAGCCATGCTCAACACGGCAGTGCTGTGCCAAGCATTCAGTAGCAATGTGAGCTGTCACCACCACCATTTCCGAGCAAAGTCACGTCATGTGAAAAGTGAGACAAGGGCAGCGCCACCAGCTTGCCTCTCACACCCCGCCCAGCAGTGGCACGCACATCATTGCTTGGCCAAGGCCTACCAGACTGACGTAACACTGACTACCACTGCTGCACTCTGTCACAAATGCCACACACTCAGGCACTCAGTAAGCAGTTGAATGCCCCGGCATGGCTTGCCTCATGGCCAATGAGCAGCCGCAGGAACACCAGGTCGCACGCCATGCAAAATGCGGTCCCACTGCTTAGAGCGTCGTCGCCAATGGACGCCACAACGCGCTCTCGCAGGCGTAGCAGCTTTGCACCCGCCTCCAGGGCGGCAGGCGCAAGGTCAGCGCCGGGCGGCGCAGACACCACCATAGCCATGATCTGCATAGCGTTGAGCAAAAAGGGAGTGGGCGCCACAATAGAGGTGCAGTTCGGGGGGTGTACAACAGAGCTGTTATGAGTGCTGGTGCATGGCTCACCAAATCTCCGCCACCGGCTTTGGGAAGCGTGGCACCAAGTGATTCGCAGCGGTGCTTGCCCTGTTTGAAGCAATGCATTCATGTTCTTGTCTGGGGCCAAACCAACTCATCTTGTGGGTCGATCTGTCCACCAGGAACCTAGAATCGCCGTACACCACCAAAGTCAAATGTGCCAGCAATGCTTGATAGTGCTGTCTGAGTGTACCTGTTAAGAAAGCATTGAAGCCTTCTGACTGCGGCTGAGCCCACCAGTCTTAGGATTTTGACACGTCTGCAGCTATCTAAACACTAAGGCTGCAATGCGTCTCTGGTATTAGGCAAGAATTATCTGGTGCGCAACCCGGATACTAGAGGGCAACCAAGCTGTAGCGAACTCTTGATGTTACTCCAGGTAATTATGCGATCTTTAACTCCATCATAAATTGACATTGTGGGTTGCTCTCTAGTATCCGGGTCACACGCATGTCATGGCAGAATAATTCTGCCACGCATGTCATAGCAGAATAATTCTGCCATGACATGCGTGTGACCCATGATATCAGTGAGCATGATTATCATTGGGGGAGTAGCACAAGTGTAGCACCAGCGGCAAAAACAGTCACAGAGTGCACTGAAGAAGGACCTCACATCACTCAGCATGCTCAACTTCAAGGCACCGCTGCAAAGGAGCAAGCACACTTGGTGCAGATGGGTTCAGTGGTACCAAATACAAGAATGATACAAATAATAAGTGTTCGAGCGCGCCTCAGCAGGCAGCCTAAGCAGCACAATCACATTCAATATCAGAGTTGCAGAGCACAGCGAAGACCTCTTACATGGGCGCACATGTCAGATGCAGAGAGCTGCTTGATTATACAGGATTTGTTGACTGGAAGGCCGCAGGCTTGTATAAAGAGCGCTTCTCCATGAGTTTATAGGTATACTGAGAACCCCGCTGAACGGAAACATACCTGGGCGATCGGTGCGAGTGTGCTCAACAGTATCGGCTCCAGACGTGCGTACTGCCCTGTTGCCACCAGGACAAGGTGAGGAATGGCGGGCGGGCTGGGCTCGCACAAAAGCTGCATGGCGCGCTTGATGGCAACAAACCGAGGAAGCGTTGCCAGCTGCAACGATGGAATGCGCCAACGCGAGAAGCAGATGAGCTGATTGGCCGCCGTTAAAAGACCGAGCGCCAGTGACTTACCACAGCAAAGTAGCTCAAGCAGATCAGGAATGGGTGTGGATTCTGATAGACACAATAGCAACTACATAGTACGTTCTTGATTGAAGTCTTTGTATATTTTGAAGTACATTGAAGAAAGATTGAAAACAAACTAAAGCCAGGAAAGTGAAATTGTACTTCGAGCAAAGTCTGTGTATGTCGCCAGATTTGTCAATTCGGCGTGCACATCAAATTGAGCAAAGTCTGGGTGCACGCTCTTTGACCCCTAAGCGCACATATACCTGTAAGAAGCTGTAAGGGTTAACAGTCAAGAGGTGAAATAACGCTTGCCGTTAAGACTTGACAGTTTCAGACGATGAGGACAGAAGCTGCAGTGTTGGCTCTGTTGAGGGATTCCAACATGACCGAGGGAACAGGAATGCTTAGACCGCTACATGCCCGGGAGAACATGATGCGCTGTATACACGATGCAAATACCAAAACGAAAGCTGCTGGTGAGTGAGAAGAGTTTGGGGAAAAAGCAATGTCCACCTGCAGCTAGGATACCTTCACATGACTGCATCCACTGCCACCACATGTCCACAACCCACACAATGCAATCTCACTTCGTCTGCCCCCCTAACAAAAGCAGAGATGTGAGCACGATCATGGCAGCACCTGCGCCTGTGCTGACCAAGCGCTTGCCAGGAAGATGAGGACTTGGTCACACCTAGCTTAAGGTGCAAGGCACTGGCAATTTATCCAAAACGACGCTATGTCATGAACCCCCCTTCCCCCCGCCCTCCCAGCTGACAGCAGTCCCGAAATACTGCTGACTGTTACGCAATTCGTTGCTCTGGGGCAACATGAGGCCCACAACCGGGAGCGGTGCCTGTAAGGTGGCCATCATCAGGGGCAATGGCTCTGAAACAAACTGTTAGGGCAATGGGGATGTGTTTCTCAAGCTGTTGGAGTACAAGTATGCAGCGGGAAGATGGCACCACCATTGCACTGCACCAGTGCACAGGGAGGGACCGCTGTGCTTTGACAGTCAGCAGGTGCAGCGCAGGAGCAGCTTGCATCAGGACACAACCAAGAAGTGCCGTGCCGTGAGACACGAGCAGCAACGCAGTCCTGAAATATCGTGTTTGAGTCTTTCAACGGGCATTGTCATACTAAAGCAATCTGGAATGATCGGTCATGCATCTGGTGTCTTGGTGTTTTGTTGCGGCTGGCACCAAGGTACTGCAGTCGACTTGCTACTGAATCATTGTGTTACAAATTTGTCGCACGTGATGTGTGAACTAGGCTGCTGATGATTGGTCACTTTCACAGGCGGACTTTGAGCTTCTCAGATGTGTGGACGACATGCGCACTCATGAGCAAGTATTGATTGTTGAAGGTCCTTCAATCACGCTACATGACGGTGAAGGAAGAGTTGCAGTTGACAGTGGTGCACAGCCCTACTAGCACTACAATCGCGGTCTGCCTTTCTAGAGTGCTATGCCATTGCGAACTGATCAGTGTCTTGAGTGCTTGCTGCCGAAGGCTGCGGCTATCGCAGTGCCAACTGAAAGAGTGGCACCATGCTGGCGGGGTATACATATAACCACAGATAGTCAATTGCATGAACCTGACAATGGTCGATGGCGCTGGCACAGGCCGCTGCCAGAGAAATGGTGAGATAGATCGAGACAAGTGAACTGCAACAACTCTAGGTCGGGTGCTCCCACCCTCCCCCGCCCCACCCATGTGCCCCTCCTCCACCCGCCCCCCACGCACACACACACACTCAGTGCATCCGCCTAGGCTGCTGCAGCTGCAGCTACTCTGCTGACTGGCACCTCAAGTTTTGGCCAGGTAGAAAGTTTGATATTCATTCTCAGGACGCGGAATCCTAGCAAAGTGCTGAGCACCACATTTGCACCATACAGATATCCAGTGCTGAGCCAGTACCTAGCAAAGTTTCCAAGCTTCAGGGCAGCCAGTCCTGTCAAGGGCCAACAACAGCTGGCTCAAGCAGCGCCGGCTTTTGTCATACTTGCCCGAAGAAACGTTTGGCTAGCATTTGTGCACGTACCGCTACGTTTGAAGGTCAAGTACCTTGCAGGATTGTACCTGCACTGGAGAAATGCGTTCGGTCTGCTGTGCTGGCGCTCCCGTATTGAATGCTGTCGCATCTGGCTGCTGCGATTGTTGCTCGACGCCATGCGCTGTGCTGCGCGCGCCTGGGCTCAGCAGGCCCACTTGCGGTGCCAAAATGCTAAACAGCTTGCCCGGCTCGCCATCGCACAAGCCCTCAACCCTTCACAACAGGCAGAAGCACGCGCACGACTCTTAGAAAATGCAAATTGTCAAGTAGTTGGGACCGCACGAGCGCCGTGCGTCAAGGATGGTCGCCTGCTTGCAAAGCAGCGGGCGCCAGACCTGCATTAGAACAGCATATCAGAGTAGTCTGGTGCAACAAGTGCTCAAGTATATGCACTGACACGCCAGGCATCACGGACGATCTGCACGCCTTGTCTCAGGCGCAAGTATATGTTGGGCGCACCTGCTGCACACTTCAACATTCGGATGGAGCTGTGCTACTCACTGAGGCATGCGCTGTGCTGACACTGGGTCCAGGCATGCTGCAGCGAAGGCAAGGAACAGCCTCCGTGACTCCAGCACCATCCAGGTGTTTTCGTCCAGTGCAAGCATGGCAGCATGTGCGAGCGACTCGGAGTGCATTTCCCCGGGTGTGGCCTCTGGTGTCTTTTCCGCGCTGACGATCGCGCCTGCCGTCCAAAGAGCACCTGCAAACACCCTTGCTGCCCTGCACGAGTGGTGACAACAGAAAGGCACGCCGCAGCTTCCGCATCAATACCTCAGCACTTGCTCATTGCAGAAGGCTTGAGCGCGCTCGTGCTGCTGTGTGCGTTCGCATCAGATAACAACTCTCTAGATTTGTACGCGCTGTGCGCACTGCAATAATGAGGTTGGCATCTCAACGGCATCACTGTAGTACCTGAAACCGTGGCACTGCCACTAACAGATGGGAACACCTGGGTAGGGCACAGGCAACAGCAACGTTGCTCAATAAAATGATCATCATTGCTGCAAGTTGGAGCGCAGCAGTAGAGCAGACACAGGTGGGCATTTGCGTTCAGAGGCTTGCAGACAGCCTCAAGACTGTAGCTGCGCAGAAGGTATTCCAACGTGCCGGGTTTTGCAGGCATTTCATGAACCCGTAACGCACACACATTACATCAGTGTTTGCTTACATTGGAATTTGCTCGAGCACCAGGCACAGGCCTGACAGCATGACATGTGCGTGCAGCACGGCCAGTGGCGGCGATATGTCCGGTGGCAGTCTGCGACATGCGCTGAGTGTTGCCATTGCGCATACCGCATAGGGCTCCGCCTGCGACAGGTAGGCTGGATTGCGCAGAACAGCACCAAAGGCCACCGCCGTCCACTGCAGAGACATGCCAGGTGGCAATGCATGCATGAGGTGCCGTGGCAAAGGGGCGACAAGACAGAGGGTGGTCAGATATAGCGTAGCATGTCACTTGATTCGAGTCGTGATGGTGAACATGTTGTTGGCTTCTGAATTACTGATCCAGTAAGCTGCAATTATCGCGTTGGGCTCAATGTACCCCGACCTGAACATGTACTTGGCGTCCGTTGGCGTCCGACGTTGAAGGGGCTGGTGAGGTTGATGGTGCGCAAGCGTGCTACCTCACAAGTTCCTGTGGAATCCGTACCTTGTGCTGGTGTCATAATACTACGAGAGCCGACATGCGAACCGCAAGGAGTGCGCCTGGTGCCACATGGCATGAGTCACCGCGGGTGTTGATGTTGTGAGCCAGAAGACAAAGGCTTCGAAGTCACGAATGCATGGTATCATTACAGAGCAGCAAACATTGCAGCGCCCGGCTACACCCAGCTCAAAGAACCATTTGCATCGTGACGCTTGCAATGTCGCAGTCACTGCTCGGTGTGCAATGGCTCTAACTCAATACCTTGCTGCTTTTGCTTCATGTGTAGCATGGACAATGGAATGGTCAGGGGACTGAAACCTCAGTCGGTGCAGAACTGCAGCTGCAGCTGCCAACCTTCAAATTCAATGGATTTACTGATGAGAAAAGAAGCAGGTGTTCTGCACAATAATATGCATCCAGCTGTTGTCGTGTATGTGCAAATCCGCAACCCTTGGATTGGCGGTGAAGACAATGCTGAACACTTTAATGCACAACTTTCCATCTCAGCTTCAGACTGCAGGTATATGTGGTACATACATCAGCTTTGAGGTCTCCTGTCAGTACCATGCACGTGACTCTGTGAGGCCTCTGAAGCGTTGTCATACCAGCATGCTCTCGCCCGCAGAGGCGATGATCGCGCGCAGCAGCTGCCCTGGGGGCATCAGGCCGACCTTGCCCTCGCAGCCATACAACATGGCTCTGCCGGTGCCGCTGGCCCCATGCGTCAGCAGGCGCAGCGCAGCACGCGGCAGCTCATCATCCTTCAGGTCTAGGCCTTTAAAAGCAATGTAGTACGTCTGCAGGAAATTTCGCTCGCGGGCGCCCAGCAACTGTTGTGCGTGTGGTGCCGGGTGCCGCAGCAGTGTACTCTGCTGCTGCTCTGCAGTGGCCTGGCGGTGACGCTGCGGGTTTCTGTGATTCGGGCTGTCTCGGCTGGAGTTGGCAACGGTTTCATGGTACTCCGCGTTGTGGTGCATCTGCAGCGCCGTCAATGTGGTGCGGTCGTCGCTTTCATTGTCTGAGCGCCAGCTTCTCACTCGCTTGGGGCCCATCTTGTCCCGCTGGAGACGATAGAGGAGGCAATGCAAGCATTTATGAGTACCGATGGATGTCCAGATGCTACAGGCGGTGTGCCAGCAATCACAAATACACACATTGACAAAAAATCACCTTAAAATTCAATGCAGCACAACAATGCGCGTCGGGCCTGCCGCACACTTGGTCCGTGCAAAAGTTGACATCTGTTAACGTGTTGTTCACATGATGGTCCAAACTCAGAACAATAGGCGGCTGTCACTGTACTACTCGAATGTCAGTTTCTGTGTGAGTTTACACTGCACCAAAGGACCAGAATTGAAATCAGTCTGCCTGGACACTGCTTGTCTTGTGACGGTATTCATGAAAGATAACTACAATGGCCATATGTACAGATCGCCATAAGGCTGTGCTCATCCGCAGCGGACGTGCACATGCCTTCGTCGTCCGCTCTCTCTTGTCACTCATGCCAATTACACTGATTGCGTTTCTCAACGCACCCCGTAGGTCAAGCTGTTGGCACACTCACAACGCAATCGCTGACAGGCTGTAAAGCCAACCACAATGCAATCAGGCTGCAGAACCAACCACAATATGTCAACTTGCAGGCCCCGGGGCAGGCACTGCACATGATGTGTTCATGTGATAGTACACTCTTATAGGCTAAAGAGCAACCGAGGCAGCTTTTGAAGCATGTCATAATGTCATAGTGAGGCCTAGGATCAAGCAAAGTTTTACCTTTGAAATTGAGCTGTACCAAGTAGTGGGCCCCTGGGCCACCTAGGCGCGCATGCCAACTAAGTGTTTCTTGGAGCTGAGGAGGTTTGAGCTGTGGTACTGCACACTGAGTAGTAGTATTGCAGTTCAAGTTACACTCAAGTTGAAGTTCATGTTACACATTAATTATGAACACACCAGGACCAATGTCAACTTCAGCAGAACATTAGTCAGCAAGTGTCCCAGGGGCCTGAGGTAGGGCTAGTAGTAAATACCTGACGGCTGATTTGCCCAGCTTGAAGTTCAATGACACTTCAGAATCTGCTCTAGTAACTTCACTTCTGGACAACAGTCTCGTGTGCTGTTTGATTTTTGGGGTTGCATTCGGGCCGAGAGGATCCTGGACGTTCATGTTACAGTGCATTTTCACTCATGAGAAGTTCTGGCTGCAGCAGCTGCATGTCGGAGTCAACTTGAAACTCACTGTCATAGTCTGCTGCTTACCACCGCCACCAGCCCATCCTGCTCAGAATGGCACCATGGCACCATGTGGCATATCAACCTTCTTATCATCGATTATTGGGCGCTTGTGGAGTTTTCATTAGGGTAACTTACAAATTCCAGATCAAGACTGCCGTATTGTCAGCAAACAGTGTGAGCACGAAGGCAGTCTCAAGAAGAGCACGGTTTTAGAGGTGTGGTGAATTACGAAAAACAGGACCTGCACTGGGAAAACAGGACCTAGCATCAGTCCACTTTGGCCAGGTATGGTTAAACCCTGCCAGCGTTCGCTGCTGTTTTGCAACATGTTTGAGGTTATGAGGTGAAGGTACCAGTGTTGCAGTTGCTTGCGGTTCCATGATGATCACTGTGAACTTTTCAAACTCAACTTTGGAGTTGACCATACCTGCTCAACAGAAGATGGCAATCGAGGCTGATGTTCCAAGTTCAACAATATGATGGTACATCTCAAGATGATCTGGGCATAAAAACCAAAATCTTCATTGCTTCCAGTAGGCATGGCTGTAAAATCCACACATTCAAAATTAAGGAAGTGAATCACACCTGTGGGTCCTGTTTTGAGATCAGGTCTTGTTTTGTCAATTCAACCCTATAGTTCGCATTGCACCCAGGACTGTCACTCCGGCTGTTTCAACAGTCTGAGAGCAATGTGATAGCACTACTCCAAACCTAACAATGGTGGCAACAAGCACCTCCTCAAGCTGATTCAGAACTGGCACTGCGTGACTGTATGTTCAAAAGTCATGACGTGCAACTTGTGTCTTGACGGTGCACATGTGTCAGTATGACTAGCTGTAACATAGATGCTCTCATGCAGGTGACTTGACGGCTAAGCACTTGCATACCGTTCTTACCTCGCAATTGGCCATGACCGTTGGCATCATCCTACCTACTACATGTTGTGAGTATAAAGTACACAACTGGACGTAGGTTTGCCTGTAATCATGGCAATTTTGTCACCACATAGTACTGCAGCTATAGTATGAGACATTCAAGGCAATCCTCTACTAGCAGGCCCAGACGTGACGCTCAAGCTGAAAGCATAAGGCGGCTGATCGGATGTATATTCTTTCGGCGACAAATGTTATGATAAGGTCTGTCGAGGTCTGTCGAAATGAGCAAAACTTAAAGTTGAGCGGCAGAAAGGTTGTTTGCCTCACTTACTAGTTGGCGCACATGCCAAGTATTCGTGTGAAAAATTCCTTGTTGAAGTTCAGGTAACCGCCGTTAGTATGCTTGTCACCGAGCTGAGATACCGCACGGTGCGCGGTGACATTGGAGATGGTGTTGTGAGCAGGTCATGGTGCCCGTGACGTAAAGTGACATAAGTCAATTTCGGGATCTGAAGGCTCAATGATCTGTCCGCCCGCAGGACGGTGACTTCACTACTGATCAATGGTTTCGTTCGCTTTTTGGCTTTCGAGGTCGTCTTTGAGCCGAACCAGCCTGTGTTACCGGTCGCAGGTATACCTGAACATGTCCTTCATCACGAAGCTCAGGCCATCACGAGATATCCTTCACGTTTGAAGTTCATCAACAAAAGTGGGTCCAGCTCCTAAGGGCTGGCACACCTGCACCTTTCATGTAATATAATCATCGGATCTCAACTTAGAGGTGGTTCAGAAGAAGTCACATGCGTCAAATGATTGTCGACTCGCTGACTCTGGGCGACTCAGTTGAAGGGTCCGACAAAGGTTATTGTACACGCTATAGGCTGAGGCACTGTGTGTGGGACACTCAGAGCTCTAGATGCGTATGACATCACATCTGATGCTTACCATACGCACTTGGAGCGATAACTGAGTTGTACCGTGACAGCTGTTGCATGAAATAAATACCTCGTTGACAACATGTTCCCATTTCTATTGAGAGCCTGACTGACCGAAAGGGACTGATCGCTGCACCGACTGACCGATTGGAACTGATCGCTGCACCGAATGCACTCAAGTAGTGCCCTCACCTCGCTGAAGCGGCAGGCGATTTTCTTCTTCGCGCATGCAGAACAGGGAGAACCTGGCTTCCCATCACAGCGTTTTCTGCGCTTGTAACACAGATCGCAGGACTGTCTCAGCAGTGTAGAGATGCGCCCTGGTGTCGCGTCATGCTCGGAAAACATCCTGGCCCCGCTGCAGCACTGATCGCAATCTGAGGAGCTCAAGTTGGGCTCAGTAGAGTGAGTTGAACGAACCAGCCGAGGGCCACTGAGAAGGGAAGCGAGTGCCACGTGTCAGGTCCGCCATCCAGGTTACATAACTACAAGTCAGTCTCTCGCTGACACAGGCTGCAGTGATAGTTGACAGGCGATACTTGGGCATTGCAAGTCTGCTGCCGCATCGTAAAACCTCCCACTCACCCGCCGGGCGTTTTGTGCGGCAATCCCCATTGCGCAGGTGCTGCCATGCGTTCCCCGTGAAGTTAAGTGTTCCCCCACCGCACGTGCCATGTGATTCCAGCTGCCTTGCTATCTTGTGTGCTCCACCAGGATGGCACGAGGTCCCACTATACATGCATGCATGTGCGGCATCAACTTTGTGCGCCGGACTTCGAATCCTCTTCTCAGGTCATTGCCATGTTGTTTCGTCTTGATGGGGCTGCGTGGCCTCAATAAAGCTGGTGACAGCCGCCGGTGAGTCGCCGTCGGTCAGATCCTTCTCCTGTCCGAGTTCATCAAGTATGACGCGTTACGCTGGCTTGTCACAGCATGGCTTCCACGCATACAAGATGTCCTGATGGGACGGCGGGCGTCGCTGACTGGGTGAAGGCGCCGCTGACTGGTGCATGCAGTTCGACCTCGGCAGTAACCTTCGGTCAAACACATATGCCTTTGGCCAGTTGTACATCGCAAGAAAAACTCTATCAAAACAGTCAGCCAATGCGTGACGCATGCACACAGCAGACGATAGCACGATCAGGAGCCACAGAACCCATCGCTGCTG